>CM076580.1:257400121-257977621 GCA_034641835.2 Pinus albicaulis | reverse complement strand
TTCTTGATTAGGGCCTCTATACCTTTGACATCTTTAGGATTGTGACCCAATCCAATGATTTTTTCCTCCAAATTCTTTATCCTGTTGTCTTTGGCCTGAGAAGAAGCTTTTTCAAGCTGCAATTGTGCATTAGTGTTCTCCAAAGAATCCTGCAACTTCTGAGTTTCCATTGCTTTATCGGTCAGAGTAGAATAGATCATTTCACCAGTCTGCTTATGTAACTCAATCTGATCTAAAGGATGAATATCCTTTGCTAAGACTTCAAAATTTGTTCTAATATAATCTGCAGTTGTTTGAGGCTACCGCACTTTTGGTTTGAAGTGACTCATTATCATTTTTCCTTGCTGAATGTCATAAGTTGACATGAATCTTTATTTATTCTTAGGAAGCATCTTCAAATATTGATTGTAAACCTGGAGTCTTAGTGGATCATTCCTGGCTTTTATATTGATAAAGGTTTTCTTTATATCTCCTGCATCTTTAACTGGTGGTTTGAAAGAAGATATTTCAACACTTTGTTGCTTTTGCAGCTCTTTTCTCTGTAAAGTAGTGGATGCCCCACTGACTGTACCTGTTTGTTGACTATCCAAATATTCTCTCTAGTTATCAGGAATTTCCTGAACAAAATCTACTTCTGGAAGAGGATTTAATTTTTTTCTTTTAGCATGAGGCTGTTCTGAAGATCCACCAACAGGGGTAGCAACTTTAGCATCTCTCTTCTTGCCTTTTTCTATATTGATAGGAGTTTGTAAAATTGAAATTTCTAGCTCATTGATCTGAATAGGAGGAATTTGTACTTGAACCTGTTCTTTAGAAGTCTCAGGTTGCTCTGTCATTGTGATTTTTTCAAATACTTGTATGTCAGGCTCCTTTTCTTTTCCTTTAGATTGTACTGTGGCCAATGCACTGATCTCCTGTAAATTTTGCTGAGAAGTCCCTGCAGACGAAGGACCAATACCTGGTATCTACACTTGTCCAAAAGAGTCTAGGTCAAGTATTTTCTCAAGGTCTTTCATTACATTTTCAACATTGACCTGCTCACTATCCTGTTCTACCAATGTTCCTTCCATCCATTCATCCATATTGGCATATTGTTCAATTTTTGGAATTTTGTGATGAATGTACGGTGATAGTTTATTTTTCATTCTTCTATCACAGATAAAGCTATTTCGGTCATAAGGCACCCAGTAATTTTTTTTTTCTAATCTGAGATATTCTTCTAAGATTCTTTCTGCTTCCTTTCCAGCATCTCTAGAGTTACAAACAAAGGGACCTAATTCCCATAATCCAATAATATCAGAACCGTTTATAAAGTTATCTCTGCAGCGGAAAAAGTTTCGAAGAGGATTATCACTAAGAACGAGGTCTTCAATTTGAAAATATCTATATGCTAGGGGCAGATAGTCTAAATCTCTGTGAGGGGCATTCAAAGGTGCGACATTCAGAGCCACTGGAACCTCCATTTCTGGTTCTTGTGGATTGAGAAATGAATTTCGGTTTTTTGTGAAGAACAAATACAATTACAAGTTTTGGGAATGAAATTTACAATTCTGGGGATTGAACAAGACCAAATTGAACTCTGTTTCTGTCTTTCGTGTGGAATTTAAAATAAAAGCTAGGATTTCACAGAGTTTTAATGGGAATTGGGGTAAATACCTGTTTTTTGGGAGATGAACAGTGATTAAACAGGTACAGTCTATGGCGTACGAACTCTGGATTACTGGTATGAAATTGTCTTCAGAAAGATGCAGTTGATGGCGCTTGACAGTTTGTTTCTGAAATTCTCTACATGAGACTTTGGTCGTTCACAGAATAATGAAAATGACGCAAGAAAAATTGTTTTATTCACAAAGTCCAAAGGGTGATGGGTTTTTATTTATTTATTTAGTGGATGACGTCAGCAGGTACGGAGGATGAGTCACGGGAGGCAAGCAGTAAGCAGTTTCCATCACACCGCTTTTGGGGAAAAGTGGTTTTGGGCAGAGGGCGAGCGATTCCATAGAATGATTGATGTGTGGCATGGCACTGTTTGAAAACCGCCGGTCCATCGCGCGTTATTGTTCGGACGTGGATGGCTAGCGATATCATTAATAATCGTTGATCCTAGATGGGTTGATCAAACAACGATGGGGACGTGGAAGTGACGGGGATTTAATATGGAGGGCCCGACGCAATTAAACGTTAATTAATATCATCGGGGGGAATCTGATTGGCAGAGTTAATTAATCATGAGGATTAATCAATTTGTTTATAAAAATGCAGGAAAGTGATCAGGAAATGATTTAACTAAGGTTAGCGGTTAAGGGAGGCATTGGGGATTTTACAAAGGGTTTATAGTTTTAACCTTGGGAAAGGGAGTCGGGGGATTAAAATACACAGGGGAAGAATTATTTTTATATTAAAACACGTAATAAAACATGTTTTAATTATTTTTTCAATATACTTTTATTATATGATAATTAAATCAGATTAATATAATTACCATAGGGGGCGGAATTTAATATTACGATATATTTAGCCAAAGGGGGCATAAAGTGGGTTTTTTATTTAAACATGTGGGAATAAATAACTTTGGCTAAAATTTATTAATGGTTTTTTGGGGATATTATATAAAAAGGAGTTATATATAATAGGAGAAGGTTATTTTTGTAAGGATTTAATACATAAAATCAATGTTAATATGACAAGGGGACAATGTAAACTCAAAATACATTAATATAACTAAGAAAGTGAAGATTTAATAGCAAATTGCATCATAATCACTTCATCACTTAGACTTGGAATAAAATGTGATTTTGAGGGTTTTTTATGAAATAATGCATAATTTTCCTAAGTAAAATGGGATTTTACTTAGGAAAAGATGTTTAGAAATGAGTGAATGTTACGAAGAATGACTTCAAGTACTTAGGCTTTTCCAATTATTGGGCCGAGGGTCCAGTCCCTCCAAAGGTCAAGGAAATGCCTTGAGCCCCTCTAATTTTCAAATACCTTAGTACTTAGGGGAAATTAGTGAAATCTTTAGGGGAAGATGAGAAGGGAAGTTAATAACTTTGACTTTGCTTTGCTTTGAATTTATTCCAGTATAGTGTCTGCATTTTCACTTTGTGATGAAAGTAAATATTAACACATTTAGAGTCATTGTCCATCACATGCAATTCTGCAACATCATCTACCTACCCTACCTACTTTACTCTACCATTTTTTCTTCTTTATTAGGATGCACTTAGACTGGAAAACCCTTATCACACTTTCTTTTCTTTTACATGTAGAAATCTATCTAATTCTAACCTAATTACATCTAAGGGCTCAGATTAAGCTATTGAGCTCCTTTTATTTACTCTACCTATCTACTTATTTGCCAAGATTAAACAGTTTGGTCATATTTTATTCTCTATCTCTAAAACATGAAATTGAAAGATGAAATAGCCAAGCTTAAATTGTTTGACTATTCATAAATTGTGGCATAGGATACAAGTTTCACACAATTTTATTTATTACATAAGAGCAAAAAGTAGTGGCATTTAGACTTGCACACTTTCCTTGGCCTTTCTTTTGGTGGGGTTCATTTTATTTTACTTTTTTGGCCATTTTTATTCTTTTTACCCTTTGATTTTTCTTTTAGGGTATACCCTTTTTACATTTTTTAAATTTTTTTGATTTTTTGATAATATGGAAAACCTTTGCAACAAGAAAAGGTATGAACATATTACATAGCCCATCAAGTCAATCATGAAATATGACACCTATTGGTATAGGAGTCTAACACTGGCTCCACTTGGGGATGGCTTTTCCTGGTGAAAAGTCAAGAACAGTAGGTCAGTTGTCCTCATCCATTGACCTTGGTGAACCTGTAAATGTCTTATGTCTTCTACAAACTGAAATCTGATCTGAAACTAAAACAACACACAAAATTTTTCAAACCAACTTAATGAAAAACTAGCTAAAAATTGAAAACTAAAAAAAAAATGCTCAAAATTATGAGCTTATTGGCACTCATCTAGCTACTCAATCTACTAAAAATATTATTGAATCAGGTAATACAAAAATTCCAATGAATCCAATCAAGTAGCTGTAACGATAAATGGATAACTTGATTGCTTGTGATCAAAATTGGAAGTATATTATGATCATGTGCCTTTATAATAAATGATATGATGTGTAAAAGCCACTTTTGATGTATTTGATCCTTATAGAGAAAACATGTTTGCAGATTTGGGCTAAAAATATTCTCCATATAATCTGATATAGGATCAATAAAAGTATGATGTATGTTATTTACTTCTAGGCCTTCAATGATTGGTTGCTCAGTTTTATTTTGAATATTAAGCCTTGAAACTATTTCTTCTGTCTTGTGTTTGAAAGAATAATCATCCTCAATATGCAAGTCAAAATATAGTACAATTTCCTCTTGCTTAGGAGAAGGAAGATTTTCAAAGAATTCTTTAGGATTTCGGAAATTGTATGACTGAATTTGAGAATGCAAAAGTTTAATTTCATTTTCATAATTTTCAAAAATTATCTCAAGAACACATATTTTCAGTTTGGGAGAATATTTTCTTGATTTCAAAAGAAGAAATAAAGCTCTTAAAAAATCCTCATCAAGCTGAAGTTCTAATATTTCATCCCTCAAAATAGCTAGTGATTGTTTTGTGAAATTATCATAATTATCATCATACTGATCATGTAAGTCTAAAAAATATTCTAAGAACCTTGATTTTCTTAGGAATAGGTCATTTTGTAATAGCTTGCATCTTTTGAGGCTCCAAATTCACTCTTTCCTTTAAAAAAATATGAACCAAATACTTGAATTCGTATTTCCCAAAAGCACATTTGGATATTTTTACATAAAAATGATTGTTCTCAATAATTTATATAAATTTTCCACATGTTTACTAGTGTGGTATTCCCATGATTTATTATAAATATGTGTATTATCAAAGAAAACCAACACAAATTTTAGAAGATGGGATCAAACAAAATTTTTCTTAAGTTGAGCCCGCCGGACTTCAAACGGCGATAAACCATAATTCAAACCAAATTCGCGTTCCAAAATAGCCTGCTGACGTCGGCCAATTTTGTGACGCGGAAACCAAATGAATTCCGCCCTAATATTTTTCGGGTCCGAAATTGGGCTGGCGTACGGAGGGAGAGTTGTGACATGAATTTCTTATCAAATTCACCCTAATCTTTTTCGGGTCCGGATTTCCACTGCGCGAGCGGCCCAAACAAAGATCTTCTCCAATCAATTTCTGCCACGTGTCCTCAATCAGAACTTGCCCTGTTCCCAGCTGCGGGTGCATTCGATTGTGTTTAAGGCGATGGGACATGGATGTGGCGATTTCATATCAATCGCATTAAGTTTTAACGATGTTCAATTAAGTTCCAAGGTTTTCACATCTAATCGCATTAAGTTTTAACATTGTTCAAGATCGGACCTCCACTCCTGTTAGCGATTCCGCATGCTCCAATATGATCCGGCCTTCGGCTCTCATTAATGATCAGAGATTAATTATGACGGGCGTCCTTCGATTGCATTGCAGTGAGGTCGATAAAATGGCATTTCGCTATGGTTTTTCAGACGAGCCGGTTGCTAGGTTATACTGCCTGCTCACTGTGACGAGAAGGAGAAGTGGCCAGCTAAACTACTGTGTAGACCTTGCTGCATATATGCATTTCTCTCGGTCTGGTCCTTGTCTGTCTTCCTCTGTTTCTTGGAATTTTTCTTCTTCGTCTCCTCTTGTGCCCACTGCTAGTGAGACTGCACCCATGCCTCGCGTGCGTCAAAGGATGCGTTGTCGTAGGGGGAGCACTAGAGGTCAACTCCTACGCGCTCCCTCCAGCCCCTCAACCAAGTTGTCTTCTGGCCAGTCCAATGATTATTACGCAGGTCGCTATCCAAATACTAGGAGTGGGCGGGGTAGGGCTGTAGGATCTGGCCACCGTATGGATTCCCCTGATCCTCATTTCCTCACCGCTATTTCACCTTCTCCCACGACACACACTGCACAATTTTCCTTTAATTGCTCTCTCAACCACCTACGAATTACAGCTTCAGTCACTGTGGTTTTCTGCGAGGAGGCCCAAATGGAAGAAGAATGCACCCATCCAGCGGGTCTGAGCTCAGAAAAAGCCAGCCAACATTCGGGCCTTTAGGAGGGGAGCCGTGGCATGAATGTGGACGTAGCACCTAGCGATCCTGGACCTTCCGAAGGATGGTGCCGAATCTTCGAGGAGTCGGAGGAGTAGTTTGGTTAATTTGTTTTTCTTGCTTCGTGGCCCACTTAATTGGGCTACTTTTAGATTATTTTACTGTGCTGGACCTTTGTAATATTTTTGAATTCTGTAAATTAAATGTTCAAGACTAGTTTCCCCGTATGAGGGCAGTCTTCTTAATTTTTTGATTTTTTGATGACAAATTTGCCATGAGTCTGGGAAATGATTTTGACTTCGGTGTAATTTTATTCCCACTGTTAATAGATTAACTTTACTTAGAAAAAAAAATGTTGCCCTATTTCTATTTAAAACCTCTTTTTTGAAATACAGAGCCATGTTTATATGGTCTACGTATTGTACTCTTTCTCTGTATATCTAGTACAGGAACCTTTTTGCTATGAACAGGGTGGATGTTGTAGCGGGCTACTAATGGAAACAAGCGAGCTTGAACCTTACATCTCGGATGCAACAGATGGTTACCAATTTTGGAATCAAGCGAGCCTGATCTTACAAGCGAGCCTGGGTTTCTGTAGATGGTTATCACACTCCTCACATGATTAGCGTTTTTCTCTGTTCAAGGATTTTGGGTACTTTAATTTGTATTTGGAACAATGGACGTCGGTACTCTATCTGTTGCTTTACTATTCTACATACTGCGATTTCACTTTCTTATAGATGCCTCGGGCATATTTGGATGCTTTCTCAGATTTTCGATAATCTCCATGTGGACCGTTACTGGGTTTTATATCATGTCCCTGTATGTGACATGGGGTATTTTTCTATCATTGTCTGGGGTGGGACTTCCACTTTTCTTGATGGATATTTGGGTTCCAATCTTCAGATGTGAAAATGTAATGACTTCATGGACTGTTTTACTTCATATAATATATTCAAAACAGCGTTTTTTTCTCTTGTGAAAAAAAAATGATTAATGTTTATCACTCTGCCTTCAAAACTAGCGATGCTGGTCTATGTTGCTGGTTTATTGATATGGTCCGATGGTCTTTTTATATTTTGGACATATCACACTCACATGATTAGCGTTTTTCTCTGTTCAAGGATTTTGGGTACTTTAATTTGTATTTGGAACAATGGACGTCGGTACTCTATCTGTTGCTTTACTATTCTACATACCGCTATTTCACTTTCTTATAGATGCCTCGGGCATATTTGGATGCTTTCTCAGATTGTCGATAATCTCCATGTGGACCGTTACTGGGTTTTATATCAAGTCCCCGTATGTGACATGGGGTATTTTTCTATCACTGTCTGGGGTGGGACTTCCACTTTTCTGGATGGATATTTGGGTTCCAATCTTCAGATGTGAAAATGTAATGACTTCATGGACTGGTTTACTTCATATAATATATTCAAAACAACGTTTTTCCTCTTGTGAAAAAAAAATGATTAATGTTTATCACTCTGCCTTCAAAACTAGCGATGCTGGTCTATGTTGCTGGTTTATTGATATGGTATGATGGTCATTTTATATTTTGGACATATCACACTCCTCACATGATTAGCGTTTTTCTCTGTTCAAGGATTTTGGGTACTTTACTTTGTATTTGGAAAAATGGACGTCGGTACTCTATCTGTTGTTTTACTATTCTACATAATGCTATTTCACTTTCTTATAGATGCCTCGGGCATATTTGGATGCTTTCTCAGATTTGTCGATAATCTCCATGTGGACCGTTACTGGGTTTTATATCAAGTCCCTGTATGTGACATGGGGTATTTTTCTATCACTGTCTGGGGTGGGACTTCCACTTCTCTGGATGGATATTTGGGTTCCAATCTTCAGATGTGAAAATGTAATGACTTCATGGACTATTTTACTTCATATAATATATTCAAAACAACATTTTTTCTCTTGTGAAAAAAAAATGATTAATGTTTATCACTCTTCCTTCAAAACTAGCGATGCTGGTCTATGTTGCTGGTTTATTGATATGGTCTGATGCTCTTTTTATATTTTGGACATATCACACTCCTCACATGATTAGCATTTTTCTCTGTTCAAGGATTTTGGGTACTTTAATTTGTATTTGGAACAATGGACGTCGGTACGTACTCTATCTGTTGCTTTACTATTCTACATACTGTTATTTCACTTTCTTATAGATGCCTCGGGCATATTTGGATGCTTTCTCAGATTGTCGATAATCTCCATGTGGACTGTTACTGGATTTTATATCATGTCCCCGTATGTGACATGGGGTATTTTTCTATCATTGTCTGGGGTGGGACTTCCACTTTTCTGGATGGATATTTGGGTTCCAATCTTCAGATGTGAAAATGTAATGACTTCATGGACTGTTTTACTTCATATAATATATTCAAAACAACGTTTTTCCTCTTTTAAAGTTTCATTTCTTTTTTAAATTGAACCCGCCATCGCTATACCGACGCCTTGTAAGCGTCGGAATTGCGACATCTTAAAAACGTCGGAAGAGCGATAGTATAAAAACGTCGGACGAGCGATGTTCAAAACGTCGGACCACATTTTGTCGGAATTGCGACAGTTTACAACCGTCAAAAGAGCGACGTTCAAAACTTCGGACCACATTGCATCGGAATTGCGACAGTTTACAAATGTCGGAAGAGAGACGTTCAAAACGTCGGATCACATTTCATTATAATTGTGATAGTTTACAAACGTCGGAAGAGCGACGTTCAAAACGTCGGACCACATTTCGTCGGAAGTGTGACAATTTACAAAGGTCGGAAGTGCGACGGATTGGGAAACGTCGAAAGAGAGACGCTGGTTTGGAAGCGAAGGAAAAAGTGTCGATAGTGCAACACTTTTTAAGTGCGTCGGAACTGCGACGATATGGTAAACCACATTTTTTCCGCCCTCGAACTGTCGCTCTTGCGATGACTATGTGTCGGAATAGCGACGAATTGGCCGTCGGAATTTCTGCCAAATTTTCTAGTGTGTGGACATTGAAATTAAAAATCTCAAAAGACAAGAGAAATGGGGGCGTGGAACCTCATGAGTTGGCATTTACGACATTGACGATGGACTAGAGGTTTACTGAGGCCTAGGAGGGTGTAGAGATTATGGTTCTTGCTACCGAGGTAGGCCTACATTCCAAGGACGGGTTACCAAAATCCTTGAGAATTAGATCACGTTGGTTGGATATTCAGGCGAGTTCATAAAGTGATATATTGGTTTGCGTTTTCTTCATGTCTTTGATGATATTGTACCCAGACTCTGGGTGTGAAGCTGTCTCCATAGGTGTGATGGGTGAATTTGGCGATGGTTTGGCCTTAGGAGTGTCTCGAGCAATGGCGGAGCTAGAATTTTCAGCGGTCGAGATTGAGGTTTGATTTTCTATGCTTGGAGGCAGGACATTTATCAAGAAAACTTTCCTCTTCTCCTCAAACGTGTGATCAACAACTAGGCCTTTTCTCCTTAGTATATAGTTTCAAGGGGGCTTGGATTGGAGATTGTCAGCCATATTTATCTTTGCATTGATGGATGCCCCTCCTCACAGATTACTTCGAAGGCAAGGAATGTTGATCCCAAATTTTCATCTGGGGGAGATACTTCTTCATCATCTGAGTCAACCTAGTCTTGAAGCTCCCCTACCGTCTGGTCTTCTAGGAGCTGATTCACCACTGAGATCATAATATTAATCCATTGAGGATAGGTTCTCTTGGAGTGGGAAGCTTGATGAAATGAGCAAAAGTTATCATTTCCAATCTCTTCTATATTGAAGTTTGCATTGGTATTAGGCCGAAGGCGGTTGGACATGCTATTTTTCTTCATAAAGAAAGGATTTTGAGATTTTCTACCTAAGGCAACATTATTGTTCTTTATTTTCAAGTCAGAGACTTCATTTTTCAAGATATTTAGGTATTTGGCGATGTTTTTAAAACAAAAAGGGTTATTATCCTTGTCCCAAACTTACTAGTTGAGGGTTGCATCTTTTTCCCATGCGATTTTTGATCATCCTGGATGTCATTGTCTAGATCCCCAATTGAAAGAAATCTTTCTCAACGGCGAGAGCAATGGCGAATTTTTTTTCTAGGGTGACCTTGGCCTCGCGTTTAATAAACACAACGATGTCAGAAGGCAGGGCTCTTGTGTAGTAGTCTATAATGATGGGATCGTCAAGGGCCATGTTTGGGGGAATGTTGTCCAAACCATTGTTTGAAATCCTTGAACTTCTCCTTCTTCTGGCACTTCAAGGTGCTCAACTCCGTGAGGAGCATAGAAGGGGTCTTGTCCTCAGATAACTTCTCAAGTAAGGTGCAGTGTAATGGATTTGTTTTCTAAGGTGTGTGGGAGGAGTCGGAACACTACTTCTATTGGACATTGGATACAAATATGCTCCCCGTGTGTTTCGCGACATGGAGTAACCACCTCTCATGGATCCTCATCTCTGGTGATGTGATCGTTCACTAACACTTGTGGGCTTTGGTCTAATGGAAATCGTGATTCCCAACAAGTGGTATCAGAGAATAGGTCACGATTTCGATACACACCCGGCTTGTGTTGGGGGAGATTGTTGGACATTGGATAAAACAATGCTCCTCATGTGTTTCGTGACATGGAATAATCGGCTCTCCTGGATCCTCATCTCTAGCAATGTGATTATTGACTCACACCTATGGGTTTTGGTCTAATGGAAATCATGATTCCCAAAAACATCATCATGTTGCACCCTCATCATTTGTAGGGCCAGGTAGAAGTTACTAATGTGGTATTCGGCTAATGTTCCCTTCTCAGGATCAAACTTGGGAAGGTGCTTTTCCGAGTGTCGGGGCATGTCATGAAGAGGACATCAGAGGCCTAGATCAGATTATGCCTTCTAGGCTATGGGCTACACTCATCTTGCCTTGCAATAGGGTGGAATGAAAACATGCTCAGTTTCGTTCTTGGACTCTCTCTCGGTGCTGGACCTAGAAGCTTCGCCCTCATGTTGGGAGTGCATGTCTTGGTTTTGGTTAACTCTGAGATCTTCGAGATTCCTATAATTCCTCAAGTTTCTAAAATCACTGAAGTTTCGATTGAAGAGGAAAGGCTGTCGGTTTTGGTTTTGGTGGTGGTGAGAAGAATTTTATGTGTTTCTACCATGCCCCTAGCCTCTATTTCCTCAACCCCTTTCGACCCCTTCCCCAGGTGGGTCATTACGTTGGGTGTTTCCATTTAAAGTATGATTGTCCTGGGGCCTGGTATTGGGTCAGGATCTAGTACTTTTAGGGGCTCCTTTGTCGACACCTCGGGGGCGATCAGGAGGTTCAACTGAGAGCCAGTAGACTGCATCTGCATAATATTTGAGCATTAGGCTTATGAGTTGAGGCATAAAGTTGACTAGGACACCCTGGCGAGTGTGATGTGTTCCGGGGGTTCATGGGTTGTCTATGGAACCAGTGGCGGGGAGGTTTTGAAGACCTCTAACGAGATCGCAGGTGAGCGATTGTAAAGTCCTTAGCTGGTCTAACATGACCTCATAGAAGGGTGGGTCCTCCTTAGGGAGAGTGTTCTTAGGAGGTGGAGGACCAGTGATTTCGAACCTGATCTCTCCACGTTCCGGGCCAAGGAAGGGGTTCTGCGGGGTTTTCACAGGAATATTAGCCACATGGTGGGAGCCTGAAAATTGTTGACGGCTGAAAATGTCTCACCAATAGTGTGGGGATCTGCCCGGTATAAAATCCCAACTAGTCTCTACATCGTTTGTGATAGGAATCCCACCTGATATGTAGTCCCAGTTTCCATTATGTTGATGAAATATGTGCCCTTCCCCATATAGAGAAATGTTTTGAAATCATGAGAATGTATGGCTACTTGAACAAAACAAGACAAATGGTCAATGGGTTACCCTGAAAATGAAACATCATGAATAGCAAATTAATATTTAAAGCATTCAACCAAAATAAGTATAGTTAAAAAAAAGTCATTAGGGCTATGCTCATACAGAGTCACGTTAGAACATAAGAGAAACCATTCACTATGATCAAACACCCTTCAATTTATTAAGCACGTATCTTAAAGATTAAGGAACTACCAAAAACTAAGTCATTAACATATTTCTATGCTGAACATTCACACATCATTCATATATCAAAAGAGCTCAAACATCTAAATAATGTACGAATAGAAACATGGAATAATCAAACATGTAAGGGAACAATATTCATAATGTCAATACACAAAAGCTTCCATATTATCCAATAGTGGAGTCCAAAACATTCATTTGTATTAATTCCCGACATCATTCATTCAGTGTTGTACAGTTACATCTCTCTCTCCTCTTGGAGTCTGAAAAAGGTGCATACATAATCTCCTGAGGGAGTACATATAGAATAAAAAGTGGCTTTTGGGGTACCCTGTCCTTTCATCTTCCCGACTATTGGGATGGTCTGCGACCTAAGTGGGGTTGTGACCTACAATTAGAAAAATTTTGTGACTTGCGACCTACCTATCTCTACGACCTGTTAATCCAGTACCTTTCAAGGGAGCATCTTTGTGATAGAGAGGACTAACTGTTGCTATTCTTTGAGGTAGGTTTGCTGGGGTTGGTTTTCAACGGCCACTGGAGTGATTTGGGGCATGTCCTCTCCCAGTATATGAAAACATTAAAGAGAATATACAACTAATGTAGGCCTTTTTGTATTGATATGATTGGAGAAAGAGTCTAGCTTGGTGTAGATCCAGATTGGTGCAACAATGTACTAAATGATGTTTTCTTTGGAGGTTGGGAGGTCCTTCAAGATGGCTTCCTATTTGATTTGTTCTAAGAATGATTGGATATCTTTCATTACCTCCTCTCGTGTCGTTTGTTTTGTTATTGTACCTATGGAAGGTATGTGGTGCACTTCCTCCATCGAGTCTATGGCACTTATGAGATGCTCAAAGGCGGACATTACCCTATCCACATCCTTTGCGAGCTTGTCTCTGGATTGCAGCTTCATACACATTTGTACTTTATCATTTTGAGCATGGATCCAGTATTTCTTTGGAAAAGTGGCAGGGGCATGTGAGTATATTTCAAACCATTCAAGGATGTCATCCAGTGCTGTAGAGGCTTCCTTTATTTGTGCACACTTTTTCCTCATTTCTGCTTGTCCCTCTACCAAGGGAGCGACTGTTTTTCTCCGAGTCATCATCTCCTTGTAGACTTGTATCATGGTTCTTACTAAGATGTCCAAATCCCCTTGAATAGAGGCTTGTAGTCCACTGGCCTGATTGAGTGCAAGTTGGAGCCTTTGGTTTTCGATCTCTAGGGCCTTCTTTTCCTCTTCTACTTGAGTGGCCTTTTGCTGGGATGCAGAGTGCCCGTTTTGAAGAAATAAGATTTCTTTTCTCATCCTACTGAAATTTTCTTTGGTGGCGGCTGAAAAAGTGGTTCCGAATGATGCTATCATTATGGGGTTGGTCCTTGTGTCTAGAACTATGTTTTTCTCCATGGTTACTACTAGAGTCTTGGATAGATTTCGGATGAGGCATTTCCTCCTCTCTTGCCTGATATTATGAGTGTATTGATCATAGGATAATCTTGTTAGATCCAGTACATCATCCTCATGTTCCTCGAGGATACCAAGCTCTGAAAGTGGGAGGTATCCTCCTATCATAGGGGTTGCTGGGGGTATGTCAATAGGTGGCTGGTATGCCCGCTTCCCAGTTTTCAAGGATTGTGATCCACTTCCGCCTGCCTCCTTTGATGTCTTTGTTTGTTGCTTCTGAGCTTCTTCCTCCTCCCTTTTCTTTTCCACGTCTTCCCTATCGTGTTCCTGTTTCAATTTTTCTCTCCTTCCATTCTCTACTAATGTTCTTCTTATTTTTTCTTGCAGGCCTCTTCTGCTTTCTTCTTTCTGTGTTCATCTCTTTGCCTTTTCTTCTGATATTCTTTGACCTATTTCCTTTGCCTTTATTATTCCTGTTGTTATGCCAGAGCATCTTAGGATTTATTGAGTTCTTATTCTCTTTTCTTATACTCAAAATTTAGTTGCGCCTCAACCTCTTTACCTCCTCTTTCTTGTTGATCCTTACAAATATCACTTCTTGTGGTGTTCTTTGGCCTTTTGGACTGTGAGGTCGATGCTCCTCCCATGGGATTTTTTTGCTTCATAGTGTCTGCTCTTGCCTGTAAATTTTGATCATGCTAGTGCTGACGCCCTTGATCTCCGTCCAAGTCGGCTTGTCCTTCATGGGCTGCTTTGCTGACTGCATTGTACCAATATTTTACTTCCCCTTCCACAACACACTCTATGTGGTGATTGTTGGTCGCTTTAATTGCTTTCACAATTCAAGCTCCACATAAATTGTCAACCCGAGGAAGTATTTTTATTTCAAAGATAATCACGCACTGGATATGCTCAATTTCAAAAGCAGAAACAATGTTGTAGTAAAAAGCCACACAATTATTAATCTCACAAATTTACTGATTCACACTCTGTTTAATCAAGGCTGAAGTCACTTAAGTTATAGCAGAAATAATTTCTATGTTGCAATTAAAATCCAAACAAAGGAAGACCAATCTGCAAGAAAAGAAATCAATCAACCATAGCAGGAACAGGACCCTATTCCTTAGTTAGGAACTTCAGCACCTGCTGCCTGACACTTAATCACACTGTAGGAAAGGTAGCTTCAAGAGACCAAGACCCTATTCCCATGAACAGGAACCTTCAGCACTTGTTCTCATGTTTCTAATCACACTGCAGGAAAAGGAAGGAAATTAATGGGAGCAGGACCCTATTCCTTTATACAGGAATCTTCAGCACCTGCTTCCCAGCATCATACATTCATACAATTAATAGAAATGGATTTCTCAACTTCCAAGAGTGAATGCGTTCAATACATGCAGTGCTAAAGAAACAGAGTACTACTGAACTGTGCAACTAGTGTTAAACAACAGAATTAAAGTGAAGTGCAAACAACGTAAAGAATTAAACAAATTACAGGAACCAAAAGGGTGAATCTTGTGAGGAAGGCGGGCCCTTTCCCTCTCACAAGATTCCCCGGGGAAAGAACTAAATTGAAACTCTCAAAAGAAGAATTTATTCATCTGTCAAAGTAAATGATACATTACAGATGGAGTCTAGCTCCAGTTCTCACACAATGTTCTCCTGTAGCTTTACAAAAATGAACTCCCTACTAATGATGATGTCTCCTCTTTTTAAAGAGGAGACATCTTTTACAATTACATGAGAGAAAATCTACATTTATCCCAAATCTGTTCTCTTTCTCAAAACAGGACTATTCTGTTCTTCCAAAAAAAGATACTGTTACAACAGAGACAACAAGAATGCTATCTTCAGGATAATCCAGGTAACCGTGTCTTCATGCTGTTACTATTATTCCACAAAAGGTTCTTCCAGAATCGCAAATTACGCATGACGGAATTTGCGTGCTTGACGGCTGTTTCAGCAACTGAGTCAGTTGTTTCAGCAACGGCCGCTTGTTCCTAGCAAAGCATATAACTTATCTGCGAGCTTTTGGACTTATGTTAGCAACGATGCACTTTGATTAATGATAAAATATAAGAGTATTATGGAATTAAATGTAAACAGATTAAACATATAATAAAGAAGAGGATTTTATATACCTTGGGATAAAGTAGATAAAAATGATAATGGAATCCTTTTTAATCATGGTTATAAAAGTAAAATGGTGTCAAAGTATATAGTAAAAGTGATACATAGTGGAGTCCTAACATCCCCCCCAGCTGAAAATGTTGCATGTCCTCAGGCAACCCCTAGTCTGAATCAGAGTCTGAGTACTGGTGCTGAGCATGCAAATTACTCAAGCAGTAGCTGGAGAAGGTGGCATCTGTAGGAGCTCTGAATCCTCTGTTGTTCTGCAAGTGCTGCCATGCCAAGGCTTCATCTCTGTCAGTCAACTGGTAGTGACACTGATATTTCCTTGAAGGCAGCCATAAAATTGGAAAATGAAAATGATACCCGATCCAGTTTACTCCACAATGTTGAATGCATCCAATGTAATTAGGAACCCTGGAAAGTGCGGCTTGAAGATTGTGAGGGTTAAAAGGGTGATAATCCTGTCTTTCTTTACATGACTGCTACCAAAACATAGTATTGGCCTTCAATGCAGCAGTACCCTTTACTCTAATTTGCTGTTGACACTTAAAAAGTGTTGAAGCCTGTAATTGTTGTATATACCTATGCATTCCTGGGTTCTGTAAGAATTTATGATATTATGCTATGAACATGGCTGGGCTTATAGGTTCTAGTCTAATCCAAAGGATTTTATTCTCCTCATTATGACTGCTTGCAGTGAACGCAGTTTGCCAAGTGAGCTGGTTAGACAAAAATGAAACAAATGCCCTTATTTTTATATCTCCTGCAATTGGAATAAGATTAACTCTTCTATTGTCTGGAATGGCCTCATTATGAAGGTAGAGTTCGCACAGCAAATGCTGGTCACTCTCGGGGGCCTCATTAAAAGTCTCAAAAAATTTCTCTGAAGTAAGTAACTCATACGGTCTGCCATCTTTTATTGCTTTTAATTGAAAATAAACTAATCGTTCAGAAAGAAAGAGAGAGTAGTTTACAGAGGGTTTGCGCGTAGCCATCAACTTCTGGACTAATGAAAACATCAAGGCCATCTTTTCCTTAGATTCCTTGACTTCCTTTTTGGAGTCCTTGAGCTGTTGCATCATTTGTTCCCAACTATCCCAGTTGGCATATATGTGGTTCTGCCATGCTAACTTATGCTGGCGTAATATTGTATCTAGTTCTTCAGCATATTGTTTCTTCCATTTGTTCATCAATTCCAATTGATTCCATGGCAGGGTCTGTGTCTTGGCATCAGAAGTACTGGGTTGGGACGTTGTTTGAATGGCTACACTGACTAACTTAGGACGAGATATCTGTGGTGGTGCTTCTGTCTGAGTGGCTGCATTAACTAGCACAGAGCGAGATACCTGAGGTTTAGTTTCTTTTTCTTCCTTTATGGAGAGCCCAACTGGTTCTTGTGGAGCAGTAGGGCATCCCTCTTTTATTCCTGCTGATGTGGATGCCTCAGATATTTGAACTTTAACTAATTTGTAGCCTGCCTCCTGGTAAATATTGCCACACTCATGGCACATGTATTCCTTGCATGGCTCCTTATTTTGCGTTGAGGCTGTGTGTGCTAACATATAGAGATTCAGTTCTCTATCAAAAGCCTGATCTCGTGCCAAGGTTAATTCATTCTTGTAGGCTTCCAATTAAGAGTTCAAGAATTCATTCTCCTCCAATAAAGATGTCATAGTATGTAAACCCTGTGCGCTGGTTCTTTCTGCTGGGGTAGTCTGCTGATGCACAGTCGTAGCTGGTTCTTGTGGGACAGCTACTGCTGGTCTCCCACTATCATCATGCTTGGTGTATTTTTGTACCATAGTGGCTGGTTCTTGTGTTTCAGCCTCTGGGTAAGTGACTGGTTCTTGTGTGACAGTCACTTCTTGAGCCATAAACAATGTCGTATTATCCCGGGGCACTGGTTCTTGTGTGGTAGTGCCACCGGACGAGACGGGTTGGGAGGTTTGAAGTGGGGATGAAGATTGGAGTTTTAACAGAATAGTGGCAGGGTCAGGGGAAATGGAGGTCAGTCCTATCTCAACAGTCATCTTCTTTTTTCTTTTTGGTAGGAAAGCAGCAAAGTCACTGCCTTTCCTTTTCTTTGAGGGGGAGGGTTCTTCTCTGGGGGAAGGGCTTTCAGAAGAAGTGAGAATTTGAAATTTAGCCCTTGTCCGTCGTTTGGAGACTGAGACTGTTGGGGTTCTTTTCTTTTTATAAGTAGGTGGGGATGGGGGTGTTAGAGAGTCGTCACTAGGGACAAAAATAGTGGGGACAGTTGACTCTGCTAAGTGGGATGAGCTCGGGGTTGGGTCAACTGGGGAATATGGAATATCGTCCCGTTGTCCTTCATAAGGAATTTCAGGAGTATCATGAGAACTTTCGGGTTGTTGGGACGTTTGAGCCTGCTGAGGAATTTCAGGCAGCTGGGAAACAGGGAGTGGGTCATGCAGAGGGGGATTTTGCTGAGCAAAACCCCTCTGTATCAATAACTGGCATAAACGATGGTGGGTGAGGGATAACATTGGGAATTTAGACCGTCTACAATAATAAGACATGTTTCTAATACAACCAAGCAGATAATAGGGGATATTAACCATTCGACCATTTCTCAAATGATTCATCAAAACAAAGTCGTGATTGTACACTACCTGGTAACGCCCTTCACACGTCAAGTAGTGTTTGATGAATTCTGCCACCGATGGCCATGGTTGAGGAAGTGAGTGCAGACTAACCCCGCGGCCTTTGAGTTCCACTGGCTCATCTGGACGAAGAAAATCTTGCTGTGCATTCAGAATAACCTGCTTTCTGCTGAACCAGTGAGTCCCAATAGCTGGCAACCCTGATACCTGAACTATGTCCTCCTCTGTCACTGAAATGCGAACCCCTTGAACCACTGAAAAATCGCCTTGAAGGTTTTGTGCAAACTCTAAAACTTGTTCCTGGTCAAATTCACCCAACCTTTCAAAATATATTGTCCATCCCGCTTGTTGGAAAATTTGATAGGCTTCGGGAAACAATTGAAGAAGATTTATGGAGCCGGGCTCGTGTCTGATGGCCGACCCTCCCATGGCTCTAGCTTTGAGTTATACGCAGAGGCACAGAAGACAGTAAACACAGACCCTGATCGCGCTAGTTGTTGCAACAGAGGCTGCAAGGTCTAAATGACGGCGGAAGTGGATATGACAAAGGACAGAGGATTGGTTAATGCGAAATGATTGTTCAATTTTTGAAATTCCCCCCCCTACGTATGGTATAATGATGATTGGGCGTGTAAATATTTGTAATCATTATGAATGAAATCCTCTCTTTAATATAATTTAACTGAATTACATTAAAACCTCATACCTTACATTTTTACCTTTGGTTTAATAATTCGAAGTGTCGAGTGCTTCAGAATGGCTTAATGTAAATGGAAGAATCTGTAGATTTCTCTGAAATTTAGAACAGGAGTGTAACCGGATCTGCTCAGTGCTTGAATAATTTTTCACCCAAAGGATCTGAAGTATAATTGTGGAGAACCGAAAAGCTTATATAACAGCGAAGAGAAATGATGTTTTAATGATAACAGGTTGCTGAAACTGGTGTTTCAGCAATGGAAAAATGAACGATACGTTGCTGAAACAGGTGTTTCAGTAACGGGAAAAATCAGAGAAATGGGATAAATGACTTGGGTCTGTAAGAAGTGGGGAAAATATTTGATAGGGGATAATTTCAACAGTAAGGGATAGGAAATACTAGCTGAAGGAAGGTATTTCAGGAATGGTAGGAGTGGGAAAGATGGAAAAAGGGCAATAATGTAGAAGTGAGGATGAAGGGATATTGGTAGGAAATGGGGTAAAATGAAGGGAACAAGCTTCTGTGATTGAAGCTTCAGATCTTCTCATGATGAATCTGTCCTCCTTAATGAGCTTTTCCAGAATCTGCAAAATTCAATTGTAATATGCCAATCCTTGACAGGGATTATTAGTGCTAAATCTAATCTAATACTAAAAATACAGTGCAGAAAATTAAATGCTATGAGGAGCAGAAGACTCCCCTAGAAAAAGATAATGAATATCAGTCATGCAAGCAGTCTTAAAATCCTCTTTAGAAACAGGGCGCTGGTATAGACGGAGCCTATGACCATTGACTAGTAGAGGTGTTTTAGAATCATCAATTGTTAAAAGTCTTACCGTTCCATTTGGAAAAACAGTATCTACCTCATATGGTCCAAGCCAGCGTGTACGTAGCTTACCCTGAAAATTTTCAAACCGAGAGTCATACAACAAGGCCCAATTACCTTTTTGGAACTGCTTGTGTTTGATAATTTTGTCATGCCACTTCATCCTTTGTTGCTGTATCATGGTTGTTTGATGGATGGCATCTAATCTCTTTTCATCCAACTCCAGAAGCTGCTGTAACCTAGCTGTCTGCACATCAGTCAAATCAAGATTAACAGCTAAAGCAGTTCTTAGAGTTTTAATCTCAAATTCCACAGGAAAAACATCATTTTTACCATAAACCAATTCATAGGGAGAAAAACCTGTAGTGTTTCTCCAAGTAGTTCTGTAACCCCATAATGCCTCAGGGAGCCTTTGGGACCAATCCTTCCGGTTGTCCTTCACTGTTTTAGTTAGAATGGCTTCTAAAAATTTATTTGTGCTTTCCACCTGCCCATTGGCCTGGGGGTGGTATGGTGTAGTCATTCTATGTTGAATATGATATTTGTGAAGGGTAGATTTAAAACCATGAGAATTGAATGGAGGTCCTCCATCAGTAACTAGCTCTCTAGGATTTCCAAATCTAGTAAAGATTTCTTCAAATAAGAAAGCTAGGACAGCCTCTTCATTGGCTCTAATAAGTGCTTTGGCCTCCACCCATTTAGTCATATAGTCTGTACAGACTAATATATAAGTTCTTTGATTGGATGGAGGGTTAATGGGTCCTATGAAATCCAAGGCCCATCTTTCAAATGGTTCAGAAACTACCTTGGGGTTTAATGGCATTTGGTCTCTATGATTGGGTTGACCCATTCTCTGGCAGCTGTCACAAGCCCTTACATATTTCTTTGCATCCTTGAATAATGAGGGCCAATAGTAACCCATCCTCAAAATTTTGTGTGATGTTCTCTTATCAGCAAAATGCCCTCCACAAGGGCCATCATGACAAGCTTTCAATATGTCATACACTTCATCTTCTCTAATGCATCTTCGGATCTCCTGATCAAGCCCAGTGTAGAAAAGACACCCACTTATCCAGCTGTACCTGGCACTTTGTTGAACAATTCTTCTCTTTTCTCTGTATGGCAGGTGTGATGGTAATTTTCCTGCAACCAAATAATTAGCAATATCTGCATACCATGGAGAGTGAGCAGAAACTGCAAACAAATACTCATCAGGAAAAGAATCATCTACTGGAATATCATTGTCAGTTTTTAACCGTGAAAGGAAATCAGCCACCACATTTTCTTTACCAAGCCGATCTACAATTGTGATATCAAATTACTGCAATAATAATAGCCATCTGGTAACTCTAGCATTTGTGACAGATTTTTTCATTAAATACTTAATAGCTGAATGATCAGTGTGCACAAAAGTAGAATAACCAGTGATATAGTGTCGGAATTTATTAATGGCATAGATTACTGCAAGAAACTCTTTCTCGATAACTGTATAATTAAGCTCAGCAGGGGTCATATTCTTACTAATAAAGTAGATAGCATAAGGAAGACGATTTTCCTCTTGTCCCAAGACAGCTCCAATTGCAGTGTCTGAAGCATCAGAAGATATGTGAAAAGGGAGATTCCAATCAGGCCCCCTCAAAATAGGAGCAGTAGACAACTGATGCTTGAGTTCTTCAAAAGCTTTCTGACAAGAATTAGTCCACTGAAATTCAGCATTTTTCATAAGCAACACAAATAATGGAGAAGCTATCTTAGAGAAATATTTAATAAATCTTCTGTAGTATCCAACATGTCCTAGAAAACTTCTCACATCAGTTTGCGTTTTAGGAACAGAAAGATTCTGAATGACTAATATTTTAGATGGATCTACCTGAATACCTTGAGATGAAATAAAATGTCCAAGCACTATTCCTTCACTCATCATCATATGGCATTTTTCAGTACTTAGGGAAAGGTGAGCTTGTATACATCTTTTAAGTACTTTCTCAAGGTTTTGTAATGCATCTTCAAAAGACACACCATAAGGAGTAAAATCATCCATAAATATTTCCATAGAATCATTCAACATATCAGAAAAAATTCCTATAACAGCTCTTTGAAAAGTTGCTGGTGCGTTACATAGCCCAAATGGAAGAACTCTATAGGCAAAAGTTCCCCAGGGGCTGGTGAAAGTGGTCTTGTCTTGGTCTTGGGGTGCAATTCTTATCTGATTATACCCACTAAATCCATCTAGAAAAGAAAATAATTTCTTCCCTGCCAGACTATCCAACACCTGATCAATGAAGGGTAAAGGAAAGTGATCCTTTTGAGTAGCTTTGTTTAAGGCTCTGTAGTCAACACATACTCTCCATTTCCCATTTTTCTTAGGGACAATTACTAATGGGGAAACCCATTCACTGTCAGATATAGGGTATATAAATCCTGCATTAAGCAATTTTTGAAGTTCTTCCTTAACAATTTCTCGTAAATTAGGATTCATTCGTCTTTGGGGTTGACAAACAGTTCGGCATCCCTCTTTAATGTAAATTCGATGAGTACATAATTCAGAAGAAATACCTTTCATATCCGTGTAATCCCATGCAAATGCCTCCTTATATTCATGCAATAACTTCATTAATTGCTGTGTTTCAGCATCTGTTAAATCAGGATTTATGTTTAATGTCTTGCCGGGTTCAATTTCAACTGTTATACTTTTAGATGAGATGGTGGTTAATGTCTGAGATGAGTCTTCAGATTCAATCTTTTCTTGTGTATCAGTTTCAAAAATTGCAGTTAATTGATTGTGTGTTTCAGCAATTACAGAAGAAGGTTCACAAATAAAATTATTAATTATCTCATCCTCTGTATTGTCTTTAAGAGTTAAAGCTTGTCCAATAGTTAGAATGGGCTGAACAGCATTATCATCATAATCCATCCATATAGAATCTTCATTATTAATTATTGGTGTAGCATGAGGATAAAGAGTAAGCTGTTTTGTTTCATAACCATTAGAAATTTTCATTGAACCAGATCTGCAACTGATAAAAGCATCAGCTGTGACCAGCCATGGCCTTCCTAGAATTAAGGGATGTCCCCCCAGCTTTTTTTTAGTCTGCAATACAACAAAATCAGCTGGGTATTTCCAGGATTCAACTGAAATAAGTAGATCCTCAACAACTCCTTCAGGTTTAATTGTAGAACGATCAACCAACTCTAAAATGGTGGGTGTATCTCTGATTGTGTTATTCAGCTGTAACAATTGTGAAGTTTCAAGAGTCATTATGTTAATTGCAGCACCTAAATCTACCAGAACTTGGGGAATCATTGTTTTACCAATCTGAACTGTCACTGTAGGATGGCCGGGATCACCATATTTCACAGGAGGGGCTTTTCCAGACATTAATGCAGACAAGTCCCCCATCACATGTACTGTAAGGGGGTCCTTAGTTTTCCTACCAGGTTTCTTAACACAAACATCCCTTAGTGTTCTGGCATAAATTGGTACATCTCTTAATGCTTGTAAAAGTGGAATTTTAACATACAAATTTTGCAATTCCCCTAGAAGATTAAAAGCAGGTGTTTCAGCTGTTCTGGTTAAAACCAAACGCTCAGGGAATGGTGGTTCTGTTATTTCAACATTCTTATTAGGAGGTGGTTGTGCTTTTTTATGTTTCTTAGTTTCCTCTTTATCAGAATCAGAAGAAGTTATGTCATCAATAATAGGCTCTACTATTTTCCCAGATCTCAAATGAATATCGTTACATTGCATAGTAGGAAATATAGACTGATTCTGAATATCAATGACTTGCACAACTTTATTATTGGGGTTAGGATTTGGTTGCACAGGTAGCTGGGGTCTCATTTGGCTATTTGGCGGAGCATTTGATGGCAGAGGAAGTGGTTGTTGGAATTGAGGCAATTTATTTGGATATGGAAGTTGTTGGCTTCTCCAATTTGAATTCCAAGGGTTAAAATAAGATGGCTGCTGTGGGGGCCAAGGAGTCCACATTGAAGGATCAACAAAGGGAGGGTTTGATTGCTGCATGGGTGGGAAATTCATTTGGTTGAAGGGTGGGTATTGCATTTGATTGAAGGGAGGGTAATTTGTTTGGCCAAAAGCAGAATAATTGTTCCAACGATTAAATGGCATACTAGGGTTCATACCTTGTCCTTTTGGTTGCCATTGTCTTCTTTGAGTTAGCAGGTAAACTGCTTCAGCTTCTTCTTCCGTTGGCTGCAATGCTGCCTTTATTCCTGGTAAAGATGGACATTGTTTTGTCTCATGATCTTTCTCACAAAGGGTACAAATTGGTATTTTATCCATTGGGCATTCCCTTAGTGGATGTTTGTCTCTGCACTTCGGGCAAAAGACAGCCAGAGTTGCTTCTGCTTCGGCCTGCTTCTTCTTAACTTGCAAAGTGTCAATTTGTGAAGCAAAAGAACTTAACATCTCAGTTTTAAATTCTTCAAGTAAATTACCTATTTCAGCTCTTGTTGCTCCTCCATTGGCTGATTTCTGCACTCTTGAATAGGTGGAATCTCTTGTTCTGTTTCTTGCAGCTCCCCTAGAACACCTCTTAGCAAGTTCACAAATCTCATCATATGATTCCTTAGATATATCTCCTTTGGCAATCATGTTTAACATATCTAAACAATCATCCCTTAAACCTCTAAGTAATATTGTTTTGCGAATTTCCTTACTTATATTCGGATGATCAGATCTCTGTATATTGTACTGCAGCCTTTCTATATAATCCTCCGGATTCTCATCCGGCTTTTGTGTCATATTGAATAGTTCATCCTTCTTTTCTCTCGTCCGGCAGTAGTCCTGATATTTAAGCAGAAATTTCTGTTTCATCTGCTCCCATGTTGTGATCACCTGACTTCCAAGGCTCATGAACCATCTTAAAGCATTCCCTTTTAAGGTGGCTGGAAACAGTTTCAACTTTTGAGCATTAGTAACATAATCATAACTTCTGCATAATATATCAAATTCAAAAATAAATTCATCCGGATCTTCAGAGGATAGACCATGAAAGTTAGGTAAAGCAGACAATGGAATGTTTTTCATAGGAGTTATCCCTGCAGGAAGATCACTGATAGGAAATCCCAAGGTAGAAAGGGAATTTTCATCCCTTCTTTCTCCTTCAGGATCTACACGTCCTCCACCAAAGAAACCATCATTGTTTCCTTCCATTGTTGGCTCTCCTACTGCACTTGCTCGATCTTCAAGATCTTCTATTGGCTCTTCAATGTTTTCCACTGGTCGTCCAACGCTTTCTATTATTTCCTCAATGTGCTCTGCTGATTTACTAACACTTTCTTCTGAATCTCCAGCACTGACTGCTGGTTCTTCGATATTTTCAGGACCCACGACTTCCTCTGTTTTGTAATCTGATTGAGGGGAGTGCTGAAGTTTTGATCTTAGAGAACTTAATCTCTGTGATGATTCAGCCTTTGATACAATCTCGTCAATAAAAGTTTTTCTTCCTCCCCTTCCTTTGCCTTTGCCACCTGTGGGGTTAGTTTTCTTCTGGTTTCCGCGTCCTCTCATACAATCTGCACATTTAAAAAGAAAAAAATTAATGCTTTTGAAATCTATAATTACCTTCCCCGGCAACGGCACCAAAATGTTGGTCGCTTTAATTGCTTTCACAATTCAAGCTCCACATAAATTGTCAACCCGAGGAAGTCTTTTTATTTCAAAGATAATCACGCACTGGATATGCTCAATTTCAAAAGCAGAAACAATGTTGTAGTAAAAAGCCACACAATTATCAATCACACAAATCTACTTATTCACACTCTGTTAATTAAAGCTGAAATCACTTAAGTTATAGCAGAAATAATTTCTATGTTGCAGTTAAAATCCAGACAAAGGAAAACCAATCTGCAAGAAAAGAAATCAATCAACTATAACAGGAACAGGACCCTATTCCTTAGTTAGGAACTTTAGCACCTGCTGCCCGACACTTAATCACACTGTAGGAAAGGTAGCTTCAAGAGACCAAGACCCTATTCCCATGAACAGGAACCTTCAGCACTTGTTCTCTTGTCTCTAATCACACTGCAGGAAAAGGAAGGTAATGAATGGGAGCAGGACCCTATTCCTTTATACAGGAATCTTCAGCACCTGCTTCCCAGCATCATACACTCATACAATTAATAGAAATGGATTTCTCAACTTCTAAGAGTGAATGTGTTCAATACATGCAGCGCTAAAGAAACAGAGCACTACTAAACTGTGCAACTAGTGTTCAACAACAGTATTAAAGTAAGGTGCAAACAACGTAAAGAATTAAACAAATTACAGGAACCAAAGGGTGAATCTTGTGAGGAAGGCGGGCCCTTTCCCTCTCACAAGATTCCCCGGGGAAAGAATTAAATTAGAGCGCTCAAAAGAAGAATTTATTCATCTGTCAAAGTAAATGATACATTACAGATGGAGACTAGCTCTAGTTCTCACACAATGTTCTCCTGTAGCTTTACAAAAATGAACTCTCTACTAATGATGATGTCTCCTCTTTTTAAAGAGGAGACATCTTTTACAATTACATGAGAGCAAATCTACGCTTATCCCAAATCTGTTCTCTTTCTCAAAACAGGACTATTCTGTTCTTCCAAAAAAAGATATTGTTACAACAGAGACAACAAGAATGCTATCTTCAGAATGGTCCATGTAACCATGTCTTCATGCTGTTACTATTGTTCCACAAAAGGCTCTTCCAGAATCGCAAATTACGAGTGACGGAATTTGCGTGCTTCGACGGCCGTTTCAAAGAATCGAGTTTCACTGTCAAAGCAACGGCCGCTTTGTTCCTAGCAAAGCAAGGCACACCCTGAATCCGCGAGCTTTTGGACTTATGTTAGCAACGAAGCACTTCTGATTAATGATAAAATATAAGAGTATTATGGAATTAAATGTAAACAGATTAAACATATAATAAAGAAGAGGATTTTATATACCTTGGGATAAAGTAGATAAAAATGATAATGGAATCCTTTTTAATCATGGTTATAAAAGTAAAATGGTGTCAAAGTATATAGCAAAAGTGATACAACGGCTTACACTGCGTGATAGAGATACGATTGAATTTGGGCTGCTTGCAGTGTGTAGGAATGATCCTCTCAAGGTCATAGGACCAGTGGGCTAAGTTTACAAAATGGAATCCCTTTATGTATTATGCTTCTGCTTCTACTTCCTTGAAGTCTTTGACTATGTAGGCACCAATAGTGAGTGGGAGTGTGGCCATGGTTTCTTCTTACCCTTGATTAATTTTTTAGAGAAACCACTCATCATTTGGTAGCATACCTCTTGTAATAGTACTTTATCAATGACAAAATTGGGCAGTGAATGAGGCACCTTGAATGACCCAAAATCCTAATGAAGGTGCCTTCTTTGATGGGGAACTAGTGAGCTACCTTGATCACCATCTCCATGGCCCTTCTGGACATGTAGGGAGGATCTTCATTGAAAATTTGTCGGTAGAGTGCAGTAATAAACTTCTTTGAGATGACATCAATGTCTTGCTTGTATTTAGTATCCCAGAACAAATTTATATATTTATGGATAGGTCCATCGTGCACTGTGTCCCATTTGTGTGGACAATCATCAATGTTACATCGTGAGCACACTACATCTAGTTAGTAGGAAGTCATGTAAAACTCTGATGTACATCCATCCTCTGGTACTTGGGCTGCTGATATGTTAACCTTTAGAACTGATATTAATAGATGTTCCCAGTTGAAATGAGTCCCACAGGTGGTGACCGCATACATGAGGGGGACCCATGTTCCACTAAAGGTAGTGGCATCCATTCTACCATACATATTGCACATCATGGCTGCGAAAATCCTATATAATTTTGTTAGGCCCGCGGTCTTATACTCCTGATCCTTCATTCCTTTGAAGTTCTCAGGGTCCTCCCACAAGCCCTTCAAGCTATCTTGCACCGACACATCATGTGTGGCCATCCACTATGCGTTGAAAGACTCTTCCTTAGCCGCAAGTGAGTAGTATACTTCTGCATCCTTTTCAATTAGGTTGGAAAAAGGCTTTCTTGCATGATCATGAATTACCTAGAGCTTTGAGTCCACCTTTTGGAGGATCCACTTGATCACTTCTGCGCACGGGAATATTGGTGGGTAGGCACCCACATAATGTAGCTTGGACCTCTTAACCTGAATCTACACTTATCGGTCTATAAGGTCCTCCAAGAATTTTGGTTTTGTGAACTCCTGATAGAGTTCATACCATGAAATATTAGTGCCTTTCCCAAAAATACAGGTGGTATCTCCGTAGATGGGCATTGGTGAAAGAGGCATATCTTCCTCTAATACCTCTATTTTAGGGCTCTTGTGTCTCCTTCGAATTTCTGGGGTCCCCATGTCGCTTGAGGCTGAAGAGATTGAAACACACTCAATCTTGGCTTCGATATTGCCTGGCATATTCAGAAAAAAGTCTCACGATAAGACAGACAACATGAAATAAAAATAGAAGAAACAACTTTCTACACTAGTTAGGGCCCCTGGGTACCCATGATGGGTCGTTGTGACCTGCACCGGTCACAAAAGTCTTAAATTGGGAGGGATGTGACCTGGTGACCTAATAGCACGGTTGCAAGGTCACAAAGTCATGTCTGTGTGAAAAATATTGACTTTGCGACTCTATGACTTGGCGACTCAGTGACTAGGCTGAAAGGTCTTGAGGTTGCAAAGTTGTGATTATGTGAATAGTTAGGGCTTTGCGACTTTGCGACTTGGCGACTCAGCGACCAGGTCATGAGGTCGCGAGGTTGCATTAGGAGTTTTCTAAGGGGAAAATAGCTTGTCACGACTGGAGAGGAAAAAATGGGTAAAATGCAAAAAACTCCAAGGGAAGGAAGCAAACCAAGGTTGAAAGGGTCATGGGAAGGCCAGGGATGGGTGCCCAAAGTGGAAGGAAGAGAAAGGAAGGGTCAAAATAGGTTTAGGCATGATAGGATAAGAAAGGGAAAAGGAAACCCTAGCTGGGACAACTGTGAGGGCTAGGATTGCAACATGAGGGCACTTAAGGAAATTAATAGCATAGGTTAGGGGCAGATAGGGTCATAACCAATAAAAACAAGAACTACAGGAGGTCTTGGCGACTTACCTGGAAAAAAATTCACTCTAATTGGCTTTCTATACGTCTCATTTCCTTCGTTACGTATGTCGAATGCGACCTACATGACCCTTTCATTTATAAAGGGGCCGCATGTGTGGGCATTAATGGAGGTCACAAGGTCACAAATTAGGTTCAGTTATGCATGGTTGCATCCTTGTGACCTTGTGACCTAGAGATCTAGAGGTCGCTAGGTCACATAGTCGCAGAAATGAGAGTTTGACATGATTTGTGACCTAGTGACTTGGCAACCTTGGTCGGGTCACAAGGTGGCTAAGTCGCAAACTACTAAAGGTTGAAATGAGAGAGACTTTTCAACTTTGCGACATTACTTAGGAAAAATTGGAGTCATATCTTGTTTGGGGTTACCTGTTGAAAGTGGACCTTTTGGAGGTTCATAGCTGACGCTGGGAACAAGCCTGTCCTCATCAAAACAAGAGGGGCTATGAAATTTCAAACTGGTTCCAAATTTTGGAGGTTGTTGTAGTGGAAACAACACAGTGGTAGAGTGGGAATGTAGATGGTCCTTGTAACCGTGATTTTCAATATAATTGCCCCATGTTAGAGTATTATTTGCATCAAGAGCCATAGAAAAAATAATATCTTGGGCCAAGTGTTCTACTTTGAAACTTTTATTTAGACCTCATCAGTATTTAACTCTTGACACGACAAGCTTCACATATGAAAATGGTATCTTTTGATATGTAACCCTAACCATTTTTGTCGAGTTGGGGTGAGAATGGAGTAAAACTTCGTTGAAGATCACTTCAGAATTATTTCCATAATCCATCCTCTCGCTTGGCATTCTAAGCTTACGATGGTAGCCATTATTTTCATTGTGGGCTAGTATTGGTGTTTTTCCAATAATCAAAAATTTTTGTTAGGCCCTGAACATTCATTTGTAGTCGCAACATGTCCAACTCTTGTTGGTCACATAATTTTCCATAGTAAGGACGATGTATCTATTGATCTAACAATTTTTTTTTAACCCTTAACATGCCACCTACAAAACGTATAAAAAAACCCAGATCTACTTTGGAATATACAATTTATTATTGTAGTTCATACACAACTATGCTTCTATTACTGCTCCACTTGAGAAATTTATGAATAAATATGAGCTTTTTGTAAGGAATTTTAAGTTTGATGATGCATTTGAAGCTTTAAAAGAAAAATTTCCAAGTGATATTATCTTACTTTATCCTGATTAGAATACGGAGTGTCATGTGCATATTTTTGCAGGGACACGGGTCATAGGGCCTACTTGGGTGGCCAAAGTGAATGATTCAGGGCCACAAGTATTTGGCTCTCACAATATCTATTATTATTTCCAATCTTCCTCAATTCAATGGAAGAGAAACCTATCAACGAATAAAACCTATTGACAAAACAAGGAATTCATGGAGCTCCTCTTCAACTCACCCACAATACATGAAATTTTAGAGAAATTATGTTTTTTTTGAGAGGATAATTTCTTGACCGTCTCCACGTCATTCTCTTATCATTGTTAAATATTTTTTATTTAAAATTGTTGAACCCTTAGTTAAACTGAGAGGGGGGGGGGGGGGGGGGTAAATCAGTTTAACACATTCATGATATTTTAAACTTTATATTAAACCTTATTTACACCTTATGATTTCATATCCAACTTAATATGTGAGTAATCTTAGAATGTGAGCAGCAAGTATTAATATAATATAACAACAAACTTAATATGAGAGCAGCAGGTATTAAGCAGATGATATAAATCAGATCAACACATAAACATCATGCACAGAGACACCATATATAAGTGGAAACCCATAAAGGGAGAAAACCACATCTTATTATTGTTGTGATGCAAAGGCAAGCTCCAAATCCCTCTCACCACTATTTTTCTGCAGGCACCAACCTACAGGAGGCTCCAACCTCAATTCTGCAAGCTACAACTTGCAAGGAAGCACCAACTCCCTTCATTTTTCTGCAGGCACCAACCTACAGGAGGCTCCAACCTCAGTCAGCTACAACTGACAGCTATCAAGCTGCAACTTGATAGGGAAGCTCCAACTTCCTCAATTTATCAAACTGAATGTTTGCTGATTTACCTCAGATATCAGCTCTGTTCTGTAGCTTCTCTTTCTGCTCTTCTTTTTTTAATTTTCTTTGCCTTACACTTCTATACTCTGCCTTCTCTATATTTACTCTCTCTAACCTCTTTTTGCATATCCAGATGATATTATTTATAAGAATCTTGTGACTGTTAGCATTCCTCAAAGAATTTGGAATGGACAGCCATACCTCTTCGCTTTCTGCCTTTTCATGTCTTTCACTCGCTCATTCAGAAAATATAACAACATGCAATATTAAAGTGGGAGCTTTGTTTTCCTCCGGAGACTTGCCAATGCATCACAAACAATATAAACCAATTAAAATATTACATTTAATTACAATGAGAGCTCCAGCTCACTCATACAGCCTTTTGGATCGCTGCGCATTTGTCTTTTCTTTGACTGTGTCTGTATTTTTGTGATTGTGCTTTATCTCTTTTCAGCTCTGTTTGCTTTTCTGTCCTCTGCTGTGGTGTAACTGCTGCCTTTTAAATCTGGGCATATTCCAACGCCTTTCATACAATAAGTGTCTTGTTGATGTGGAAGTTCCGCAAGCGGAACATACATACATCGCAATTGTTTTATATAAAGAATCGCCCTCCACCTTGAGCCGAGGCCCGTGAGTCCATAGACCACGTGGCATATTTTAATACCATTGCAACCATCGTTTTATATTTATGACAACTCTTTTATATATATATAACCCAACTTTCATTACACTGACTGCCTTTTAATATGTCTTTAAATCAATTCTTAGCGTATATAATAAAACTTGTTTAAAACATATAAAAAGTCCTTTTGGGCCCACTTTCCACGCTTCCCGATGCAATATATTGCTCCTCCGATTGTGATTGATTTCTCCTGCTCCAATTGCGATTGATCACTGTTCACTGTGTTTTTCCGATGCGATTAGGCTGGAATTCAAACTTATAAAAACATAACTTATAGACCCATCGGGTCCGAGCTTTCAATCGCAATCGCAAGTTTTCGTTGGATGTTTCGATAGGCCCATACTGTGATGCTCCAATGTGATTAGGCCAGAATTCAAATATATATCATCCATCATTTATACACCCATCGGGTCTGGGCTTCATCGAATCGCAATTTTCTGTTTACATGCTCCGCTGCCTTTATAATCTCCGATGCGATTGGGTGAGGGTCCCACCATATAGTACTTTGGTTCTTTTATTCTCGCGCTATATATGTAAATACGTTGCATATATATATATATATATATATGCTTTGCTGCTTGGGGTTAAGCGATTCCCGGAATAAGGTTTATGTATTATATGTAACGCCCACAAATATAAGCGACATAATACTTTGGCTATTAAAACCATGTAAACTGACCCTCAGCATGTACATATATTGACCCACATTCACATATTCCATTATTCGTAATATATCTATATATATATATATATATATATATATATATTACGGCGTTATTTAATATTGGAACCATTACAATGGAGTCCAACGATAAACGGGAAATCTTTTATAGATTTGAAACCTTAGTCTTCCACCTTATTTTAATAGCCCAGCAAACCTTAATAAACATCATTAATATTTTACATTGGACCTTGTACTACAGTTAATAAACCAGATTCATTTCATATATCTCCGCCCCAGGCCCACAATACAATCAAAAGACCAATCAACCACACGCACCGTACCTTAGTTAACCTCCGGGCTCTTTCATTAAACTTCGGCCAAGTCCAACGAGCGATCACCGTCCGATGTCGAGCCTCCAGATCAACTGCCTATATCAATATCGCTCGGCGTCTTCAATCGATGTATAACGTGTGATGGCGTACTTTAAACGACGATTTTCAATTTCATTCAAGGTGCATGTCACAAATCATATGGAATCGTTGCAAATTTGGGAATACCGCTTGCCCGACGGATGGTGGTGCGATGAAACCCACGGTTTCACTCCAAACTGCCGTCACTATTCCTCTCGGTCACGGTTCCGTTCTCTACTCCAGGTTCCGGTCTTCCATGATTTCAATTATATATATAAATAGCTATTCATCGCATTGCACCACTGTGATTTCATCTGTTACGACTATGGTTCCACTCCATTCACACTGCGAATTTGACTATGGTTCCGCTCCATTCACACTGCGCATTTGAATATGGTTCCGCTCCATTCACACTATACATTTGAATATAAAGCACAATACTTTTCCGCTGGAGTATGTGATTCCCGAAATGTAATTTATGTTATGTGTAACGCTCGGGTGTGGAAAAGATTCTCGGAATAACAACTGTTTTTCTGCAATAACAGTTGTGTCTCTACCTTTCTCCTTTATATTCGTTTCCTCTGCCTCTTCCTGTCTCCACATCTGCCTCTATTCCTTATAATTGTTCCTGTCTCTACATCTGCTACCTCCTTTTCCATCAATGAAAATATTTCCAATAGTCTCCCCCTTTGGCATTGATGGCAATACACTTTCTCTGTTTGCCTGCTCTTCCTCATGTTGCTTACTCTTCCTCCCCCTTTGACATCAATGGGAAGGGGTTTTATTCTTTGATGCTGTGTATTTATCCTTTTTCAACATTTCAAGCATTTCCTCTCTCTGAAATTTCTTGACTTTGTACGCTGCAGCTCCAAACTTTGGATGAGATATTCATTGGGTTCACTATTCTTCTGTGTTCAACTCTCGTCAGGTTCACCATTTTTCTGCTGCACCACTAACCCTTTATCCCTTTATTGACTCCTTTTATGCTGACTGTATTATTTCCATAATCCCTTTGATCCTGAGGACCTATTTTCATGCTTCCCTTGCTGGCTGATCTCCCCCTGAGAATGATATTTCCGTTTCTGTTCTCCCCTTGAAACTGTGTTTTCTCTTCATATCAGAGAGTAGAATCTACAGATACTACCCCTAATTTGTCTCTCAAATAGTCAAATGGCTCTCTAGCAAGTGGTTTGGTAAATATATCTGATGTCTGTTCTTTTGTTGGTACATATTCTAGTTTTACTATCTTTTGAGCTACTTGTTCTCGGAGAAAGTGATACTTGATTGGAATATGTTTGGTTTTTGAGTGAAGCACAGGATTTTTAGATATACTTATAGCACTTGTATTATCACATTTGATTGAGATAGGTTCATCAATGCTTACCTTCATGTCTTGGATGGTTTTCTTCATCCACATGACTTGTGTACAGCATGCTGCTGCTGCTATATATTCTGCTTCGGCTGTAGACAGAGAGATAGATGTTTGTTTCTTGCTTAACCATGCCACCAGACTTTCTCCTAGATAGAATGCACCTCCACTTGTACTCTTCCTGTCATCCACACAGCTGGCCCAATCTGCATCTGTGTATGCTGTCAAAATGAAGCTTTTTCTTTTAGGATACCAAAGCCCATACACTGTTGTTCCTTGTAGATATCGGAATATTCTTTTTACTGCCAGAAGATGATTTTGTTTAGGTGTTGCTTGATATCTTGCCACTAGTCCTACTGCTATCATGATGTCTGGTCTTGATGCAGTCAGATACAACAGAATTCCTATCATGGATCTGTAGATTTTTTGATCTATATCCGTAGACCCATCATCAGCACATAGCTTGCAACCTGTGGTCATGGGAGTTGACACAGGTTTGCAGTCCTCCATTTTGAACTTTTTCAGAATTTCCTTTAAGTATTTTTCCTATGAGATGAATGTACCTGTGTTCTTTTTTTGAATTTGAAGTCCTAAATAGAAAGTGAGTTCTCCAATCATAGACATCTAAAACTCTGTTTTCATCTCATCAGCAAACCCTTTTGCTAGTTCTTCTTTGTTTCTTCCAAACATAATGTCATCAACATATACTACAACAATCAGGAGTTCATCTTCATGGGCTTTTATGTATAGATTGTTGTCTACTCCACCTCTTTTAAAGCCTTGTTTTTGCAAATACTTATCCAATCTTGAGTACCAAGCACGAGGAGCCTGTTTTAGTCCATATAGGGCCTTCTTCAGTCTGCACACATAGTCTCCTTTGTCTGTCAATGAGAAGCCTTCTGGTTGTTCCATGTAGACTTCTTCTTCTAAGTCTCCATTCAGAAATGTAGATTTTACATCCATTTGATATACCTTGAAATTTTGGTAGCATGCAAATGCCAGGAACATTCTGATAGCTTCCATTGTGGCTACAGGGGCAAATGTTTCATCATAATCAAGTCCTTCGACTTGTGAATATCCTTTGCAGACCAGTCTGGCTTTATTCCTGATCACTTGTCCTTGCTCATTCATTTTGTTTTTGAATACCCATTTTGAACCAATGAAATTTTTCTCAATAGGTCTAGGAACTAGTTCCCAGGTATTGTTCTTTTCAATTTGGTCCAATTCCTCATTCATTGCTTTTACCCAAGACTTGTCCTTGGTGGCTTCTTCAAATTTCTTTGGCTCTATTTGTGACAGCATGGCTATGTATACTTCTTCAGTTTGTTAATTAGCTGCCTTCTTTGTAGAAATTTGCTGAATAATGAATATTTATCCACCGAGATTATCCTGATCATATATCAATTCGAATTCATATGCAACACATAATCTCTTCTACTCAGATCATCACACATGCGGAAATAAAACAAGCGGTATGCGATCAAAAGATCATCAAAACATCACACACATTACACAGTATGTATGGGGAAAGCTTATAGCTGAAAACCCCCAGCTATAATATATTATAAATGGAAGAGAAACATGTAACAATCTCAGTACAATACTCCTCACAAGTACTCAGTACTGTCTCCAATAGTTACACACAAACTAGCTTGGTTTTGAACAGGTCACAGGTTCAAAACACATCCACTAATTTCCTGCCTCTATTGCGCAATCAAGGCTGGTCTAATGAGAGATCCAAGGTTCGAATCTCCTTGGCTTGACAGGGAAATCATCATTGGCAATTCCTCCAAGTGTGGTGCAAATCTCATACACAACTAATGTCACAACTGATAGCTATCTCAACCCTTTCATCTACCTCTTTCACTGGTCTCCACTGAACTGTCCATGCACTGTAGTGAACTGATGTGTTCTTGAGTTGAATAATGAGTTAATAATTACTGAATTAAATAATATTTAATTCACTCCACTCATTACTAGTTGATTAGCTAGTTAAACTAATATCAACTAGTTCAACTAAGTTAAACCGAACACAACTCCACCAACTGTCTCATCAACTCCACCAAACTTCTGCCACTGAAGTCCTAACTGAAGTCAACCATGCATGAGCTCACCAAACCCCTAGGAATAGTGTAATTCCTCTTTCAGATGCATGAGCCACTTCTATAGCTCGAACTGAAGTGCTCCAAGAGAGTAAACTGAAGTTTAGAGTCCAAATATTATTAAGGGTAAATAATATTTGACTTCCCTATTTTTAGGATAGGCGGTCTAAAAATAGACTTCGACCTAAATGTCTAAAAAATAGAGGTCCATCTATTTTTACCAACATGACCAATACTCCAAGAATAACATACTGCAACCCCTGGACCATGCTCCATATGTCTAAAAATAGACATAGTCTAAAAATAGACTTTGCGCAAAAATTTGCCTGCGGGCCCACTTAGTGAAGGCGACTTCATTTCACTAAGCTCCATCATCTTGATGCATTTTCAACATTCTTGTCTGGACCCCTGCTTTCTTATCTCCTATGATATGATCTTTGGGATGATTCTTCTGAGTGTATCTTGAGGGGGCTTTCGAGGTCAGCCCTTCATCTTCTGTAGTCTTGCTTGTTTCATCATCATTCTGGTCTTCTTCTTCATGGTTATCTGATGGACTGCAGTAGTCAGTATCTCTTGTATTGTTTGGAAGTTCTTCATCAAATCTCACATCAATGCTTTCTACTATTTTCCGAAGAGTCTTGTTGTAGCACCTGTACCCTTTGCTTTTGGATGCATAACCTAGAAATATTCCTTCATCTACTCTTGCATCAAATTTTCCAATATTTTCATCATTATTCTTTATGTAGCACTTGCTACCAAAGACTCTAAAGTGCTTGATTGATGCAGGTTTACCATGCCATAGCTCATAAGGTGTCTTATCACTGTTAGGTATTAAATGAGCTTTGTTTAGAATATGTACTGCTGTGTGTACAGCTTCTGCCCAAAAGGTTTGAGCAATGTTACTCTCTTGCATCATAGCTCTGGCCATTTGTTGTAAAGAATTATTTTGTCTCTCTGCTACTCCATTCTGCTGAGGTGTTCCTGCAATAGTAAATTGTTGCTTTATCCCATGTTCATTACATAGGTCTGCAAAGTCATAATCTGTGAATTCACCTCCTCTATCTGATCTGATACATTTTAGTTTGCATCCAGTTTGATTTTCTTCTAATGCTTTGAATATTTTAAATTTTTCCAGTGCTTCTGATTTGTTCTTGAGAAAAGCAACCCATGTCATTCTGGAGAAATCATCTATTATCATCATGAAGTAGGATTCTCCCCTTGGTGTTTTAGTTCTTGCAGGTCCACACTGATCCATGTGTACAAGTTAGAGTGGTCTTCTTGTTGACAACTCCTCTTTGGCCTTAAAGGATGTGCGGGTCTGTTTACCCAATTGACAAGATTTGCATATGGTATTAGAAGGCCTCTTTATTTCTGGCATGTCTCTGACAGCTTTCTTCTTGCTTAGTCTGATGATGTGATTGAAGCTGAGATTTCCCAATATTTTATGCCATAACCATGAATCCTCAAGTTTGCTAAGATGGCATGCTTCATCTTCCTCTTTCACAATGTAAACATTGCTCTCTGTTCGAACACCTTTGAGCAGAGTCTTTCCTGTGGTGCTTGATCTGACTTCACAATCTTGTGCTCTAAATAGAACTTTGCAACCTTTGTCACACATCTGACTGACACTCAGTAAATTTTCTTTCAGCCCATCTACAAATAGTACATCTTGGGCCTTTCCTCTGCCATTGTCTATGATGACTGAACCCTTTCCTTTGATTTTTCCTGACTTATCATTTCCAAAAGTAACATTTCCAAATTTCTTTTCATCAAGAGTTATAAACTTACTTTTGTCTCCTGTCATGTGTTTAGAGCAGACACTATCCAAATACAATTGAATTTTTAGATCTTGAGCAGTTAGAGCAAGGTCACACTTATTCACCTTCTTTATCCACTGGAAGCACCCTTTTGTTTGGTATCTTTTGTGAGGAGATGAACTATATTTTCTTAGAGGACATTTGGTAGGTATATGTCCAACTTGATTGCATACACAACATTTGATCATAATTTTTGTAGAATTATGAGTATGAACAAAATTTATTTGATTCATAAACCTCCTTGAGGTGTTAAACATTAATATTTTTCCATACTTTCTACACTCAATGATTTTATGACCAAATTCCTTACAATAAAAGCAGTAACCATAGAAGCTATTTGCATACCTAATGTAAGGTTGTCTCTTCCATTTGTTTGCTTGAGGCAGTCTCTTCAATGTTTGCATATGTTGCTAGTTTGAATTACTCCTCCTTGCATGACAATATGTAGCAATGTGTCCCAGCTTGTGGCAAACATAACAAGTGGCATTCTTCATTGGAGGGAAGAATCTCCTTTGATGGTTTCCAAATTTTACATATTCAGGGGTCTTAGTATTTATTACATTCTTTGCCACTAATGGTTTCTTCTGATCTCTGTCTTCCTTATTGCAGATTTCGTCTTTTGTAGGATTTGTTTGAGCTGCTTCATCAATCTTCTTTGCTTTTACAAAAATAATCTCTCTGTCAACCTTTTCTTTTCCTTTACTTAATTCTCCTTCATAGCCTATTCCAATCTTTATCATAGGGGATCTTTGAGCAACCAGAATGTCATCCAACTTACTAGAGCTTGTTGTTTGAGAAGAGTTTATAACCACTTTCCTTTGAGCATTTTCTAGTTTCTTCCTGAGACATACAACTTCTTCTTCCAACTTTTCTTGTTCTTGAGTTTTTTCTTTGATTTGCTTAAGTAACATGTCCTCTATATTCTTGGCTTCTTCAAGCTCTATATTTAGTTGCTTAAGGAATTCTGAATTATGTTCTTCTCGTACATACTTGAGAAGAATGTCCTTTTGTTTTCTGCATTTCAGTTTGAGTCTATCAATCTCTTCTAGAGCACTTCTTAGCTCCCCCTCAAGGTCGACTTCACCTTCTTCTTCTTCATCTTCTAGCAGGAGACCTTCAAGTTCTTCTATGGCCATCAATAAAAATTTAGAGGTTCCTTCTTCACTTGAAGGTTCATCTGAGTCTTCAGATGTACTATTGTCTTGTTGAGCATAGAAGGATTTTCTGCTGAACTTCTTTCCTTTCTGCCAGTTCTTTGATTTATTTTTCTCTGACTCTTGAGCCTGATTCCTTACTTTCTTGTGAGGACACTTGGCAGCATAGTGTCCCACTCTTCCACAGTTAAAGCATTTGAAGGGGAGTTTACCTTTGTATTTACCCGAGCCTCTATCCAATTTCTTGACAAAATTTGCCTCTTATTCATCCGAGCAAGAGCATATGTCTCCCTCTTCTTCTTTCTTCTTTTCTGTTTTAAAGGCTGCTTCCCTCGTACTTGGCTTCTTCTCTGGGAGCCTAATTTCATAGGCTGTTAGATTTCTAAGTAGCTGGTTCATGGTCAAGGTCTCCCAATCAGCTGTTTCTTCTATTGCAGACACCTTTGGATTAAACCTGGATGGAGGAGATCTTAGAATATTTTGTACAATTATACTTTCTGGCATTTTTTCTCCAAGAGCTTTCATATTGTTAATAATTTCTGCAGCTTTTAGGAAGAAACTGGCAATGTCTTCATCATCATTCATTTTTAAGTTTTCAAACTGGGCTCTATAGACTTGAAGTTTGGCAGTATTTACTTTCTTGTCTCCCTCATGTATGTTTTCAAGAGTATCCCATATTTCTTTGGCAGTGTCTTTGTGCATTACTTTAATAAACTCTGCTTCACACAATCCATTCAGGATGGCATTCATGGTTTTTGCGTTAGCCACAAAATATTGTTTTGTTTCTTTCTCTGTGTTAGTTGCCTTCGGGGCATATCCCAATTCCACAGCAACCTAGACTTCTATTCCTAGAGACATTATGTATGTCCTCATTCTGATTTTCCAGAAAGCATAATTTTCACCAGTGAAGAAAGGGGCTTTATTGGTTGAGCATCCTTCTTTACTAGCCATCTTGGGAACCCAGGATCTCCTTTCAGTTGTTAGAATTGTACAAAGGAACCTGCTCTGATACCAATTGTTGAACCCTTAGTTAAACTGAGAGGGGGGGTGAATCAGTTTAACACATTCATGATATTTTAAACTTTCTATTAAACCTTATTTACACCTTCATTTCATATCCAACTTAATATGTGAGTAATCTTAGAATGTGAGCAGCAAGTATTAATATAATATAACAACAGACTTAATATGAGAGCAACAAGTATTAAGCAGATGATATAAATCAGATCAACACATAAACATCATGCACAGAGGCACCAGATATAAGTGGAAACCCATAAAGGGAGAAAACCACATCTTATTATTGTTGTGATGCAAAGGCAAGCTCCAACTCCCTCTCACCACTATTTTTCTGCAGGCACCAACCTACAGGAGGCTCCAACCTCAATTCTACAAGCTAAAACTTGCAAGGAAGCACCAACTCCCTTCAATTTTCTGCAGGCACCAACCTACAGGAGGCTCCAACCTCAATCAGCTACAACTAACAGTTATCAAGCTGCAACTTGATAGGGAAGCTCCAACTTTCTCAATTTTCAAATTGAATGTTTGTTGATTTACCTCAAATATCAGCTATGTTCTGTAGCTTCTCTTTCTGCTCTTCTTTTCTTAACTCTGCCTTACACTTCTATACTCTGCCTTCTCTATATTTTCTCTCTCTCTCCTCTTTTTGCATATCCAGATGATATTATTTATAAGAATTTCTTGTAATTGTTAGCATTCCTCAAAGAATTTGGAATGGACAGCCATGCCTCTTCGCTTTCTGCCTTTTCATTTCTTTCACTTGCTCATTCAGAAAATATAACAACATGCAATATTACAATGGGAGCTTTTTTTTTTCTCCGAAGACTTTCCAATGCAACACAAACAATATAAACCAATTAAAATATTACATTTAATTACAATGAGAGCTCCAGCTCACTCATACATCCTTTTATATTGATGCACATTTGTCTTTTCTTTGACTGTGTCTGTCTTTTCTGTGATTGTGCTTTATCTCTTTTCAGCTCTATTTGCTTTTTTGTCCTCTGCTGTGGTGTAACTGCTGCCTTTTAAATCTGGACATATTCCAACGCCTTTCATACAATAAGTGTCTTGTTGATGTGGAAGTTCCGCAAGCGGAACATACATACATCGCAATTGTTTTATATAAAGAATCGCCCTCCACCTTGAGCCAAGGCCCGTGGGTCCACAGACCACGTGGCATATTTTAATACCATTGCAACCATCGTTTTATATTTATGACAGCTCTTTTATATATATATAACCCAACTTTCATTACACTGACTGCCTTTTAATATGTCTTTAAATCAATTCTCGGCGTATATAATAAAAGCTGTTTAAAACATATAAAAACTCCTTTTGGGCCCACTTGCCATGCTTCCCGATGCAATATATTGCTCCTTCGATTGTGATTGATTTCTCCTGCTCCGATTGCGATTGATCACTGTTCACTGTGTTTTTCCGATGCGATTAGGCCGGAATTCAAACTTATAGACCCATCAGGTCTAGGCTTTCAATTGCAATCACATGTTTTGGTTGGATGTTCCAATAGGCCTATACTGCGATGCTACGATGCGATTCGGCTGGAATTCAAATATATATCATCCATCGTTTATACACCCATCAGGTCCGGGCTTCATCGCAATCGCAATTTTTTGTTTACATGCTCTGCTCCCTTTGTAATCTCCGATGCGATTAGGTGAGGGTCCCACCATATAGTACTTTGGTTCTTTGATTCTCGCGCTATATATGTAAATACGCTGCATATATATATATATGCTTTGTCGCTTGGGGTTAAGCGATTCCCGAAATAAGGTTTATGTATTATATGTAGCGCCCACAAATATAAGCGACATAATACTTTGGCTATTAAAACCATGTAATTTGACCCTCGGCATGTACATATATTGACCCACGTTCACATATTCCATTATTAGTAATATATCTATATATATATATTACAACGTTCTTTAATATTGGAACCATTACAACGGAGTCCAACGATAATCAGGCAATCTTTTATAGATTTGAAACCTTAGTCTTCCACCTTATTTTAATAACCCAGCAAACCTTAATAAACATCATTAATACTTTCCATCGGACCTTGTACTACAGTTAATAAACCAGATTCATTTGATATATCTCTGCCTCGGGCCCACAATACAACCAAAAGACCAATCAACCGCATGCACCGTACCTTAGTTAACCTCCGGGCTCTTTCATTAAATTTCAACCAAGTCCAGGGAGTGATCATCGTCTGATGTCGAGCCTCCAGATCGACGGTCTATATCAATATCGCTCGGCGTCTTCAGTCGATGTATAACATGCGATGGTGTACTTTAAACGACGGTTTTCAATTTCGTTCAGGGACGCGTGTCACAAATCCTATGGAATCACTGCGAATTTGGGAATACTGCTTGCCCGACGGATGGTGGTGTGATGAAACCCGCGATTTCGCTCCAAACCGTCGTCACTGTTCCTCTCGGTCACGGTTCCATTCTCTACTCCAGGTTCCGGTCTTCCACGATTTCAATTATATATATAAATAGCTATTCATCGCATTTCACCACTGTGATTTCATCTGTTACGACTATGGTTCCACTCCATTCACACTACACATTTGACTATGGTTCCGCTCCATTCACACTGCGCATTTGAATATAAAGCACAATACTTTTCCGCTGGAGTATGCGATTCTCGGAGTGTTATTTATGTTATGTGTAACGCTCGGCTGTGTAAAATATTCTCGGAATAACAATTGTTTTTCTGCAATAACAGTTGTGTCTCTGCCTTTCTCCTTTATATTCGTTTCCTCTGCCTCTGCCTATCTCTACATCTGCCTCTGTTCCTTGTAACTGTTCCTGTCTCTGCATCTGCTACCTCCTTTGCCATCAATGACAATATTTCCAACAAAAATATGAGGGAATTTTTGGGGCAATAGGCTTGATATCTCAACACACAAAAAATTAGTATTACCTTAGAAATACACCCTGGTTACAAACTAGCATAGTATGCCTAGTGCACTAGTGTTATAAAATAAGGTTAAGGCCGAGGCTTCAGGATTGAATCGATCCCATTTAGATGCATGTACAACCACCCCATGAAATTAGTACAAATTGTTCCATTTACATAAGTATAACCACTACAAACATATTGACAAGAACATAGGTGAAATATTCAAACGAGAATTATTAGAGAAATTTTGAGGAACTTAAATGGGCCTCAAAACCAAAATGTACAAGAAAAATCAAATTTATAAGAACCAATAAGATTCAATCAAATTAATAAGAAGTAATAAGATTCAATATGATGATTTCAACCATGGGGGATGATTCACCATTTTTGAAGTAAAAAGGAAAAAAGATAAAAAGATAAAAATGCTCATTTTTCAACTTATATCCTTACAATTTTACTCAAATTTTGAGTGAGAGGACTCATAGGATGCAAAATTTAAGTTTGCATCCAAATAGTACCCATGTTGCATACTTTTGTTCGACCCTACGGAAAAAAATGTGAATTACATGAAAAATTTGATTGCACAACTTCTATTTATTATAGTAGTTTTGTGCAACGTACGTAATATGCATATACAATAGTCTCCATATATGAAAAACTTCCCTATATGCACATATTTTATGTATATGTGCAACTTTTTTATATGCGCAACTTCCATATATGCATAAATCCTTTTGTATATGTGCATATCCTCCATTTATGCGCATATAGGGAAGTTGCACATATAAGAAAGATATGCACATACCAAGAAGTTGCACATATATTGAAGATATGCACATATACAAAGGCTACATATATATAGTGGTTGAATTTTTCCACAAATTTTGTATATGAACATATATGGAAGTGGCACATATATTGTAGATGCACATATTTGGAAGTTGTGCATATATGGAAGTTGCACATATACAAAAGATGTGCATATATTCTGTATATGCACAACTTTCATATATGTGGATATATTATGTATATGAAAAACATCCATATATGTTAAAATTCCCTATATTCGCATATCTTTCCTATATGCACAACTTTTGTATATGCACATATAAAGAAGTTGCATATATATAAGTTGTGCACAAACCCCATAATATGCATATACGATAGTCTTCAGATATGAACAAGTTTGGTATATGTACATATCTTCTGTATATGTTCATATCTTTCGTATATGTGCAACTTTTGTATACATGCATATCCTCTTTATATGTGTAACTTCCGTATATGCACATATCGTCCTTATATGTGTAACTTCCGTATATGCGAATATATTATATACGTGCAACTTCCATATATGCATATATATAGAAGTTGTGCACATACAAAAAACATCCACATATAGAAAAGTCACACAAATTCAATATATGCACATATTTTGTATTGCATTTCTTTCGTATATGTGTAACTTCTACATATGCACATACCTTTTGTAAATGTGCATAAACAAAAGTTTCACATATACTGAAGATATTCACATATATGGAGGCTACGTATATACAGAGGTTGAAATTGTACACAACTTCTATATATGCGTAGCTTTCATATATGCACATATATGGAAGTTTAACATATACAGTAGATTCACATATACATAAGTTGCACATATACATAATTTATGCACAACTTCAATCACTGTATATGCACAACCTCCAGATATGCTACTTCCTTATATGCACATATATGATTGTTCTGCTAAAAAGCAATACATAACTTTAATATACATATAGAACAATCAGTTTCTCTCTTGATATTGTGATAATTTCATCTTCAGAATTATAAATAATTTTTTGATCTCTTGCTTCATGTGCATAGGTTTCTTGAGGTGCTTGTGAGTGTTAAATAGGTAAATGAGATGAATTTTATGTTAAATTCATGAGCATTTTAACTTAAAAACAAAGTACTAAACAACAGTAGTAACATGTACAATAAACCATAAAATGATCCATTAACTCAGTGTTTTGATGAAGGAGTTCACCCCACTTGGGGTACATCTCCTTAGTCGAGCTTCCATGGATTGGGCCTTTGTATTAGCTAAAATGTGAAAAAAGTGTTATTGAAATTCATCTACTACTCCTGAAACCTTATTCAATGTGTTCATAATGTCCAAATCATTGCGAAATGACTCTTCTTGCTCCCAATTTGGTCAAATTTTGCAAAAGTTATGGCTAAAACAAGTTGGCCTAGGAATTCTCCAATAAATCATGAGATAACTCTAGTTAGGGCTGCTAAATTTGGGGTTGGCGCTGAATTTGGCTGGCTACCCTAATTTTCACCATATTAAACTCAGAGTTTAATGAAATATAAGTGGGATTAACTTCGGATAAGTATGAGTTAGCGCTATAAGCACGTTCTATCATAGTCAGTATTACTAATGAGGATTAGTGCATAACCAAAGGTTTAGGGGTTTAATAAACCCACATTAACCTTAATATTCATGTTTAGCATAATTATATGCTCTTTTTGTCTTCCTTTTTTGTCCTGTGTTTAGGTCATGTTGGGAGGGGGTTGGCCTGCGGTGATAGCCCCCTCCATTCCCTCGCCGGTCCAAACCCTTGATAATAAATATAATATGTGAACATATATGTTAAGAAAATATAGTGTGGTATATTGATAAGAACAACGCGTTGTTTGGGGGATGTCATGGGCTTGAGCCCCGACCTCCACCCAACGTGTATATAATAATTTTTTCCACCGAATAATACAATAATATTAAACCTTCAGACTTTGATACATTGCAACATTCAGACTTTGGACTAAGGTTGAAATTTGGCCATGACATATATGAAATATTTCGACCTGTAATGAAATTCATACTTTGACCACGGTCCACCAGAGGGGTCATGTGGTGACCCCTGGCTACACCACGTGTTCGCCTCTAGTTGGACTATCCCCAACCTTTAAATAAAATTCAAATTCAACCATTAAAATTGAAATTCAACCTTAGGATATAACATGAAAAAATTTCACCATCCAAACTCTCTCGTGAATCATGTAGTGACACTTGTCACAGTTTCATTAGGCGAAAATGATAAAATATTCCCAAAATATCCATTTTCTACTGACTGGGCTGCCATGTCACCATTCTGTCCTATTTTGGTATTTTTTTTAGTTGTTTAGGAAAATGAACAATAAGCTTTATCTTCCTCGTCCAAAGTCAGTTTTTGATGAAATGAATTGTGCCGGATTCCTGGCAACGAGCTCTTCGTTGTCATTCAGTTTCCATTAGATTATAAGAACTTTCATTTTTAATCTTTAATACTGAGAACTTGATCATTCCTCCTCACTAGAAGCCTTTTGGACCCCAAAATATATTTAATTACTGAGCATGTGGATGAGGGTACAGTTACCTCACCCTTCGAGTCTCAATCCACTGAAATTTTCCCATTTTCATCAATTGGAGCTTTTCACAAAAAATAAGCTTTATCCTTGACTCTTGCGAACCTCTCTTACTATTGTAGAAAACATCATGCTAGAATTTCCATGAATTTGAAAAGCAGCAAGTTATTCTTGTAGAAACAAACTTGTTACTACCTTGGTCATTAGTCAAAGGAAACTTAAAAACTATCTCACCTCACACATTGTTGTCATGGCGATTCTTAACTGATCTTGCTTTGTACATGCATCAAATCTTGACCAAGTATTTTCGCCATTGCCATGTACCCTTTGGAAACCAAAAACAAGCACTTATGGAACCTATGCCTTCTTTATCAACTTTCTTTGGCACTTTTTCTTTTACCTTTGAGCTCTATTTCACCGGCATCTTTTTTTCAACACTGCTCAACACAGATGTTGACTACTGCGAATCTTTCACATCTTGTTACCTCCTTTCAAAGGAAACGTGTTAGATTCCTGAAGCATCTCATTAAAAGCATAAGAAAATTTAATGAAATCAAAATTTTCATTCGATACATCTTTTTGAAAGGTTTGATTCAAAACATCTCTATGCTTGATCATTAACAATGTCAAATTTTGACTTGCATTCACTACTCTCTTCATTTCTCCTGCATGTATAAGAGACAAACTTGTCTTCTTCTTATGCTCTCTCACTATGTACTCAATTCCATATTTAAACAAGTGATACTTACTCTCATGGTGATGGAATACTTCTTTCCTATCTTAACGACAAGGAATTCCTAAAACAATACCTAATATCTCAAGCGACACCACATCAAGTTCAACTTCATCAAGAAAGTTTGAATTGATGACAAATCTTAGTATGCACTTCCTTCTTACTTGTAAGTTTTAATTCTTGCATATCCACCCTAAAGGATAAGATATTGGATGTATAACAATTTCAAGGTTGAGCTTCTTAATTAAGTCTTAAAAAATAAAGTTAGCTTGAGACCCACTATCAGAAAGTGTTTCTATATTGGTATATTTAGAAACGAATCTAATACAAAAGAGTTCAATTCATCTTCATGTTTAGTTACATTGGAAAAACTTGAAGAAATAGTTCTTGCTATGTTCTTACCTTTCAAACCCATTTATGTAATCTTTGTTTCATCTCCTGAATCTGAACGTAAGTCATGTTCAATTATTGCAACAATTTTCCCCTTTTCTTTGGCTTTCAGTTTGTTTAGCTTCAACTCTGGATTAAGTTGCCAAAAATGGTCTTCATCATGGCCATTCTTGGGAAAAGGCTTTCATGTGAGTTTCTCTTTATCTCTTTTGATAAAGCTATTTCTCTTTCCTCTTCCATTAAGCTTTCCTTTTCCTTTACCCTCATACATAAGGAAACTATCACTTTTCTCATCTACATGTTGTTTCCCTATTGCTTCTATGTGCGTGGCTTGAACGCAAAAATCATCTAAGTTTGTGGGATTGAACATGAGAAAAATGTGTCTAAGGTAACTATGAAAACTCCCAATATACTTTAAAAAATGTTTATTGAGATTACAAATTAATACCCAAAATAAGATCTTGTCTCCTAAATTCATAAGTATAATATTGCACACTTTGCTCTTTCAATTGTCTAAAATTTTTCCAGTCCATAATGGCCTTTTGCATGTAAGCTAAAGGATAAAATTTCCTTTTAATGACTGCAATAAAACTTGAACAAGGCATTGAGATATTACCGTAGTTTTTAATATTTTCTTCAGTCATTTCTTCTCGACATACAAGTGATTATCCTTCCACCCTCAAGGAATCCAATTGAATATTTATGTCATCTTCACGAAGGTTATGAATTCTGTAATAAACCTCCAATTTTCGGATCCAATTGTCCAACCTCTCTACATTTACCTCGCCATTATACATTGGAAGCTCAAATTCGACATCGAGTTTGAGTAAGGGAGTTTTTCCTTTTGTGGTTTTTGAGTGAGCATGCGTATATACATATTTAAATTAGGAGAATTTCATCTCAGTATATACTATATAGTTTAGAATCTAGTTTTCAGTGCTTCTAAATTCTAATTATATGTCAATCTTCTTCTTGTGTTAAACAATGGTGTGGGATCAAACATGGGATGTTTTTGAGGTTATAGATATACCGATACCTCCACCACTAAGTGTCTCCGACCTGCCATACTTTCTGCTACCTTCAAATCCCAAACCTACTTTGTCGTGATTCGTAGTAGAGCAATTTCAGTCTCTTCCAGAAGCTAGTGGATACTGGGAAATTCATTTCAGGTACTGGGATCAGAAGAAATAAATCGAATTAAATTGATAGCTCTAATTCGCATTGTTGTTCCTCTCATACCCTTAGGCTTCCTAGGCAACCAAAATCCCAAAGACATAGACGTTGGCGCAAATTTTTTGAGAAGTGAAAACTGCATGGATTGGATGGATAGGAACGAATCTGCAAGCGTTGTATACATTTCCTTCAGTATCCTTATGATTCTCTCAAAATAGAAAACTTGTGAAATATCTCTTGGATTGAAGGTGAGTGGAAACTAATTCATATGGGTTATTCGTCCCTATGCTTCCGAATGGGGCATCAACAGTTCCAAAAACTTGTTCGATGGTTTCCTTGAAAAAATCTCGTAGCAGGGACTCATTGTTCCATGGTTTCAACAACTGCAAGTACTTTCTCATGAATCAGTGGGTGAATTTATGACCCACTGTGAATGGAACTCGAAACTGGAAAGCCTTACCTTGGGGGTCCCCATGGTAGTTGTTCCTTAGTGGAGTGATCAGATCACTAATTCCACATGCATTGAAAGGAAATGGAAGAAGGGATTGAGAGTGAATAAACGATCAACATATGGACTGATAGAGAAGGAGTAAGTGGAGAAATGTATTAGGGTGGTCATGAAAACTGAGAGAAGCACTATGACATGGACGAACGCGTCATGTTCGAAGACATTAGTGAGGGAGGAAATGGTGGAAGGCAGGTATTGAGACAAAAATATTCAAGGTAAAACTTCTTAGAATTCTAGAAAATCATTCTTCTCCAACTCCCATTGGAAGGAAGCCCCAATACCTTGGTTTCTTCAATAGTCAACTGCATGGATTCCTTAACATCCTAGACTGACCTACCACCCTGAAGTGTTCACAGGCTCCAACCTATAGGTGACTTAACGCACCAAACTAGCACCTCCCTGCCACCCTATAATGATAAAAAAATAAGACAAGAGTGTGGAATTCTGTACCGGGGACAATCATCCACGATACACTATGATTCACAATGATTTTCTTGAACTAGACCAATCACCCAATCATACTACGATCTGCAACCCAACCATAACATTGTCTAACAATGACACTTATACCTCCCAACAATGCCTCTCCAACTCTAGCTAGATTGACTCTTTTACAATAATGACTCTTTTAAAATTTTACAATGATGATTTTTACAATACCGACTTTTCACACGACTTGATACTTGACTTGACACTTCTTCTTTGAACACTAGCATTTGTTGAGGTATTGTTGTTCTTGCTTCACATAATGGTACTTTGGCATTACATTGTCCTTCTAGTATGTATCTGAGTTGTCCTATTGTGTCCTCCTTCCTACACATGCACTAATGAACAAGACCCAAACCCATATAAAAACAAAATAATTACAGTGTCCTGCAAACCATATGTGAGAGAAATATTCAAAATTCAAATGTAAATATGTTCAAAATTTATGAACAAAACCCAATCAAACATAAATACAGAATAATTACAATGTCCTACAAAAACACATGTTAGAGATGATATTCAAATTAAAATTCAAACACTAATCATACATACCTTGTTGTAGCAGACTTACCCTTGACTGTTTATGGTTATCCTTACTATAGTGATCCTTGAATACATATTTTTTCTTTCCTTATAGCTGCTCGATATTGAATCTACTGTATCTATGTAATTTCAAATCTCCAAGGTATAAAATTGATTCTTGTGGTAGCCCTCTCGGTCCTCTTTTCAACCCCTTAGGTCTGATAAATATTTGATTCTTCAAGAAACATTTATGTCCAATATCCTACGATGACCTGATTATAGACTAGTTGAGTAGAGCGAAATTGTACAAAGTGCCACGTGTCGTTGTTTAAACCTTGGGTCCTGAAAATGATATCCAACAAACTACAGTAAATCCTCTTTCTGTCACTTTTTATGGGATTTGATTCCAATGCTCAGAGAGAAAGTTATGATGATTTTTCCAAGGTCATCTGTTTGACATGAAATTTGGGATCCTGCAAAAACCCTAACTTCCTCAGATCATATCTCCTAAAATATAGCGAATCGATATTTGAAATTAGGTCACACGCTTCATCAGGGTGTTTTCTTAAATGGGTTTTTTTTTCAGCATCTGAATTTTTACAGAAAAAATGTTATAGTGAAAATTCCATGATGACCTAATTTAAGTAGCGAAATCCTTGAATCAGGAGGATATGAGGGTCACAATTTAATAAATGCTTAGGTTGAGAGGGCCTTCAACAAGTGAAAGTTGGAGGGAGTTTAAGAGTTTAAAAAATTATTAATTATTTAATATTCAATGACCACAACCAATGATTAGTTTCATGCTACAAACCAATGGGGTTTTAGCTCGCTAACTGGGGTTACTAACTTCAAACACGAATATCTCTCAAACCACAAAGAATTACGTGGCATGCCATATATCAACGGAAAAATATCGACAGGTAGAAACCATATAAGATATAATTTACTGGGAATAGAGTAAATTTTTAAGTCAAAATTTCCATGCAAGATTGGGGTATCCCCTGGTGTTGCTTGGGTTGACATCAATGACAACCATTGATTCAAAATTGTTGATTTTTGTAGTATGAGTTGAGGATGAGTTAGAGTCATGATCTAGATGTGTCAAATTGAGTGTGTTATATCCTTTATATTTGTATCTGAGAGGAAAAATATATTTTTAATTTACTTTATTTTTTAATTTATTTTCTATTTGTATCTCTTGTGATCAATAAAATATGTGTGTGTGATTGATGTGAAATCTCTTTTTCTCTTTCAGATTTCAATTTGGTATCAAAGCCATATGGCTCATACTTGAGAGGGAATATTAGGATTATTAAAGCCCCTACAATCTAGTTATGTGATATATATAAATATTTTAAAGTTGTTGTGTGGTAGATGGGTAGAAACTATATGATGTTGCCACTACAATATTCACAGCTAGTGTTTCTTTAATCATGATTTGCGTGTGTTTTTTGTTGCTTTCTGAGGGTGAGAGAGTGAGAGACTCATTTGAAATAATTTGTGTAAAGTATCATTGTTGAAGGAGGAAGAGTCAGTTGTAAAATTGGTAGAGGTGATCCACCATTACATGCCATCATGTTAATTTGCTGGTGCCACAACTATGGCAAAGTTAAAAAAATTGCAACAATTTCAGACGTGCAAGGAAGTGATCTGGGGTTAATATTCAAAAAAATTTCCCAATTACCTCGAGACAATGGATTCAACGCTATATCCAAAAAAAATTAAAAAATTAAAAAAAAGGTTTTGAATCTTAGCACATCAAAAACAGAGTTGAAATTCATGCGGGCCTCAAGGATTAGGGGGTTCCACGATCACGGATGCCAAGGACAATTTGTCGTGGATTAATTGGTTATGCATTGACTACATGTGTCCAAGCCTGTCTAAGATCCACCATCAATATGCAGAGATGGAGAGGTCATGATTTAAATCGACCTTTGCATGAAATTAAGGAGCCGCTAATAGTGTGAGTAAATTTTGTGAAGAAGATCCCCCTTTCGTTTTTTCTTCTCTGAAATCGATTTCACTCAGTTTGTTCTCCTAATATTTGGTCCATAGTGAGTCAAGTTATCGAATGAGACCTACAAAAAAGATGGTTCTATTTAATGCAATGCTCATATTTTTTTTCGTGTTTGCATTGATGCACTTATCCTCATTAGAAAAATCTCACTCACGAGAAGAATATCCTATTGTTGCAATGCCCAAGCTAACAACTATTGAATCTCCTGCAATGACTCCACCAACCTCTTCCCCTTCGGATGTTGCCAGAAAACCTCTATTCGGTGGCTGATCTAGGTGGATATTGGTGGCCACCCTCTTATTCCACTTATACCTTGAACATTGTTTCTTTCAATTTTTCAGTTTCCCTAATTATAGCATAGTTTACTATTTTTAGCAGTTTTTCGTGTCCTTAACTTGCAGATCCGTTTTGAGGCCCTAAATGATTTATTTTTGGAAAACCGGGAGCAAAATGGTAGTTTCTTCAATTTTTCTCATGTCAAAAGTTGTATTCCTTGGATAGATATTTCTAACGAGGTATTGAGCGTGTCAAACAGAAATCATATGCAAAAGTTACATCCCCGGGAAGTTGATGTACCAAGTTACCCAAACGGGGCCCATAGTTTTTGTGGTTCATCTCCTACGATTATTTTTTTGGCTTTTTAGGGTTTTCCATTCTTTCTCAACAATAAATAGGCCTTTGAGCCTCATTTTAACACAGTTCATAGGTCTGTAGCTACCACATCTCTTCTCAGAGATAAGTTATCAACGCCCTAGCTAGTTTATTTTCATTATGTCTATAAACATATTTATGATATTTCATATTCATGAAATGAAGTATTATTTCCACTACATGTATGTGTTTATGTCTATTTATTTATTTTATTGCGTACCTGCCTAAATCTGGATTAGTTGTATAAGAGCGGTCTTCAATTTCTCTATTTTTTTTTGCATTTCCCCAACGAGGTTAGGATATAAGGAGCTAGGGCTTAATATGGTTATACCCTTGCAAGATTAAACTCACAAACCTTGACGACCTCCAATTGTGGAAGAAAAGAAATATGAGGGAGTAGGAAATCCTATCAAATTATTGCTCGAGGAGGCCCTTGAGAAAGAAAGGAACACGATGATGGATAACTTTACTCAGATCCTTCAATGACTATTCACCAACGGCGCATTTGCATCCAACAACCACTAGGGAGGTGCCACTCCTTTCAAAGTACAAGTCAACTTTGACATTCCTGTATTTGAAGGATAGATAGATGAAAATTCTGTAGATATATGGTTGAATTTTCTAGAAGAGTATTTCTCGGTCCATTATTTATCCGATCGAGAAAATATTACTTTCAGACTCCTCAAAGCCACCCCCCATGTCAAAAGCTGGTGGGAAACCTATTATCAGGAAGAGGATGGGAGGGATCCCTCTCTTTTCTCTACTGCTCCCACTTGGAATTCATTCTAAGATGACATCAAGGAAGAATATTACCCCATGGGGAGATATGATAAAAAGTACATCCAATGGACTATGATGCGACAACAAAAGGATCAAGATGTGCACGAGATGACGAATATGTCCCATAAGATGTGCACAAAGTTGGGTCTTAAATATTCAGAGAAACATTTGGTGCTCATGTATCACAGCTGTTTCCACAAATACATTTAGGAGAAAATATATTTACTCGACATTACCTCGCTTGGCACGACGTATCGGTATGCCTCCAAGATTGAGTAGAAATTTAAGTAGAAGAAGCAAGACATTGGATCTGTGAAGCTTAATACAGTGAAAGGCACTCCCAAACCGAAGAACAAGTGACACAAGGAAGTGGAGTGAATTTTTTAACATCCTCACTCACAACACAAGCGAGTGTCGGGCCAAACAATTGTCGGTGGCCGAATTGAAGGCATATGAATCAGATGCATTTTCTGATCCCGAGTCAGAACGAGACAAGGGCAATGACAAAGGGAAGAAAAAAATTGATGCAGAAACCAGTGCCACCATTTCCACCATGAATTTCCAGAAGGAGGAGCCTGAGGATCTAGAGGGGGGGGGAATGACTCTTTGTTAAGAAGGTAAATCCTCTTTGTAGACATGGATGATCCCTCTAGCCCTAGAGTGGGTGTAGAAACAAAGAGAGATGCTAGAGTGTAGGTTCCTAATTACTAAATGAAAAGAGGACACGGTAGATTGACCTACCTGGAGTCCAATGCTGTCGTCGCGGCTGTAGTGGTGGTGGCCTCTTGCTCCTGCCTTGGCAAGTCACAATCATTTTGTAGTCATGCTTAGATACCTGCACATAGATCAGCAAACAAGAACAACATACTACATAATAAATTCATTCATAGCTACTAGCCAGTCAAAGAGGGCTAATATTGCATTAAACAAATGACATAATGCAAAATGGGAACCAAACAATAGTCACGTATATGTATTGATAGAAGGAAGAGTTACAACCAAAGCTTTGACATCGCAGACTCCTCCAACGGGGTTCAACCGAAGCGCATCTCAGATTATCGTCAAGGGATTAGGACGAGATGAGGGCATGGACTTAAGCTCTCTCAACGAAGTTCCTTCTTGTTCTATCTCTTCAACAATTCAGTTATAGTATACTTAGTTCTCCATGTTCAACTAGCTTATGCAAGGAGAGATAACTTCCTTTTATATAGGAAGAGGAGGAGGTTGGGATCTCTACAAAGGTGGAAGGGACGCCTATCCTTTAGGAGGTTCCCAAAATAAGTGGAAACCATAAAATAAAGGAGGGAGTTCATGGTTATTTAGTCCAACCACTCCCAATGACTCATCCTCAAAGTTGTTAGAGTGTAATATCTACCTCTATTTTTAAAACACATTCCATAAACATCTTGGCACAGGTGGCTAACCAGGACAAAGCATCAACTGGCATAGGGCCTAGCATTAATCTTCCTCATTGGCACGCGGGCAGATCTAGCTACTCGCGCCAAGGCAAAAACATGGTTTTTTGAAGCTCTACTCAGGGGATTGTCAATAGAAGGAATATTTCTCTCATGTAAAGGGATACAATAATGGTATTTGCAAGGCATGAAACTTCTTATTAGTCACATAAATGACCCTCCAATGTGCGAGATGGGGATTGTAGGGACAATGAAAAAATGTTGTGTAATAAATGCCCCCTAAAGTATGAGGTCCGAGGGAGAGGGAGGGGCGAAATGCTTTACGAGAACACATTCGAACTAAACACCAATGTCGGAAAACCTATAATTACAAATACAATTGATATCTCTGATACATGAACATGTGGTATGGGCACAACCATCCATAATAGAGTACATAAAAACTGAGATCCGAGGTATGGACGCAACCATCTAGCAGTAAGGATCAACAAATAGACTTAGGTATGGTCGCAACCATCCAATCAAAAGAGTCATGAAATAACTCATGATAATCCACAAGAACCCGCATCCTGGATTTTATCAGACAAAACGAAGGGTCTTGCACTCCATCTCAACCTGAACAAGTACAAATTCAAGCATGTGAATATATGAGCTGAAGTCGATCATGCAAGAAAATCGTCTGATTACCAGCCAATGATGAAATTTGTTAACAGACGTGAGAGAAACCACCAATAATGACAATGGCCCTCAAGGTATAATAGGTACAATCCACGGAATGTGAATAGTGATATGACGTTGAACACCTGCAGAATCACTCGATCGAAGGCCAATGATGTAGACCTTGCGTCAAATGCCAAGAACTTGCTATTGAGGCATGCATGCTCTAAGGTATGGGAAGGGAGTCTCTAGATCAGATTCTTGTACAATGAGCTGAAGTCGACAGGAAGTGACCTAGTCGAAGGAGGGCCATAATGTTTCCCACATCATGGAAACGAGACATAGGAACATGATGATAGTGAATCAGGATCAACAGAAAATTAGAGGGAGGTTGAAAAATGCAGAGGCAAACTTCTCTTAAACATATCAGTGACACGACACTAGATTTGGCAATATTTGACATCAATGGATCTGAGGTCATGATGACGTGGAAAAGAGAAAATGAGAGGTCAAAATAGGTTACCAAAACCCATGGAGGCAAAAATTACGAAATAAGATGTCCCCAACCTGACACGAATGCAGACAAATTCCATGTTCAAGAGTGACATATTGCCAACATAACTAAAAACTGGTTCCATTTTCCCCCACCATTTCTAGCGAGTAGCCCAATTATTTTTTTTAAACAAGCTTGAAGGGGATAGAATATGCTTGTAATGTAATTTTTCCTTCGGACAAATCCAACCTAGTAAATTTTACAAGCCATAGGAAGGAGGAACTTGAGTAACGTCATGGAGACAAATTCCAATGTCATTAGGGTTTAACGAGTCTGACAAAGGGAGAACTCGACATCTTTTCATGTTTAGAGAGTTTGAAAAGAAGGCGGAAAAGAAAACTCCAGCATGGCCCTTTTCGTAAATAGTCTCTCAGAACCGAAAAGGTAGAAAAAAATATATGTAAGAACCTCTTAGTCACGATAGGCTAAGGTATTCCTTTTTCATAAATAATCCATCACAGCTCGAAAAAGGGGTAAACGTATACTGGGTAGATATCATTTTGCAGCCATTTAATGAGTTCAAAATGAAAATAATCTCGACAATATTTTCAATTTTAGAGAGTCAGAAAAGAGTTGAAATATGACTCCAGTACTGACTTTTTCATGATTTTACTGAGTCTGAAAAAGTATAAAATACAACTTGTTACTTCATCACTATCACGTGAAAAATTGTCGCTACACAGGAGATACATGTAAAACCCATTTCTCGAAATAATATAATAAAATAATAAAAAAATGTCTTAAAACCTAATTAGGGTTGTGTAACATTATAAAATGCCAAAAATGGTAAAAATAATTAATTTTCACTTTTTACCTCTTGTGGAGCAATAGTTACCCATTTTACACTGTGATTTTTCGATGACGGTAGCGGATGATAAGGAAAACCAATATCGAATCCGTCAGTTCTAGGTAAGAGCAGACATCCTTCCCTTCAATTTAAGTCCTCTTTTATTTCCTGCAACCCTCAATTTTTATTTTTGAGGAGGAAAATGAAAATTTTAGGGCACGGCGGTTGGCGCAAGTTTCGGGCACGGACTCGCACCAATCGCCCATTTTTTTGAGCTAGGGCGCATCCATTGGCGCGAATGTTTTATAAATAGTCGTGCCAACCATGCAGACCATGTTAGCTTTTGAAAATGAAAGTTAAGGGCCCAAGTTTTCACAAATTCAAGCTTCTAAATCAAAGAATACTGTTCATATGAACATGTTTGCAGGTATAAAGCAGTAGAATGGTGATCGAATGGAAAGAACGGGAACACAGCGAAGAAGATGAGCTTGCCATGGAAAATGAGAGATGCATGGAAGCTCTCAGAGACTTTGGAATAAAAAATTTCTTCTTGACAACGTGTCTCTGATCTCAACCGGAGATGCTACAGTATTTGATCAGCATATGGGATGAGGATCAGGAAAAGTTCATCCTTCGAGATCAAGAACTCGAGATTGATGTTTCTGATGTCTACTTCATAACAGGACTATCGTGAAGGGGAGCAGCACCAATCCTAACCGACACCCAGCCTTGTATGGAGAACATGTCCATGGTGATTGACAGGGTATGTCTAGGGGTATGGAAGGGATCAGAACGTGGGAAAGCGGATATCCAGACTATCCCAGACTTGGCACTATAAGTAGTCCTACACACCATCACATGAGCTCTGGGATCGCAAGCACCGTATAAAGAAAAAAAGACACAACTACTTCTTGTTGTAGACTGCTTGACATCGACCATATACAACTGGCAAGAGGTCGTGACAATCAACATGAAATTCTAGCTGACAAAGTGTAAGAACACCAAATTGAAGCAATTTGGTTACGGGTCTATCCTAGTATCGTTCTTCCTGGAACAACTACCAATATTTCAGCGTTAGGTGTGTTAGAAATACTGAGAGGGGGGGGGGGTGAATCAGTATTCCTTTCAATTAGAGCATTAGTTAATCTTCAATTATTATCAGTGTTTGTACAATGATATCAGTAAACAAGAGGAACACAAATGCACACAGTTTTTTAAGGTGAAAACCCACTTCGAGACAAAAACCACCTAATGCTTTTCTAATAATTCTTTAATATTCAACTCCAATTGAAAATAAAGCTCCAACTTCCTAGAATCTAGAAAAACATTCTTCTCCAGCTCCCATCGGATGGATGCTCCAACGCCTGAGATTCTTCAGTAGTCAACTGAACGGATGCCCCAACACCCAATGAGCTACAACTCACCCTAGCACCACCCTACCACCTTATAGAAGAATAAAAGAAGAATGGACTCCCGTACCAGGGAAAATGGTCCACTTTACAATGATATAGAATGATGTAGAAGAAGAAGATATACTATACCATAACCCCAAATTTAACACAACCACCTAATGATGATCCTAGACCTCCCAACACTGCCTCTTCAACCCTTGGCAGATAGATACTAGTACAATTTATACAATAATGTATTTACAATGACTAAGTACAATGATTGTATGCTGTGCCGCCCACTTGAAGACTTCATATCATGAAATTATTGCTGCTATTATGCACCTTGGTTACTGCTCTTGTCATGCTACACCCTACTACACCTTGCTTTTCTTTTCTGTCGTATAAAGTCTGGTCCTTTGCAACCCTTGACAACACATGATCTAGCTTTTTCTTGCCTTCTAGGAGCTTGATATTGAATCTAATGTATCTCTGTCATTTTAGATCCTCAATATCTGATTTTTGGTCCTGTAGTAATCCTTTGAGTCATATTTCCAATGCCATAGGCCTGACCCAATTTGGATTCTTGAAGAGAGAGTTATACCCAATCTCTCACAATGTCCTAATTATGGACTGTTTCAGCAGAGCGCACTTGTATGGGGTGCCACGTGTCACTGTTTCTTCCTATGTTTCTTAAATTGATGGAGAAAAAATTACAGACTGTGCACAATCCGTCACTTTTTACAGAATTCAAATCCGATACTCAGAGAAATATTTATGACGGTTTTACCAAGGTCACTTCTTTGAGATGAATTTCAGGAGCCTGCAAAAACCCTTACTTCCACATATCATATCTCCCAAAATATTGCGCAAATTGATCTGAAATTTTTACTGCAGATTCCCCAGTATTTCAGCTTCACCTCATAATAATTTCAGCTTCTGAGCCTTTGTAGAAAAAAATTTAGATCGAAAATTCCACGATGACCTGTTTCAGATGGCCGAATCCCTCTGCTAAGGAGGAAATGAAGATCACAATTTATATGAATGCTTAAGTTGAGAGGGGCTTCAACAAGTGAAAGTGGGAGTATTTTAGGAGCATAAAAAATATTAATTATGACTTTTAAATGACCCATGCACCAACCCCATGGGGTTTTATCCCACTAACTAGGGGTACAAACTTCAAACATGAATATCTCTCAAACCGCGAAGAATTACATGGCGTGCCATATATCAACGGAAACATATCGACAATTAGAAACCATAAAAATAATTATTGACCCAGAATACATTAATTTGGTAGGTCAAAATTCCCATGCAATATTGGGTTAGTCCCTGGTGCTGCTTGGTTTGACATTAATGACAACCGCTGATCAACAAGGAGGTCATAGTCCCAACACCACTAGGGAGGGAACCACGGATGGCCTGATGGGAAGCTTTGATGCCAAGGGCAGGGGGTAGTCAACAGATGTCCTGGAGACTAGAGTTCTTTGATTGGCCCCGCCAACAGTTTATTTTCGTGGAGGACTGGCCCTACTCTTGTACATATTTTACAGGTGATCTAGACCTCCCACTCCTAGAGGGAGAGGAATGGGATGAAGATTTGTGAAAGACTCATTTTTAATTTTCATGAGTGTTATGATTTTTTTAATTATGCATGTTCTGACATTAAACCCATTATCTTTCAGATGTTGGCCTAGAGAGACCCGCAGGCATGTCTCTGATAGCGAGGCAAATCCCTCGCAATTTTGACCCTCATGGCAAGGGAGGCGAGGAGGAGGAGATCGTGCGCAACTTGGAGGGAATCACATGCAGAGTCCCAGACTATGCATGATTTGACGATGTTCCTCATGCCTACCAGAGACATACCATAGAGGTGCCAAACAAAATTCACCGCTTGCTGAGGCGGATCGTATGGGGAGTGAGCGGCTCATACGGGGAGTGACATGCTACCATAAGCATCACGCCGATTAGACACCTAGGTTTTATGTCTGCATATTTTGAGAGACATGATGTCTCAGCATGTAAAAAAATCACACATATTTTTTGAATTTATGATGCACACTGATGCAAACATTCAATATATATATATATATATATATATATACACTGATCTTTTACATATGATGATGATTTTACAGATTACAGAAATGTCTATCTAATACAATGTTAGCCACTGTATTAGTTAATTCATTCATTCGCTGGGAATATGTTGATATGTAATAAAATCAAAATGTCTTTCCAGCTAACGAACACGTAAATACAATCTCAGAATGTATGGGTTTCTGACCGAATAATGACCATTGAGCTGATGAACGACAAGCTATGAATCTAGATTTACAAGCAATGCGCGTATGCCGAGGTTGATTGCCTTGGTTAATAGTTCAAGGACAACACTATACTCAGCGGCATTGTTTGTAGTCCATCCTAGACAAATACCTTGCAGATCTATTAACTCACTAGCAGGATCATAGATTACCTAGGTTGTTGAAGACAAATTCCTGGTAATGCGAGAAGCACGATCCACAAAACCGACATAGGGGGTAATAAACATCTGCACAATAAGAAAGACCCAATAAGCAGGAAAAACTCTTGCAAAGCATACCAAACTAAAACATGTACAAAAATAAAAACAACGCATATGTACACAAGTCATGCATGAACGACTCATGCATAATATTTTTTGAGTTACAATCCATTTTTGGGCTGTTCTAGAGGATGAACTTCGTAATCAATGAGCTCATATGCCCCATTATACAATACACATTTAATAATGTAGGGCCCATGCCACATGGGTTGAAATTTTCCTGGCCCCAGCTTATCATGAGCTTGGTCATACAGGAGGATGAGGTCTCCTTCAATGAAGAAACGAGGGGAAAACGATTGGTCAAAATGAGCTTTGACCCGCTTCTTCTATGCTTCGATAACCATAGCAGCAAAGCAGCGAGTTTCATCCAACCTTTCTAAGTAGAGGAGATGCTATTCTTCTGGTGAAGTGTTTGCCAGTAATTCAACAACCAACTTGAGAAAAGTTATTTCACACTCAATCGGAAGAGTAGCTTCCAGATCGTAAACCAACAGAAAACAGTGAATCCAGTCGCATTCTTAACTGAAGTTCGGTATGTCGAAAGAGTCGAAAATAGCATGAGATGCCAATTGGATTTGCGTATCCCAATCGTATGTTGAAGCATGGTGACAAGAAATTTTTTCATGGCTTCTGTTAGCCCCTTATGACTTCCTTGACAAGAAAGCAAGGGGTGCTTAGATTGTTTTATGAGCCTTCAAAGAATGCATTTCCCTAAAAACACATCATCCTTGAAGTCTTGTTATGATTCCCTGCCTATGAATTTTTCCCTCTGCTATTCTAGTGTCCGTGAGCCTTGCTGAATGATAAATTTTTCTCAAAAGGCCTTATTTCGCCCCTTGTATCCCTGCAGAATTCCCCCATTTTATCCTCTTTCCCACCTTTTTTCAAGTCCCCTTTATCCCCCCTATTTTCATCATCAACCTCCTAGATTTCCCCAAGATCCCCATGAAATCCCACCATTGCCCTTTGTTTCCTCAAATTTCCCCTCTATCTCCCTATCATTACCCTCCTTAGGCTTTGAAATGCATTAAAATGGGTTAAAAACCCACTTTCCGACCTTATAATAGGCCTGAGCCCCTTTCTCGGAAGCCCCTTGAACCACTTCCCCCATGTGCCCGAGTGCCAGGTCCTAGCGCTTAGGTCCTGAGTGCTAATCGCGATCGGAAGATAGTCGGAGGGGCGAATTCCTTTGTAAACTTAAAAAGTTCCAATGCGATTGGCTTATCACGTTAAGTCCTCCACTCTGTTTTCCACCGTTGATCCGCCATATAGATCGGACGGCCCATGCAATGTCGCAAACTTTCAATCGCAACACTTATGTTTTCCCCCTCCGATCAGTCCATCGTAAATGCTTGCGATGCGATTGATCGCAGCTCCGACCTCCGATCCTCTGATCGCATTTCTCTTCCGAATACTCTCCCTCCCGATTGATCGCAGCCTCTTTCCACCGATCGATCGCAAGTTTTCCCTTCCGATCCCCGATCACATCGTCTCCCAATATCATCCCAGCCGTCGATCCCCTTGTCTAATCCAACGGCTATCTCTTGCCCCTGCTCATCGCAATCAGAATTTTGTTAGTTCTGCTCCTTTGTATCCCCGTCGATTGTGATCCCCCGATCCACTTCTCCACCGTTGATCTTCCCTCCAGATCGAATGGTCCTGAGCTAATCACTTCCTCCGCCGAATCACAATCGAAAGTTTCAATATGTGTCACCCCTGTCACCCCTCCAATTGCGATTTCCCGACTCAATCACAGCCGTTCATCCATATCTGAAATCAGCGGCCCAGATCATCTCGCTTTGCTCCCTTCGCTCTTCCCCTTCTGCCCTCCAAAAAATTCTCCATCGTTGATCTCTGTGTCGATCCAACAGCTATCGCTCATCTCCACCAATCACAATCGAAAGTTTGGTTGTGTCATCCTTTCCGTCCCCTCCAATTGCGATCTCCCGATCCGCATTTCCACCGTTGATCCCCAGGTAAATCCAACGGTCATCGCTCCCCTTTCTTGATCGCAATCATAAATTATAAAGTGTGCTCCCTCTATTTCTTCCCGATTGCGATGCTCCACTATTGATCCTGATAGTCCATTGGATCCGAAGATCTAACGGTCAAGGATGAATCACCTTCCACCGCATTGGGTCCCACTGTGTACGATCCCTCCCTCACATTTCATTGCATTTCCTTCGCATTTCTTTGTATTTTGTTCGAAGTCCAAAGTTTAAGACTTTACACTAAAGTCTTATATTTCATAGTTGTTCTGCCCAATTTCATATATCATTCCGCTGCTCGATCTCCGCTGTCGATCTTTGTCCCTTGACCATGATCTAACGGTTTGCACTGCATTCCACCACCGAAACCCTATTATTCATATTTTTCACTATTTCATTGCATTTTGTCACCATTATTTAGTGAAAAGCCACCATTCCGCCGCTGCCGCGCTACCATTTCATCCACCCTCCCATTGCATTGTTTTTCTTGGTCGAGTTACGTATTCCACAGGGTACAGAGGTGAAAATGCCGCCATAAACACACATTATGGATACAGCGGAAAGTTTTTCACTGACAGAGGTGCAGAAATTAATATATGACAGGTTTTCTACATCAGCAGAATGTTTTCTCCATGGAAGGACGGGTTGCCCATACTGTTTCTATTCCATGTTGTGTCCTAGAGAATATTTTTGCCTTGAAGTACAACCCCCAGATATCAGAGCATTTGTTTCACCAGCATGGCAGACCATTCAGTCATTTATTCACCATTTTATTTGTGCACCAAAGGTACTACAGAGTATGAAAAACTAGAATGCATCAGAAACATACTAGGAGTAAATGAAGCCTGACGAAGACTATTTTTTCCTCCAAAGGTGTCAGAGATTAATGCTCAGAGTTTAAAATAGAATGGGCTTCGGCTCTCTCTTTCTCTTCTGAGTTTAATGCTACATTTAGTCTCCTACCTACCTCCTTCGCTTCTCTTCAGTTATAAAAATCGTGAGAAAACTATTGTAAAGGTTGTTGATGAGAGATCAGAGAACTGCAAGCTTTTTCTGTGAGATATAGTTCTGTGTAGAGTTGCAAGATAGGTTGAAGAAATATTTATTCAGGCTGAATGTTCAAGCTGTGGGAAATGTTGTACATGACTGGTGTTGTTTTTTTAATATGACAAGCACATTTCTTTGGATCCTGATCTAAAGCAGCCGGTGATGTTTTTCTATCTCTGTGTTTTATTTCATTTCATTACACTTCTTCTGGCTTGCATCAGAAATCTGGCATAGGATTTGCCCTTGTTAGGCACCCTATGTTTCTGCTCTCCTTGCCTTTATGTTTTCTACTAAATGTGTTATCTAAGGATTGACTTCAATTAATTTAACCAGTGTAGTGGTCTGATATATTGTTAGCTGATGTATGAATTAATGGAATATATCTTCATATGTTCTTGTTTAGATTTAATTAAATGAGTTGAGAACACTGGGGGGTTTATAACTCTGTCTCTGCCTCACTAGGATCTTTCCATTTCAAATAAAATTTCCAAGTTCCCTCAATTTGCCTCTGATTATGTCCAAGCAGGCCTGGAGTTAAATGACCTCTGACCTGATCTATAGACAGAATTGGATGGTTTTCCTCTTTTCAATTTCAATCCTTAATGTTCCATGCCACCCAATCATTTCAGGATCCAATGCTTTAGACGACTAGCCCAACTGAAAGCTTGCACATTGAACAACAATTAAACCCTTTCTTGACTCCATTGCCCAATGGCCTTGATGTTCTCTGAGTTATCTACCTTAGCCTAAAATCCTCTCTTCTCATTGCCTTGTCTTATATTGAACCCTTCATTTCTGATTCCCAACAACCAAATTCAAACAATCAAACAAACAAATGTCGAGCCCTATAACTAGCCTAATATCTTAACATTTGAGCTTCAAAGGCATAAACCTTTGCTTTTATAGAGAGATCCCTCTCTGGACCCAGGAGGGCTAGATCCTGAGGTTTGAAAGTGGTTTGATGTTGTCTCATCTTTTGGTATTTCCAACCTTGCCAAAACATGGGAACCCCAACATAATGGCGACTCCGCTAGGAATTTCTGAGTTTCCCTCACCTTACTATATCATAAGCCTCAGAAAACCTACAATATTTGGTTAGGTTGATAGATTGAACACTCCCATTCACACATCAACCTCTATACCATTTGTTGTTTTCTCCCACACTCTTAGAAAGAGTCTGGAAAGGGCTAGGTAGCCTCCAGATGTCACACTCTCTAGAGGTGACATATCTGGTAAATGCCCTCCCAGTCAATCTCTGGTTAGATTTTTTGTGTTTGGAAGATGCCCCTGAAAGGGGACATCTCATAAGCACTGTGGTGGACAACGTACCCTCCAGAAACATCCTAAAACCCTCCACCTGGCAACTCCATAATTCCTAAATGATTAAAGACTCCACTGGTGATCAGTAGGCCTACTGATTATATTGGTTCACATTAGACTCCATTGGGATACCAAAGCCACTACAACATCAAACACAGTAGAAGTAACAAGTAGGGTTAAGCTGCCTTGTTGGAGAACAACATTTTGGCTTTCAGAACCATTTATACAAGAGCTTACCCAACCCAGACCCACTGGAAATATTTGATAACCCTGAGAGAATCCTCAAGAGATCTCCTACACCTCAAAACCAACTATTTCCAGCCACATTCATAGAGCTAAATCTACTCTAGAAGACCTTACAGCTCTATCAGACCCATTCTTTGACCTAGGCACTCAAAGTAATTTGCCAAGAACTAGGTCATTCAGTGTCCTAGATCAGCCAGACCTTGAGCTTCCTGATTCACCTCCTCAAAGTGGTAAACACATTAGGGACAGAGAAACCCCTCCATCTACACCTCTTGATATTCACTTCATTCAAAAATTTGGGCTCAGTCACCCTAGATCCACTCATCAGTCTTCTGCTGGTCATAATATCCCTGTCATCCATATACCAGCTGCTCAAGTTAGCCCTTTACCTCATCATAATATCACCATGGTAGCCTGGTATGCACCTTTGGTGCTACCCCAGCCTCTAGTACCCTTACCCAATGATTATCAATCAAAGATCCCACACTTCACTGCAAAAGAGTCTACCACAACCCAGCACTAGGTAGATAAGATGGATGATTCTTTTAACTACATGGAGATAGATGATGATACAGTCAAAATGAGAATCTTTGCCTAGAGCTTAGGGGGTGATGTGAAGAAATGGTTTAAGGGCCTACCTCCAGGTAGCATCAATGACCTCCCAGCTCTATATCAGACCTTCATAAACAAATGGGAAGTTAAGGCCAACCCTCGCCAACTCCTAGCAGAATATATGAGCCTTAAAAGAAACGTAGGAGAGAGTGTCCATGATTACTCAACAAGATTTAATAGCATTTACAATGCTCTCCCTCCACATATGAAACCTCCACAAGGCATGGCTCTAGCGAAATACCCCGAAGGCTTTGATGCTCACATGGCCTACCAGCTTAGGGATAAAGAATACAACACGTTGGAGGACCTGTAGAAAGGAGCAGTGAATATAGAAGCCAACTTGATTGAGAAAAGGGCAAGACTGAGAGCTGAGAAGAGGGTAACCTACAAAGATGACAATGTAGCTTCCACTTCTGACCCCAATTATGACCATCTATATAAAAATGTGGAAGAGCTACAATGAATGGTAAAAAAAATGGTTGTCACTGTTAGTAACCAAAACAGAAATCAAAATCAGAACCATAACTTTAGAAGAAACAAAAACACTCCCAACAGACAAAGAGAATCAGATCAACAAGTTATTCCCCCATTCCAAGAGAATTTTCTTGATGAAGATGAGGGAATCATAGAAGAATCTGAAGGGAACGCAATAAAAATGTTTGAAACAGAAGATTCAATCCATAACTGTTACACCGAAGAAGATCAGCCCTCAACCTCATATTGGGACGAGGAAAGATTGGAATCTGAGGATTACAGACTTGGATTTGAAGATGCCATCATGCAGGTCAGACAATATGAACTTAGAAGTAAGAAGAGTCAAGACAATTCCAAAGATAAAACTCCTGAGGTTACCATCAAGAAAAGGCTTGAAAAAACTTCTAAAGTGATTGCTGAAAGTAACAAATCAGCAGCTGAGAGTTCCGGGAAGAATAAGGAAAAGGACAGCCAAATGAGTGATAAAAAAATTCAACCAAATAGTAGTACTAGCACTGTAGTTAGTGCCCCTAATAAAATGAAATTGATCGATTCAGTAGCTGTCGAGTTCTTGTTTCCATGACTGCTTCAGGTTCCAATATGATTTTTCCTTCCTCATCAAGTTCTGGAAATATTGTTTGAACTGGAAGATTTTCACCTATAACATTCTTTAAGCATGAAACATGGAAAACTGGATGTACTCGCGAAGAAGCAGGAAGCTCCAATTTGTATGCCATAGTACCAATCTTTTGCAACACCTTGTAAGGACCATAGTACTTTGGCGATAATTTATTATCCTTTTTTGCTTGCTTGAGGGACATTTGTTTGTATGGTTGTAGCCGTAAAAATACCCAATCTCCTACATCAAAACTTCTCTCGCTACGATGTTGATCTGCCTGTTGTTTCATTCGATTTTGTGCCAAATTCAGGTTATCCTTTAAGAGTTGGAGAACTTCTTGCGGATGCTCGATGTGATCTTCCACTGCTTGAACCTTCGAATTTTCCCTTAAAGATGATGTGATGGATGGTGGATGATATCCATAAAGTGCCATAAATGGGGTCATTTTTGCTGTAGTATGGAAGGAAGTGTTATACCACCATCCAGCAAGAGGTAACCACTTGACCCATTGTGTTTGTTTATCAGATACAAAACAACGAAGATATCCTTCCAAACATTTATTTACGATCTCAGTTTGACCATCAGATTGAGGATGATAAGATGAGCTATGAGCTAATTGAGTACCCAAACAAGAAAATAATTCCGTCCAAAAATTTCCAGTAAAAATGGGATCTCTGTGGCTCACAATAACCCTTGGGCTTCCATGTAGCTTTTGAATTCTATCCATAAATGTAGTAGCAACTGTACTTGCTTTAAATGGATGAGATAATGCACAAAAGTGTGCATACTTGGTAAGTCTATCAACTACCACCATGATGACACTCTTTCCTTGGGACTTAGGTAAACCTATGATAAAATCCATTGAAATCTCCTCCCAACGTCGACTTGGAATGGATAAAGGTTGTAGAAGTCCCGGGGTCTTAATTGTTTCCACTTTATTTTGTTGGAAAAACAAACATTTCGCCACAAACTTTTGAATATCAGATTTAAGGCCATCCCAAAAAAATTCTTTCTTCACCCTGTGGTAAGTTTTTAAAAATCCTGAGTGTCCTCCTAAAGGAGAAGTGTGCAATTCCAAAAGAATATTTTGTTTTAATTGGGAATTCTTACAAAGATATAAGCGATCTTTGTACCATAAGGAATCATTTTTCCAACTAAATGTATCAGATGTACTAGGATCTTGCTGCAACTTTTGAATGAGTGTCCATACATCTTTGTCCTTCTTCCATTCATCTCTTGCTTCGGTTATCCAATCTGGTTGGATAATAGAAATGGCACAAAGCAATGCTTCACCTCTTCATTCTTTCTTGAGAGTGCATCTGCAACAACATTAAGCTTTCCTTTTTTGTAGATTATTTCAAAGTCATAACCCAACATCTTTGTGACCCATTTTTGCTGCTCTTCTGACGATAGTCTTTGTTCCAAAAAGTGTTTAAGACTATCATGATCGATTTTTACCTTGAAGTGTCTTCCCATTAGGTAAGTTCGTCATTTCTTTAGTGCATGCAGTATTGCTAACATTTCCTTCTCATAAATAGGTTTCTGTAAATACTTTCCTTTGATTGGACGACTTTCAAAAGCAATGGGTCTTCCTTCCTGCATTAAAACTGCACCAATTCCATTTCCTGAGGCATCACATTCCACAATAAAGGTTTTGGTGAAGTCTGGTGTAGCTAAGACCGGTGCTAGGCACATTGCCTCTTTAAGACGTTCAAAGGCCTTAGTTGCTTCAGGAGTCCATGAAAATGCATCTTTCTTCAATAATGTTATTAAAGGTGCTGCTATTCTCCCATAATTCTTAACAAACTTGCGATAATACCCTGTTAACCCGAGAAATCCTCGCAACTGCTTTATGGTTGTGGGGACTTTCCATTCCTTAATGGCTTTAATTTTGTTAGGGTCTACTTTAACCCCCTCGTGAGATACAATATGACCCAGATATTCCACCTCTTGTACTCCAAAGAAACATTTGGATGTTTTTGCATATAATTGTTTCTCCTGCAATAGTTTGAGCACCCTGTCAACATGTTCAACATGATCCTTCAAGACCTGCTGTAGATTAGTATATCATCAAAAAATACTAGCACAAATTTTCTAAGGAAGGGTTTGAAAATGGAATTCATCAACCCTTGAAATGTAGAAGGTGCATTGGTAAGGCCAAAAGGCATGACCAAAAATTCATAATGACCCTCATGAGTTCGAAATGTTGTTTTGGAATATCTTCAGTCTTCATTCTAATTTGATGATATCCTGAACGAAGATCCAACTTGGTAAAATAAATTTCTCCATGTAATTCATCCAATAATTCATCAATCACGAGAATGGGAAATTTATCTTTAATGGTGAGCTTATTGAGCTCCCTATAATCTGGACACATTCGCCATGATCCATCCTTCTTGTGTACCAATACTACAGGAGCAGAGAAAGAACTTTGTCTGGGTTGAATTATACCCGCCTCTAACATTTCTGCAATCATACGTTCAATTTCGCTCTTTTGGAAGTAAGGATATCTATAAGGCCTGATGTTTGGAGGAACACTTCCTGGAATCAAATGAATAGCATGATCATGATCACGAATAGGTGGGAGTCCTTTGGGAGTTTCAAACACCTTGGAATGATTGTCGAAGACTTGTTGGAGATCTGCAGAAATAGATGATTTTGATGTTGGAACTTCTAGTGAGCATAATTGTGCAATTACGCCTCGCTGTTCTTTCTTTAGAAGCTTTGTCATGACATTAGATCTTATTATCCTTCCTGGCTTCCCCGCAATACCCCGTAATTCGACTTCCTTTCCTTCTGAAAAAAATTTCAAGAAAAGTTCTTGAAAATTAAAAGCTACCGTCCCCAAAGATTGTAACCATTGTACTCCTAGTACAACATCAGCGCCTCCCATAGGAATGGCAAGCATTGGACTAATCAATACATATTCCCCCATGGTTAGCTTGATATTATGGCATTTTCCAGAGCAATTTATAGTTCCTCCATTTGCAACCATCACTTGACATTTTGGTGCTGGGTATAGGAAACAATTTAATTCCTTGGCTACCTTACAATGAATAAAATTATGGGTGCTACATGAATCAATCAACACTATTACCTTTTTCTTCTTGATTTGTCCTTGTATCTTGAGAGTTTGAGGAGTGGTAATTCCTGCCAGTGCATTACACGATATGGTCGGATTCATTTCTTCCTCTTCTAGGGTTGGTTCCTGGTGTATATCCTCTTCTTGTTCATTTTCTTCTTCTTCTTCACAATCTATGTAAAATAATTTCTTCTCGACACACTTATGACCTTTAGTGTATTTGCTATCACAACTGTAGCAAATCCCTTTTGCTCTTTTTTCTTCCAATTGTTGTGGTGTCAACCTTGTAGGTTGTGGAAATCTAGGCGTAGAAACACTTCCTTCTTTATAGAATTGAGTGGTAGGCTTCCTTGTCGCCATAATTTTACATTCAACTTTTCTTACCAACCTGAATGCCTTCTCCAATGAATCAGGTTCCAAAACGCGAACTTCATGTTGGATGTTATCCTTTAAAGTGCCTAGGAAGAGATCAATCCTGTGTTCCTCTGTAAGATCAGTTACCCTTATATTCATTTTTTGGAAGTCCTCAATGTGCTGCCCCACTAAACCCTTTTGTTTGAGATTTATCAATTGGGTAAAGAAGGTGTTGCTCTTTGTATCCTCATAATGTGCTATCATTTCCTCCGTAAAAATTGACCAAGTGACAATTTTTTTACGGGAGCAAAGCCATTGATACTATACAAATGTATTTTGTTCTAAATGTAAAGTTGCAATGCGTACCTTTTGTGTGTTTTGCACGTTATGGAGATCAAAATATTGCTCCATCTGTAGTATCCATGTTACCGGATCCTTTCCATCAAACTTCTTCCTATCCATTTTTGGAATATGGTGGTTCTTCCCGCCCACATTCGAGTTTATAAAATCATGATTAACATTTATTTTGTTCTCATCGCGGATTTCTTCTCCTATCATTCATCACTTCAGAATCATTTTCTGCGTTTGCTTTTCTGTCATCAAGCACATTCACTTCTTCTCTTTGAAATCCCCGCTCTTCATATATGTTGTCTTCATATCCTCCAGCTTCCACGCCATCCATCTTAGCTTCCACGCCATCCATTATGCCTTTCTTCAAACCGTCCATCTTCACTTCCATGCCTTCCATCTTAGCTTCCATGCCTTTCTTCAAACCATCCATCTTCACTTCCACGCCTTTCTTAAAAACTTCCATTTCATTTTTTGTTGCTTTTTGCGAGAGTGAAATTTGTTGCACTTGCTCTTGTAATTTTGATAGATCATGTTGCAATTCTTCATCTTCATGAGTCATAGTAGAACCTTCTGAAGGCTTAATGGGTGTTGAATTCTTTTTAGGGGCCATTTTAGAATCCAATATTGATATATATTCTACAAGCTGCCCTTGGAATCAATTCGACTTGATTCTTCAAACAAGACTTATGAAATTCGGAAAAAAAATACACACCTTTTACTAGCTTTTAGGAGCTCGCTATTGAAATTGAATTATCTCTGTAATTGAAAATATTCAATATCTGAAATTCAGCCCTGTAGTAGCCCTATGAAGCTACTTTCAAATGCCACAGGTCTGACCTGATTTGGATTCTCCAAGACAAAGTTGTGTCCAATCTCCCACAATGACCTAATTCTGGACTGGTTCAGTAGAGCGAACTTGTACGACTTGCCACGTGTCACTGTTTTGTTCTTTGTCTCTGAAATTGATATCCAAGAAACTACAGGCCGTGTACTTGCGACCACTTTTGTAGAACTCCATTAATCTTTTGAGAAGTTATTGGGGCACCGATCACCTCTTTGAGATGAAATTCAGGAGCCTGAAAAAGCACTACCTTCCACAGATCCTATCTCCGAAAATATTGTGAACCAAGTTCTGAAATTTTCAACAATAACAATAAGGGGTTTACACTAACAATAATAAGGGGCTATACTAGTGATATAGGGACCTAACAGCCCTCCTGTTTGGTCCAAAGATTGAAGGAAAGTTTTAGGAAGCAGTGGTTCCACCTTTTTATATCAGTCTCAATATCCATGATAAAGTCCTCCATAATGCAATGCATGATTCTGGAGCATCACACAACCCGATGCCTAAATTAGTGATGGAAAGGTTGGGCCTAGAGATAACCCGTCCCTATAAATACCTATATTCATTTGACTCTAGCAGAGTAAAGTGTCTTGGCCTGATCAAAGATTTATGTGTGAGCCTTACCCAGATTCCTGTCAAATGTATGGTCATGGATGTTGTGGTGGCAGATGTGCCACCCAAGTATGGCATGTTACTGTCTAGATCATGGGGAGCCAAGCTGTAGGGCACAATGCAGATGGATGGCTCATATGCCACTATCAATATATTTGGCTAATTTAGAAGACTGTATAGAGAGGCTCAAATGAAATTCCTAGTCAGTAGCCCTGAGAAACCTGAAAATTCACCATTGTACTCTGTACACACAGACCTGGATTATTTCATCCTTTACAATGACCAAGCCTTAGGAGAACCAGCATCAGAAAATAGAGTTACAAACAATGACACGGATCCCATGGACTTTAACATAATGGCTACCCTAGACTCAGAGGAAAACAATGTAGAAAACCATGGGCAGAACGTTAAAAACGAAACTCTGAGTGAACCACGAACAGAGACAAAATGCAAACAGCAAGCTAGTCAACTCTCTGAACTCCACACATATCATGAAGAATGAAACAACCCTCAGCCTAGCACAGACCCTATAACGCAACACAATGGCAAACCCAGCTGTCGGGAAGGAAATGATAACGAAACGAAAAATGAACCCCTGTGGGAAATGAATTTCGATGGGTCCTGTACTAGGAGAACCGCTGGAGCAGGGGTATGGGTACGTAACACAGAGAGCGACTACGCAGAGAGCCACGCTGTCAATCTGCACTTCAAATGTACAAATAATATTGCAGAGTATGAGGCTCTTATCCTGGGTTTGAATCTGCTGAAGAAGTTAGGAGCCCGTAGGATAGTTGTGCATGGGGACTCAAAATTGATTATAAAACAAGTAAATGGTGAATACGCAGTGAAACACCCCAGACTGAAAGCATATAGGAATGACACTCTGGATTTACTAAAAACATTTTTTGAATACGAATTAGTGTTTTTCCCTAGAGTTCAGAATGTAGTTGCAAATGGATTAGCTTGCCTAGCTAGTTCGTATCCTAAGACCCCTAGTGATCAACAGATCATCATTCAAACTAAATTCAGACCTGCAGTACCAGACAACAAAAAATATTGGCAGGTTTTCGAAGGTGATAAACAGATTGAGGATTTCCTAATAGGCAGGAATGAGTTTGAATTTTCCGATTCGGACTCTAAATCTAAGAACAGCTGCCTAAGTGAAGAATCCTCCGACGAAGAAACCCCACCCTGTAACATAGAAATAAACACTCTAATTGAAGAAACTGGAAGTCCAACCGTGAAGTGTGAAAACACAGAAAATGAGGAGATGGAGGTGCTGCAGGCCAAAGATAAGAATATACCCAGAGGCCTGGCACCCTTAGAGGACCTTTTTGACTTTGATGATGTAGCAAAAAAGCCCACAATAGAACACGCAGACTCTGATGTTGAGGAATGCAACATAGGCACTAAAGATAAACCCAAAATGATCAAATTGGCTAAGTCCTTACCTGAGGAAATGAAAAAGAAATACATTGACCTTTTTAAGGAATTCATTGATGTGTTCGCATGGAGTTATGAAGAATTAAAGGCCTATGACACAAACATCATTCAGCGCAAAATACCCTTGAAAGAAAATCAGAAACCCTTCAGAAAAAAACTTCGCAGAATAAATCCAAAACAATTGCCTGCGGTTGAAAAGAAGATAAATAAGATGTATGATGCAGGCATAATAGTTCCTGTGAGGTTCTCTGATTGGGTATCAAACTTAGTGGCTGTGAGAAAGAAAACAGGGGAGATAAGGCTGTGTATTGATTTCAGGAATCTTAATCGAGCCTCACTCAAAGACAATTATCCTTTGCCCAGAATGGAACACATCCTTCAGAAAGTAGTAGGCTCAAGAAGAATCTCCCTGTTAGATGGCTTTTTAGGTTACAATCAAGTGTTAGTACTCCCAAAAGACCAACTCAAAACAGCCTTTACCACTCCATGGGGCACTTTTATGTATGTAAAAATGCCTTTTGGATTGATGAACGTTGGTGCAACCTTCCAAAGAGCAATGGATATAGCTTTCTCAGATGAAATAGGACACTTCATTGTTATTTACTTAGATGACATTACGATCTACTCCAAGACTGATGAAGAACACCTAAAACTTCTGAGGAAAGTTTTTGAGAAATGTAGAAGGTTTGGTTTGTCATTGAATCCCAAGAAGACTGTATTTGGGCTACAAGAAGGAAAGCTTCTCAGCCACATTATATCTGAGAAAGGGATCAGGATAGACCCACAGAGAGTTGAGGGAATACTACAAATCACACACCCAAGAAATATCAAAGAGTTACAGTCCTTCATTGGGAAGATCAACTTCCTCAGGAGATTTATTCCCAACCTAGCTGAACACCTTAGGAATATGACAAACATGTTGAAGAAAGGTGAAGGAGTTAGGTGGACTGTTGAAGCTAAGAAATCTTTTGAATCAGTTAAACTTGCACTCACCCGGGCTCCTGTCCTAATCAGCCCAGACTTCTCAAAAGACTTCCTGATTTTTTCGTTTGCCTCTGAGCATACAATAGCCGCAGTATTACTGTAGAAAAATTCAGAGGGAATGGAATAGCCAATTTCCTTTTTCAGCAAAGCACTGAGAGATGCACCCATGAAATACAACATAATGAAAAAACAGGCCTATTCCCTATTCAAGGCCTTAAAGGACTTTAGGGTGTACATATTTCATTCCCACACTATAGCCTATGTGCCAAATATAGTGGTTAAAGACATCTTGTCCCAAGACCCAGATGGGAAAAGGGGCAAATGGATCGTTGTGATTCTAGAATATGACCTTGAGATAAGACCCACAAAACTAATCAAGGGTCAGGGCTTAGCTAAATTAATGGCTGAATCAAATCTACAAGCCCTTGACATCAACATGATAGCTGCCCTGGATGAGCAAGAAGGATTGCTTGACCCCACTATTGAGGAGAGGTTTCGGAACTCTCCTTGGTACTCTGATATCCTTTATGTGCTCATCAACCTCAATGCTCCACATGAACTGTCAAAGACTAAAAGCTAAAAGCCAGAAACTACTGCATTCTGAATGAAAATTTATATTGGAAAAAACCAAATGGCCTATTGCTTAAATGTTTGCCAGAAACTAAAGCTGAAAAGGTTAAACAAGAATTCCATGCAAGAGAGTGTGGAGGCCACCTGAGTTGGAAAGCCACTGCAAACAAAATACTCAAGGCGGGTTATTATTGGCCTACACTCTTCAATGATATCCATAAGATGATAATTGCCTGCCACAAATGCCAGATTTTTGAAGGCAAGAGAAAACTCCTCCCCCTCCCTCTACAACCCATCACTGTTGAAGGTCCTTTTATGCAATGGGGCCTAGATTTCATAGGAGAAATTCATCCTGCTTCTTCTACACAACACAAATGGATCTTAACAGCCATACCTACTAGGAATGCCACAGACTTAGTCATCATTAGGTTCCTAGAAGGTCATATCCTCTCTCGGTTTGGCTGCCCAAGGAAAATAATCACCGATAATGCTGCTGCTTTTGGATCCAAGAAAATGGTTGATTTTGTCACAGGTATGGAATAACACTCATTCATTCAACTGCCTATTACCCTCAAGGTAATGGTTTAGCTGAATCATCAAACAAAAGCCTGGTGACCATCATCAAAAAGTTGTTGGAAGAGAACAAAAAATCATGGCATAACAAGTTAGTGCATGTTTTGTGGGCTGATAGGCTTACAACAAAGAAATCTATTAGCATGTCACCATTCCAGCTTGTTTATGGAACAGAAGCAGTATTCCCTACCAGCCTTGGGATACCAGTGATCAATCTAGTTCAAGAGATACAGACAGAAGAAGACAGTATGGTGAGGAGAATGAATCAAACAATTCATCTTCAGCAAATGAGAGAAGAGGTCTACAACAGAGCTATCAAAGTTCAGGAGAACATAAAGAATCTATTTGACAAAAGAACCAAAGCTGTTGATTTCAATATTGGAGATAAGGTTCTGAAGTGGGACTCAAGGAGAGAAGATAAAGGAAAGCACAGCAAGTTTGACAGTTTGTGGCAAGGTCCATACATCATCCAGGCCACTGTTGGTCCAAATGCTTTCTTCCTACAGGAATTATATGGTACAAAGATTTTTGGGGGTCCTGTCAATGGCAGGATGCTCAAACACTATTTCTGTTGATTTCCAATTTCCAGTCTCCATTTCCAGTGTACATACCATTGCAGTGCTTATTTAAAAAAAAAAAAAAAAAACAGGAGAGGTTCTGACATGCTCAAAACATGAACCTCTGAAGTGAAAAAGATTGGCTCTAATATGCTCAAAGCCTGAGCCAAAGAAAGTAAAACAACTAGTCCTAACACGCCCAAAATCTGGACCAGCAGAGAAGAAAGAAGAATTAGTTCTAACATGCCCAAAACCAGAGCTGAAATGAAGAAAAAAAAGTGATTATAACAAGCTCAAAACTTGAGTCACAAAGAAATAAGGATACTCCAAGCTTCAGATTTCAAGCCTTCACAGTTTGGTTTTCAGTTTTCAACAATTTTCTGTCCATGTGCAACTGTCTTTATGCCTTGGATCAACAACAAACTAGACTGTCTAATCCTATTTTGACTGTTTTTAAATTTCTGTTATAGAATGTAGAGAAGAAATATGCTGGACAGTTTAATCCCAGCAGATAGTAGATTAGGTAGAGAAACATATGAGACCAGCAGTCTAATCTGGTCTCATGCAGCAATAAGGGTAGATTTAGAATAGGTTTATTTTATGTTATAAAGAATAAATAATGTAAAGGGTCTGCTAGTTCAAATGCACCCTTGAAGGAAAGTGCTAGGATTGTAGGATGGGTAGGTACATTGTTTTGGAATTGTTCTGCTGATCTATCATATTTGTGGCAGATGAAGATCAAAGAAGAAAGGTGGCTTAAGCAGCAAGCATCTGGCCTACACCAAAGCTTTATTTTCTGAATTCTTGACTCCTTCAAGAAGAAGCCATCCCCATGTGGAGCCACTGTTAGCCCCTTATAAATTCCTTGAGAAGCAAGCGAGGGGCTAGATTATTTTGGAGCCTTCAAGGAATGCATTTCCCTTGAAAACACATCATCCTTAAAGCCTTCATGATCCCTTCTCTTTGATCTTTTTCCCTCTGCTGTACTGAATCTCTGAGCCTCACTGATTGCTGAAATTTTTGCTCCCAAAAAAGCCTTGTTGGCCCTTTGTACCTTTGCCGAAATCCTCATTTTACCCCTTTCCCTTTCCTCCCTTGAGGCTCCCCTTTACCCTCTAAATCATACCCGAAATTCCCTTTAAATCCTATAAGTCCCCTTTGTTTGACCATTTTCCCATTTTATCTCCCTATCGTTACCCTTATTTGGCTTCAAAACGCATTAAAATGGGCCAAAAAACCCACTTTCCGACTTACATTAAGGCCCAGCCCCTTTCGGCTTAGCCCCCTTAACCACTTCCCCATATGCCCTTAGCGCTAAGACCAAGTGCTTAAGTCTTGAGCGCTCATTGCAATCGCACTTTCGGGCGGGCGCATTCCCTTTGTTACAACAGAAAACTCTGATGTGATCGGTTTGGTTCTATAAGACCCGAGGCGCGATCTGCACCGTCGATCTTCTATTCGGATCCGAAGGTCGAGCGCTCATCGCACTCCACGCCCCATCGCAATCGCAACTTTTATGTGAAGTCCCCCTATCAGTTCGTCGTAAATATTTGCGATGCGATTGATCGCATCGCACCATCGCATCGCATCCCCCACTCCGATCGCAAATCGCATTTCCCATTCGCACCCCCCTTTCTGCACCTTGCGATTGCGACCCCCCGATCCAATCTGAGCCGTCCATCCCTCCAGATCCAACGGTCTAGATTCGTTCCGATCCCCTCCCGTTGTTTCCTTTGTCCCTCGCCGATCCAATCTCCACTGTCCAATTAACACACCAATCAACGGTCCCCGTGCCCATGGCTTTCAATGTTCAGAAACCAGCCAGTTTTTATCACACCGCCTTTGGGCAGAGGGTGGTATTTCCTGATCGACCAGTGATTCCACTCAGCAGTCGACGCGTGTCATCGGTACGGTTTCAAAACCGCTATCTCATCGCACACAGGATGCGTAGCGATATGCATATCAGTCGTCCGATCTACGATCGCACATCCGACGGTTGTCCCTCCACGAAGCTGCACACAGTTTAACCCTTAGCTGCCGTACCTCTGGCCCACCCGTCCGTCGTCCTCCGACGTGCTTTCCACCGTTGATATCCACCGAGATCGGATGGTCTAGATTCAATCACACGCCCGCCGTTGACTCGGTCCTGCCATGTCACCCTTTCCACGTGTCCCATCGTATATTCACCTTCGTCATGTATATTCGTTCAAAAGTCAATTTTTCGTAGGTTTTATTTAAATTCCTGTTGCACTCCGCCCACGTCCACCCAACTCTATTCCGCTGATATACTACATTGTCCACCATAGTCCTGCGTTGTTCCACCATCTCATCCGTCTGCACAGTCATCCTCGTCCCCCCCCCATTGCATCCACCATCTTCGTGCATTAGTTTCTCAACAGGTTTCGTGTTTCGCAGGGTTATCAAGTGGCGAAAGCCACCATGATTACACAGTCTTGGTTGCGGAGGCAAGAAATGTAGAAAGGACCATGTTTCAGAGGCCGAGATCACAAATAAAGCTCGGGAAGGAGCCCGGACAGGAAGCACATTGAAAGATCAGGGTTTCAAACTCTAGAAACCTCTCCGGCGCCATTAACACATAGGTTTCACAGCCAGAGATTTAAATGAAGCAGCAGAGAGCTTAAGGCACGCAAACGAAGGTATTTAAGCCTTATGCTCAGGGATTTAAAGGTAAAACATCAGATTGAAGACCCAGGGAGCGCTCAGAGAGTACAACGCGCAGAAAGCAAAGTATATACGGGTTCCCACAGCAGCAGAATGTTTTTCCTCCGTAAAGGACAGGGTGCCCATGTAGTTTTTATTCTACATCGTGTTCCTAAGGATTGGCCGCCCTGACAAAAGTCCAGAATACTATCAGAAGCATTTGTTTCATAGTATGGAGACCCAAGCATTGTTATTTTACCTTTTTTTTAAGTCACCATAAGTACCACAGAGTCCTGCAGATCAAAGTACACCAAGAGACAGACTGAAGTAAACAGAGGCTTGAAGAAGACCGCTCTTCCATCCAAAGAGTGACAGGAATTGAATGCTCAGAATTTAAACAGAATGGGCTTCGACCCTCTTTCTTTTCAGAAGTCTTAATACTGCATTTAGTTCTCCACCTACCCCCTCTATTCCTCTTCAGCTATAAAAACTCATGAGAAAATATTGTAAAGGTTGTTGATCAGTTATCAAAGAACTACAAGTTGTTTCTTTTGAGACACAGTCTCTGCGTAAAGTTGTAAGATAGGCTGAGGAATATGTTTTCCGAATGAGTATTCATCTATTGGCTATGTTGTACTTGACTGGTATTGCTACTTGATATGACAAGCACATTTCTTTGGATCCTAATCTAAAGCAGCGGTGATGTTTTCCTATCTTTGTGTTTAATTCATTTCATTTTGTTTCTACTGGCTTGCATCAAAAAATTGGCATAGGATTTACCCTTGTTAGGTACCCTATGTTTCTGCTCTCCTTGCCATTAATGTTTTTCTTCTGAATGTGTTATCTAAGAATTGATTTCAGATAATTTAACCAGTGTAGTGGATGTTATTGCCTGCTCTCTAATGTATGAATTAAATGAATCTGTTCTTAGATGTTTCTTGTTAAGGATTTAGCTGGAAGATTTGGGAACACTGGAGATTAGAGTTAGCCTTGTCCACTAGGATCCTTGTGCGACCAGCTGGTCTTTAACTTTGTGCTCTAATGTGTGTTGTTTCCTCTTCTTTACCATTCCATATCACACTATCATCTTTAAGATCCAATGTTTTAGATGACTAGCCCAACGGAAAGCCTACATATTGAATAGCAAGTAACCCCTTTTCCTGAATCCATTGCCCAATGGTTTTGAATACTTTCTGGAATACTTCACCTCTGCTTAAACCCTCTTTTCTCATCCTTGTCTTACATTGAACCCTTCTTTCCTGATGACCAGCAACCAAACAAACCAACAAACAAACTCTGAGCCATATAACTAGCCTAACATCTTAAAACCGAGCTTCAAAGACACAAATATTTAACATATCATAGAGAGATCCCTCTCTGGACCCAACAGGGCTAGATCCTGAGGTCTAAAATTGGTTCTATGTTGTCTCATCTTTTGGTCTTGCCAACCTGGCCAAAACATGGGAACCCCAATAGATTCTAGGACGGTTGCACAAAGTTCACCTGCACGTTGGTTTGCGTAGGTGTGTCATGTTCTTGGGACTGAGCATAATGTTGTCCCTTGTTTGCACCTAGCCGTTGGGGGGAAGCTCTTTCGTCAGTGTTTCTTCCTGCGTACTGGTTCCCCTCAGCCGGAGGATAGGGTCCTCACTGGTGATACGCTTGTGCCCTATTAGTCAAATCTTGCTGAGGCATGTAATGACTTTGAAATCCGAGTTGAGACATGTTCTGTGCATAACTGAGATTGGCACTACTATTGCCTAGGTACCCTTGGGTCATTGACCCAGTTAGTCTGTCTGCGGAGTTCGACGCACCTTACAATTCTTGATAAGTTTGCAGGCGCAAGGAGTTAGGCAGGATATTGTAAATGTTTCCTGACTGCGTATAAATCAGTTCAAGATTTTGGGCTTTACTTATTGCGTCCTCTTCAGATGTGGGGTATTGATGTGCCACATCCTTTGAAATCTTCGCTTTCAGAGTTTTCAAGAATAAATCTAAGAGGACCCAATCGTCGAGTTTATCTTTGCATAAACTACGACGTCGCCTCCACTCATGAATATGGTCAGAGATATGGATGGTGGGGGTTTGTCTAAAATGAGTCAGTAACTCCATTCTTTAATCATGGTGAATGGGTATCTGAAAATAAGTGAGGAATGCAGTAGCAAGGGCACTAAAGGTTCCATGTGGAGCAGGAGGTTGCTCCACGTACCATTTCGCAGCCACTCCCATAAGAGTGCGTTGAAATAGCCTTAATCGAATAGTGTCGTCGACGATACTATTCAATGAGCACTGCAGGTGAAAGGTCATTATATGATTACCTGGGTCTTCCGCTTGCTTGCCTTCGAACTTTGGTATATCCGAAGGGAGCTTCGTGGACATGGGAGGCCATGAAGGATCATGTGCGATGGGGTCATTTGTGAGCTTGGTTAAATTGGGTAGATTCAACGCAGCTAAGAAGGGTGACTGGGAGGTTGACGCCATGGAAACGTGTGAAGACACAAAGTTCTGGTTAGAAAGAGGGTTGATCTGTGACGTACCTTGATGTGTGTTTAGCTGGCTTCCCGAATGGGATGCGCTCCTCTACCCCCTAGGGGTCGAGGGGGGAGTGGTGTGCGATGTGGTGTTGGGATACCGACTAGGGTTCCCAACTATGGTTGCTCCAATGAAGGATGAACCAATGACAGTGGCAGTGTTCCATCTTTTACGCCTAAATGGCGAAAGACCTGGAACCCCTCCCTGTAATGGGGGGGGGGGGTCCAAAAGACACCTGGATCGAGGAGTTTCCGTTGGGACCATTTGGGTGTTGACCAGGTTAGGTTTTGGAAAAAATTTGAGGGGAAAGATTCTAGGTCAAAGAAAAATTATGGCCACATACATTAAACAAAGCGAAAATAAAATGATTTTCCCTTTAACTTCAATCTATGTGATCAATCAAGAAAAAATATGGTTTTTGTTTGTTTTGCGCATGAGACTCAAAATCATAGAAGACCTATGCATCCTCACACACTCAAAAGTAACTAGGCCTTGAGAATATTTCTTGCGAGTGTTGGCACAACGTCCCGTAAGAGCTGGCGACGCCCCCAGTTAGCCGAAGAGAATCCACCAAGGTAAGGGTAGAGGGTCTGGCTCTTGCCTGCACCATCACCTATAGGGTAAAGGATGCCCTAGTTTTTTCCACTAAGAACCACCGTCCCACATGAGCGTTTGAGTCTTGGGCTTCTTGGTAGTCAACTAACAGTACCGAGTATCAGTCGAGTTAGGTAGCCCCAACTGATACCGCACGCACTGCGCCTAAGCCTAACTCCCTCTGAATCGGGTCTCTGCCACGCTCGGGTTTTCTTTTTCGTGGGCTGATAGGTGGATTTTGAAGCTCCTTAAATACACAATTTCTATGTTTCAGTATGAAGCATGGTCAAGGTGGCTTATTGGATGCCTACCCCCTTGATCCTAACTTAATCTATAAATTCTCTTGTGGCCCCTGTGGGGAGAATTTAGTAAGTTGGTTTAAGTAAGTTTTAGGTGGCTTTCTTTACTTAGTGGGTGAGTGTGTGTGAGCATAAGGTGAACAAACTCATAGTTTAAACATTTGGATATCAGTGATCCTTTACAAAAAACCCCTAGTTAAACTATGTTATCTTGTTCCTGGCTCAAAATGGAAAACGTGTGCGGATAATGGGCCGCTTTCAAATCTTCCTAGTTAATATATGTAACTAGCTAAAGGGAGATGGTGAATCGACAAAATAGAGCGTTCATATGCTTGCCTAGGATCACCGAAGGGTGCAAAGGCAGCAGAGATTACTTACTCTAATCAGCGATTCAAACCTAGTCCCACAATTTCCTAAATGCAAATTGAATTAAGCTAAACAATTTCTACACTAGAAAATGAAACTAGCTTACTTGGACTAGTTAATCTAAGTGTGCATACCAGAATTTGCAAAACATAAATCGTTCAAAAAGCAATGGTTATTTTTCCCCCTACTTAAACTATGTGAATATTTTTTGCAAAATACCAACTTAAATGAAAACTAACTCTATGCCTACAGAAAGCAGCAAAAAGAGAGTTCTCAGAAGCTGTGGGGTATCAACACAGGTGCTGGAAGATACATTAGGGGCTGCCCAGCACACTTACAAGCAGAAAAATGCAAAATATAGAGAAAAAAATCTTATTCTGTAACTTGCGCGGAAAAGGCTCTGACAGATGCGCTTTCCTGCACGCGGATCAGTCCTAAACATACACACTGCGTGTCTGTGAGAAGAAACTACACGCAAAAATCCTGCAAGTAAGAAAAATTAGGAGCTGTCTTCTTCAGTCTGTCACTCCAGTGAATCTAGGGACTGTAAGATGGGTCAGAGGACTGTCAGCTCCACTCCATCATAAACAAAGGGTCTCCTGCAAAAGATGGCACAACCACATAAACTTGGAACACGTCAGTGGAGTCTCCAATCCTGTAGTGGTGGATTTGTTGCACGGGTGTATGAAATCGCACCAGTTTAAAGAGTGTGGTCTACTCTTTAAACTATTGGTAACTGGCAGAAAGTGGTGGAGCTCAAAAGCATAAAATTTAGTGGAAACAGTATGCTAAAGTATGTTATGGTTAAATTAAAACTAAAACACAAATATACATAAGCTATCAAAGAGAGTCAAAACGATAATAATACCAACGACGGCTAAAATGCCTCTTCTTATTAAACGTTTGAAATGGAGAAGAAATTTTACCCAAAGGGCACCTAGGCAGTGGCTCTAGGTCCCAATGCAAGGATGTTGCCTTCCAAGCTCTGCCTCTAATGCAGTCTCCCTCTCTCTCTCTGGCATGGTGGACTAGGATTGTTGGGTTGCCAACGATCGAGTCCTCTTCAGCTCCAGCTTCAGGTCACACACTACTGGTGGTGTTTCTTGGGCAACTTTGGCCAGCATAACAATGTGTTCAGCATTTCTTCATCTCTTGGTGGCTTTATATAGGGGAGTTTCAAATCCTCCTTCCCTCCCTTGGTACATAATGGATGGTGACCCAAGGGAGAGGTATGATTCTATTGTGGGCTTCACATATTCCTTTATGTTCTCACATGATGTCTAAGGAGGCGTTGGTGGTTATCCTTAGGCGGCTTCATATAAGGAGTAATTGTCCTTTGCTTGGTGTGGTCCCGGAAAGTGACTTTTTTATATTCTAGGAATGCGCACTTATTGGGCAAAAAGGTGCGCAGAAGGCACTTTTCTCGAAGTATTAAGTGTGCAATCCAACATTTATGACTAGTTCAAATCTGATTTTCTCAAAACGTTAGAGATTTTAAATACTTTCTTGATTCCATAATGTGTTCCTGCTCTGTAAATCCTTAGGCTTGACATTAGTTAATGCCATCTTCTACTGTATGATTTTCCAGTGTTAACAATATCCTTCAACTGTTAGTAATATAGATCATTTAACAGTTGAAAGAGATGAAAATTATGTAAAATGATTCTTCTAACAAAATATTTTGACTAGAAGAATTGTGAAAAATATATCGCATTCATATGTGTGATTATACATTCAATCAGAAACTACAGATAAATATTAGAACAGAAGTGCATGTAACCTTCATCTATAATAACGTTTCAAATATATAATGTAATGAAAGATGACTATCAATCTATAAAGCAAGACTTAATACAAGTGAATAAAAGTACCACGTGTACGAAGTCCTACTCATGTAAACTTACAGTAATTGATCTGCTCCTTCTCACTTTCAAGCAATTTAAAGAGTACAGTAGTGAAACAGCAGTTAAATAGCTTTAATTGTCAAAATATAACATATGTGTTCCATTAATTCGTCAAAGCACTCAAAAACTTACAATAGTGCATTCTTTGCAAATGTTTTTAACAAATTTCTAAACCCGTCTCTAAATTCATGAGAGGGGTTTAAATACTAAAATAACTATGTTCTAATAATATATTATTACAAAAATATAGAGGAGGTTTCAAACAACCATCCTCGTAGGACTAACTTAAACTACAATCTAGGAAAATAAAATAACAATTTTGATTTATGAATTCTGCCCTTTCTTCTGGAGTAGGTAATGAAGTTGAAAAATATCTATCATTGGCTTGAGCTGAGATGGCTAGAAAATATTTGATCTGACCTATCCCTTGAATACTACGTTTGAAAGTATGGGTTGTGATATTTTTGTTGAATCTGTTAAGGATTGCAGAATCTGATACTGATGATAAGGTTTGATCAGAAAATTCCAATAATTTTCTTTATCAAACTTATTTACCTTTTTAATTACTTCATCCTGTGTGTCTGTTTTCTGCTTCCACTGTGCTTCTATTTGTTTTGCTTCTGAAAACACTTCAAATGTGTTCTCTTTGAGAAGTTCTGCTTTTACCAATTGTTCACATACAGATTCATTAATTTCATTTGATAATTTAGATGTTTTCACTGCTGCTTTCTCTGCCTGCTTGATTTGTGCTTCCCAATCTCTGAATAGAATCTCCTTATGAAACTTATCTACCTAAGGTAGATCAACTTCTTTTCCTAAGTCTGATACTTGCCACTGAATGTGTTCAGTGATCTTCTTTTCAAATCTTTCACATTCAAGTTTCTGAATAGCTATCTGTTGGATCAGTATTTTATTTGAATCACAATAAGAGTCAATCATAGAAGCTTGATGACAAAATACTTCTTGTTCTTTCTTTAGCTTAGCATTTATATCCAATGCTTCTTTAATAAAATTCTCTAATTGTGGTTGGCTCTGTATCTTGATCCTTTTTGTTTCCAGTTGTGTTTGTTTCTCATTAATCTCTGTTTCATGTTGTAATTTGAGGCTTTCGAAATCCTTTTGAAATTGGGCCATCTTTGCTTTAATTTTCTCACTGGAGTTGGATTTTTCTTCATTTAACAACTTCTCTAGTTCTTGTACCCTGGCTTCCTTTTGCCACTCTAACTTCAGTTTCTTTATCAACGGTGGCAGTAGCATATGCCCTCGCCTACTATGATAATTTAGTTAGATGTTCTATAGGGTTATCTAATGAATCCTTCCATAATACATCAACTGATTCATCTGTGATATTTGAGACTGTTTCATCAGTTCTTCTTTCGTTCCTTTTAACTACAGCCTTATAGCTAGGATTGTAGAAAATATCCAATGAAGGAATTTATTCAATTTGTAAAACTATCTTTTCTGTAGGGTAGGCCGGTATGATCTCTCGATCATGAGTTTCTAGAACTTGTTGTAGTGGATTAACATTTTCCATTATCTTTTGGGAATGTTCAGGTGTCTGAAAACTAGATACTTGATCAGTATTGGGATCAGCCTTAGGATTTTTTATTTCTTCAGAAAACTCCTCCCATTCACTACTAAAATTCTTTGTTTGTGACTTTTCAGACTGATCTAGTGTGTCATGACTATGCTAAAATTTTTGAGAAGTTGTCTCTGTTCCATTACTTTCTTTTCGCTCATGCATCTCTATCTCTTGGATTACCTGATCAATTATATTTTCTGTGATATCCTTTATGGATTTGGATTCATTTTCAGAGTGATCTGAATTGTGAGATTGATGTTGTGATTGACCTGATTCATCCTCCAACATGTCTTTTGCTTCATTATCCAAGCTGATACTTGGAGTAGGTCTATTGACATCTTCAATAGTTAACAAATTGAGAGGAACTCTTTGAAATCTCTTATTTATATATACTTGGAAAGATTATAAATCATCTTGAATTAATTGGCTAGATGCAAACTTGGTTATATCTAAAAAAAATTCTATGCCTTGGAAGAGATCATCAAATCCATCTGTCTCATTTACAAAAGGCTTCATTTTGAGCTTTGTAGTGTAATTTTTAATTACATCATTTGGATCATATAACCTCTTTGGAATTTCTTCCAATTTCAATAGATTGATCTTGGAAACCTCCTTGTAGGTATGGCCAATATCATACAGTGAAAAAGTGTCGCACTGTACATAGAAATTAGGCCAAATGGCCTTCTTAGCATCTTTCAGTTGTTTAGTGATACCATTAACAAGTTGGTAAGCTATTTCTCGTGAAAGCAACTTATCATGAACATAATAATATAGGACGTGGGGAGAAGCATAAATCCCGAATACTCTGACATATGTAAAATTCTCCTCTGCAAACAACCTAGCCATAGAAAGAATATCTGCACTGGCCTCTTCAGAAACCCTAGGGGCCTTTTTATTGAATATCATTTGGTGCATAGGCAATATGACTCCATAACAAATTTTATAGAAATACAGGTCGAAGTATGAATACCAGAGGTCTTTGTGGTAAATGTGGATTGGGGTAGGGTCTTAGGTAGTCCATTTCCATCCCATGGTAGGAAAACTAGAAGTAAAACAGATGGCGTCCATGACATAGGCAGACATATAAAAGGTAGGTGTCTCTCTAGATGAAACACTTCTTTTATTCCTATATTCAGTGATGTGTTTGGCTAAACTATCAGATAGGATGTTTTCCCGATTCAGAATTGATGAATTGATGATTGCTTCAATCAATGGAACCCATTCTATTGAAAACCTAGTGGTATCAAGTTTGGAAAAAAATCTACACAACATACCGGCAGCATAGCAGTAAGGGGAAGGAATTTGGGCAATTGGGTACGTACTGAGTTTATCTCGCTTCAACTTTCCCTGGTCTTCCTTCCATTCTTTGATGACTTTCATGAGATTTGGATGTTCTGCTCTAAAGCTTTGCAAAAAATCTTTGTCATACTTCTGCTGCGGGGAGAGTAGATGATACATTGCTTTTAAGTCTTCTTCCCTAAAGACCCTATGTATTCTCCCTTTGAATCTTTTAATTTCCTGTCATCTATGCTTAAGTGCTCAATTACCCACTTAACCATGTCTGTGTAAGGGAGAATTTTTGGTCTTGTTGCTACCTTGTGGACGAATGAACATGCAACATCAAAGTAGGTCGCATCTGAAGTAGATTTTGTGCCTGTTGTAGAGATTTTGGTTATTACTCTTTGTTTTTCATCTTCAAACAGTTTATAAATTGTTTCCCATGATGAACTGTCGCATTCCTTGTTGCAGGTAATATCTGAGAATAAGGGATACATCTCTGAGTCTTCAGTAGGAAGCACTTGAGAAATCTCTTTGCCCTTCTTGCTCATTTCAATCTTCCTTAATTTGTTAAATGGTTTCCTGATTTCAAGTAAAGAGGGAGCATTAAAAATATAGAGAATAGAGAGTCAAATCCATTGTTTATATCAAACATGAGCGAATAGATATGAATCCTTTCAATTATAACAACAATCATCAATAATAATTTTAAAATCAAATCTCTTACACCTTCATAAGAAAGATATATCAATCAACTTAAAGCTGTTACATCTCGAATTTCGTTTTGATACGACATAAGCCATTTCGCATGCTCGAGAAATTAAATGTCGTGAATTCACATATCGCCATATATAACTTTTAACTACTTATGATGTTTACCCATAAATGCTGCAAAATGCGATGTGCACAAACCGCACATCGCAACTTTTATGTGATAATAGATTTGATTTACGTCTAAGTTATGCGAAATGTGAAATGTGCATTCAAAAAAATCATGCGGTCACGCTTAAAGCACTTTAAAGATTTATCTTTGATGCTTTGTTGGCTTGTCGGGTCCGTGCAATCGCACTTATATCTAATTACTTTATGAATTGATTGTAAAATAAGGAGTGATGCGATAAAGAGTTTATAATGATAATTGAATTTTTTGCAAGATTTTTAGAAATATCTTCGAAAAAAGGTTAGCGCATTTCGCAGCTCGCGAAACTTAGAGGATTGTGAGTCGTTTTAAGTTATAAGCTATGCATTTTTCAATGCACTCAAGAAATAAAGCAGAAAACTTAAAAGAAAACATTTATTTCCTAAGTTTTAAAACTAAAAATATATTTCCTATTTATTTCTAAAGGGTCCCCATTTATAAGAATAAATGGGGGTTGTTGTATAGCACAGAAAAACCCTAAATTCCTCGGATCATGTCTCTGAAAATAGAGCGAACAAAGATATGAAATTTTTACGCAAGGTTCCAAAATATTTTGGCTCCACATGATTGTAATTTCAGCTTCTGAAGCTTTGTAGGAAAAAATTTAAAACAAAAATTCCAAGATTACCTATTTGAAGAAGCGAAACCCTAGAATCTAAAGCTCTGATACCAAATGTTATGCAACCAACTCACAAAATAGAAGAAAATATAGATCAATGACTTAAAAATTATCCTCTTCGAGGGGGAACCTCCTTTTTATCATCTTCGAGGGGGAAACCTCCTTTACATTGCATAAATGAACAATTATTGGATTATTGAAATGACAAAACCTCCTTTTTCTATATATAAGATAGACTAGTATTACAGGGACCTAAAAAGTGCCTATACAGGTAATCAAGAGAGTGAAGAATATCCATGTGAGTTTCATGATGGTCCAAAAGATCCATCCCAATAGAAATTTCATTTTACAGTAAAGATCCATCATCTGCATATATTGGTTGAACTAGCCTCTCATATGACCTGTATCTGGGATCCAATCTGCACATTCAGTAAGAACCTCAGTGTCTGAGAGGGGGGTCCCATGAGAATAGGATTCTCCCTTCATCCTAGTAATTTCTTATTATATATGGGTGGGTGTGATCTCCCCATAACGAGAGGAAAAATCCTCAATCCGATGATGAACTTGAGTATGATCCCAGTGTGACCACTCTTGATAATAACCAACCCACTTTTGACTCGATCCCACTAGGGCGATATGGAGAACTAGGAAAATCGAAAAAAAAAATTAAAACCGTGTCCCAAATTGACTAATGGGAGCACTGAAGGCAATGGATCACCATAAATTATTGGTTCCAGGAGCCAAGAGATGATTGGCATGGGGATCGACCAAGAGGATGACTATGATAGCTAGGCGTAGGTGCAAAATTAACTCTATTTCCCCTAGTAACATCGAACTATAGGGTTATAGGGATACCAAATTCCACGTAGAGAAAACAATATAACACAACCAAGCTGGAAATATTAAGCTAGAGTCGTTGAATATAAAGGTGATATAAAACTAAAAACATGATTGAATTCCCACAACGACCAAAAACTCACCCACCATCGAGCCATTGGCTGACTAACATGCCAATAGACACACCACATTGGCCCTAAAACATAATTGAGAGGAATGAAAGGATTTGTAACCACTGACTAAAAATAAAAATCACAACCATTATTTATCTAAAAACCTTTATCCACCAAAGGTACGTCCAAAACCAAGCTACATGTTGACTAAAAGCCCACCAAAAACACCATACATGCACTATAATAGGGCCAAGAGGTGAGAACAAACCCAAGATCCCTAGTTGAAAAGAAGAGGCAAAACCACTAGCAACAAAAAGTACCCAAGATAGAAAATAGAGGTCACCTAACAAGAGAAAAGGAAATCTCCACCTTGAATACCATAAACAAGAAGGAAACAACTGTGAATTCCTCCCTTGCCCAGATTTCTTGTTGAAACAACTTAACCAAATATGCCATTACTGAAACACCACACATAATTACCTCTTTCCAAATTAAACTACCAAGCCTAAAGGAAGGTAGAAACCACTCTTTGTGTAGAAAATCTAACAACGAGATTCAATCTGATCTTGTAATGTACTAAAACAAGATATTGAATCCTTCTACAATTTGCGGAAACAAAACATGATCGCACAATCACATAAAAAGTAGGAGAAAGAGACAATCAATCGAACAACACAAGATGTATCTGGGGAAAGCACACTACCTAAAACCCCGCTATCTATATATTGTATAAAGTCATTATCATAAAACAATACAATGCTTTCTCTCACTAGAGAAATTCCTGCACTCTGCCAATTATCTCACTCTGATCTAGGAAAAATCAGCCAATTACTTAGCCAATTCTTAGCCTCTACTCAGCCTGCCTTGCTCACGCATTCTTGGAGGAATTGTCGCCCTATTAAATAGGAAATTCCTTCTAATTGATTGCACAATGCTTACTTGGCCTCCACATGACTCTATAACTGACCTATACAATTTTCTAATTATACAACTAATAGTTATCATCCATTTAACCTCAGCCTCAACTCGAACTTCCTTAGAAATTACATGAAACAACTATTTATAGTGAATTATCAATTAATTTATTGATCACTACTTGTGAATTAAATCAGATTTAATTCCTCGGGCCCCTCACTAGCTCATCCCTCAGTTAGAACTAGTTACAACTCACAAATAATTGTAACTTGACCCCCTTAAATCATGGGAGAACTCTACATGACTACTCTCTAACCCTCAACTCAAATTTCCTAAGCTAACTCAGTCATTATGACTTAGTTAACTAATAAAAGTTGTCATGAGATGAAATTACAATTTCTCTTCCAATTTAATTAAGGGAAAATTAAATCAAAGGCCCCCTTTGGGTGCCATTTCAACACTTTGATGTGCATTCAACTTGTTGTGTGGTCCCATTGCACTACATGGTCTCTCTTGGCCGCTTAATCCCAACTCCACTCAATCCAAATTTCCACCTGTTCATATGATTTCCTTGTCGGACATTTTTTACCACCACAAACATATGTCACCTTTATGTATGCTTAGAGATTTAACAATGCAAGATTCTTCAAAATGATATCCCTCTTCACATGCATAAATTGCTCGAACAAACCATCTATTACATTGTGTCATTGCTTCATCAGATCATAGGTGAGATTCATAATGACCACAAACTCCTTCATCTAAACGTACTGGGGGCACATTGCCATGTCCCCTACCTCATTAGCCAGGTGGGGTGGTGGTAGCCTACCCACCCCCCTCATTCTCGATTGTCACCCCATCCATGGTTGGGCGTTCTCTTTGAGCTAACCGCCAACATGCATCCCTCAAAGGAGAGTCTAGTAGGAGGTTGCAAGTTGACACCAATGGAGGAGAAGATTCAAGGTACCTATAGTTCACGAGAAAATCAATAATTTTGTTCCATGTTCATTAAACATTCAACTTAACAAGAGATGGAATACATGATATAAGGAGGGATAGTTGTTCCAAAAGAGATTCTAATCTCCAACTCGATGAAATCTTATGGGCATGTGTACCAACATGAAGCTTTCAGATCATGTTTATTATGTTTTTTGAATCTCCTTCCACTAGGAGCTTAATAAAACCTTGAGTATGGGTGAACTCCAATCTCATACGAAGATGCATGACCTCTGCTACATTATTATTATTGATATAAATATTTCCTAAATAAATGAAGACTAACAATCCTAATTGATCTTTGATTATTCCTTTATACCCCATTGGGCCCAAATTACCTTTCGTAGCACCATCAAATTTCAATTTTAGGAAATATGGTGGATGAGGAATCTAGTTAATAGGACTAGACGCAGGGGTGGGGGACATGGGAAAAGGATATTTACCCAGGGAGGGGAGGGGAACCACCTGTGCAAAATTCTCACTTCAGATCTTGAAACTTGCCAATATTTAGGGGACCATGTGAATGCAAGGATCGATTCCTTAACTTGGATTCCAAGGGAGTTCCAAACAGAGTCTGAGGGAATTTCCCGACTTTGAAAATTCATCAATTGTGTTCTTTCCAGATCTCTTAAAGAAGGAAGCCAGGGAGAACGATCAAAATACAATTAATAATTGGATTAAGGAAGGCTTGAGAGTGCCATATGACATGGGTATTTGAAAACTCACACGATCTTTGTTTGATTTTGGTTTTTAAACTCATATGGTGATCATTTTTTAAAAAGCTTTCCGGATTATCCACAGTGCTAGAGAACGAGTGTTGACGTTTCGAATCCCAACGGGGATCCATCATCAGGACTTTCTTGAATGAAGAAAATGAGAGAAAAGACCTAGACCATAAATAAAGGAAGAAGTAGATTTCAAGAAAAGAGCCGACCAAAGTTTATAATATTATATTTAATATTTTAATTTTTTAATATTTAAAATAATTATATTCCTAATTCAATAAATTTTTTAAATTTATTTAAGGTTAATAATCTACGCTTTAAGGTATAAAATAATTATTGGTTTAATAAGGGACTCATACTAGGCTAAAATTCTAAATAAAATATTTCTAAGTTCTAAATTAATTTAATTTAAAAGTCCTGAAAAACTATATTATGGTAAAAGTTTATTAAAAATTAGAAATTAATGATGGAGATTTATTTTTGGTTAATTTAATTAAGGACTTAATAAAATATAAAAATATAATTGAATTAAAAGGATATATTTAGTTTATTTAAATATATCATTTTAATTAATTATATATCCAATTTTATTATATATTTAATTTTAAAGATTTATTTTAATTTTAAAAAGAGTATTAATTACTAATTAAGGTAGAGGCTTGCTAAAAATTAAAAAACCTTGATGGTGACTTATTATTAGAAAATCAAGCTAATTGTTTTAATAAAATATAAATATATAATTGAGTTAAAAGGATATATTAAGTTTATTAAATATATCATTTTAATTTATTATATATTTAATTTTATTAAATATTTAATATTAAAGATTTATTTTTATTCTAATTAGAGTATTAATGCTCATAATAATAAACTAAATAACCTATAAAGCTAGGAAAAAGGATTACTAGGCTAGAGAGAAATTTTTTATAAGGGAATATAGAATAAAATCCTAATAATTATTGATTAATTAATTAACTTTTATTTTAACCAAATAAAAATTAATTAATAGGGATAATTATTAGAATTTTAGTTCATTAAAACTAAAACTAAACTAGAATCCAAAGGAGGAGGAACATACCTAGGGTTATATACCTGAAAAACTATACCTCAATGGAGGGTGTTTTTGGAGAAACAGATATGTCGAAGAAGGGGTCTCAAAATCATGTAGCATATTCCATAGACCCCTAAAGAAGGTGAAATTATTGAATAAGCGTTGTTGGCTTGAGGGGTCCTGACCCAGGTTCGGAGTTGAGGTTAACCAACAAAACCCTCTTACTATTGGCCCTTTCGGCACTGACTTGCTTGCGCAAGTCAAAGTCTCACCCGAAGCAATATGGGGGGTGCTAGAACCAGGTTTCCACACCCTAAGAGAGGTTTGAATGATGTGGGTGCCTTAAGATCCAAAATAACCATAAACAGCCTTCGCAATAGAAGCCTAACCAAGAAATCCTTACAGACAAATTTAGGTCAATTATGCATAATTCCTTGCGCAAGTTAATACAACATCTATAAATCAAGTAATAACCCTTAACAAACAATATAAAAACATTATACCATTGGATCCATCCAATAATCATTCATATAAACCTAGACACAGTTGCGCAAGAGATCTAATTGTAGACAATACAGGAATCAGAAATAAGATGCAAAATCATTCATAACATGACAACAAATGCATTTTAAACTCAAATATCCACAACGACTCTTTATTAATATCAGTTCAAATCCTTCATACAAAAACCCTTCAACAACCCGTGCACATAGCCAGCGGGGTCTGCACACAGCAGGACTAAGGTCTCCGCGCACACAGCCAACAAGAGCCTTATACCCAGACAAATCTGCACAACGATATCACAAAACAACCAAATCTATCATCCATGTTCAGACTTATCCAAAAACTGACTTCTTAGACTCGATATAGACTTCTATTTATACTATTAGCCTGCACTACTCTAAGGCCCGCAAACCGTGGTTTGCGGCCCCTTGATCTACCCCTTTTCACCCATTACAATTCATGAGGGGCTTTGACCCGCCCCAAAGCCCCTGCACATGACTAATCTATTACAAAATATATCAAAATTGGTCTTTTTGGACTTAGGGGACCCCTCTCAAAGAGGCCCCCAACACAATCTTGTGACTCGTCTCGAGCCACATTGGCACTAGATTCTTCATTTTATTTTGGAGCTCCTTGATAGCAGGTGCAAATGGTGCCAAGACACTCACACTGTGGTCTAGTGCACTCTGCACAGTCTCCACCAGCTTCTATGAAGTCGGCCCTTCTTTCACCAAAGTTATGCTCTGTAAAGTGTGGTTTAGGTTTCAGACTACAACATCAAGGTCCTGAGATAGTTTCATGGCCTCGTCTGCCGACGACTTCATGCGATCGCTGACAATTTGTTTCTTGCAGTGGAGCTCCTCAACGTCGTCATGCAATACCTGGTTGGTATGAAGGTGTGCCATTCGCTGGGTAGGGACGAATGTAGGCAAAGCCTCCTACAAATATTTGAATTCCTGCTCTTTAGCACACAGCCCATGGGTAATTTTCTTGACTAGTGGATATGTTTGCACAGAGGTCCACAGTCCCATGGCAGTCTGTAGAAGCTCTGACCTTTATCAACATTGGAGGAGATGCTGGCGAATGTTGTCTTCACTAGGGTGGCCCGTTACGCGCGCACCTTCGGAGGGTCTCAGGCTGCAGCTTAGCCTGTAGTGTAGCAATATACTACTCAAAATCTGCTTTAATTGACTAGATTTCAGACCTAGAAGCTTTGAGTGTTGCGACCAAGCTCTCAATTTTTGCTTGTGGCGTAGCATAGGATGGGATGAGTACGTCGGGGATCTCACCACATAATCTGTCAATGAATCTTTCTAGCTCCACACACTGAGCTACAATTGCCTATTGCACTGTTTGAGCCTGGATAGACTATCTCGTATTTGTAGCTGCAATATGTTTGGCTTCACAGAGCTGTTGTTATGTGCTCGCCTCTCTGCTCTGTAGTTATGTGGATATGAATATGTGGAGAGAGAGTAACTTCCCACTTGGGATTTTTGCAAGGTCGATGCCGACCTCAAGAAAGGTTTTCACCTGCACGCACAACTCTGATTATTCCATGGACACTACTGCACTCGGGAAGGGGCAGATTTTGCTCTCTGTTGTCATGGCGATCGAAGTGGATGGTGTTAGCCAGCTATAAAAAAATTTATATCAAATGTTGGCTAAAACATTTTTGGAGTCTTCAAGAAACAAGTTTTTATTACTAAAAATATGTTATCTCTTAAAGACTCTTGAAGGCCTCATGCCTCTGTCCAAATCTTCACTGTTGTTTCCATTTCACACTCTGAAATTCTGTTGATTTCATGAGAAAAGACTGCTGCAAAAAACCCCTTTTTCCCCCTCCTCCACTCAAAAACTAATCTTCATTTTGCTCCCCTTTTTCTCCATAAAACTCCTATATTTTCATGATTCCCCTTCTTCCATTCATGAAAATCATTTTTACATAGTTTAAAACTCATTTTTAAACTATGCCAAAACCCCCAAAACCATCTAAACATCTTGAAAATATCATAAAAAACAAGTATTTTGACTATGGGTTTAAGCCCCATTGGGCTAAGTCCAAACCACTCCCCCACCGTATGCCCTGGTGCTAGAACCAGGCGCTAAGCCATCTGAGCGCTTAATCGCATCGGAGGATTTTAATAATGGTTAGATCGAAAAGACTAAGCCCAACCTCCGATTGCGATTGGCCCTCATATATAAGCCCCAGGCCTGTTACATTCCATATAGACCAAGGCCCCGCAGTCGAGCGCCTATCCATTTCGTATATATAAACCCGCCCCGAAGCATAAAACCTTTGTTTATATTAAGTTTTTGGTTTTCATAAGGTATAAAGGGTTTCCGCCGATACAATTTTAAAGCAACATCTGTCGTTGATCTGAAACCGATCAACGATCCGCGCATCATCGCATTGGCAATGATCAAAGGTGCATTTTGTGGATGGTTTTTCACCCCTCCGATTGACTATTCCCCGATCTGTCGTCAACCGTTGATCTCCTCCTCCCTTTCCTTTGATCCAGCGGCCCTCGTTCACTCCGATCACAAGTATTTCCCCCGCCTTTGAACCTCCCCGATCCATCCTCCACTGTCGATTTGATCTGCAGATCGACAGCCCCAAAATCATTGCATCGAATTTTTTATGTTGGCTCGTTTAAAAAGTTTTATTCAAAACCGCTGATTGCAATCTCTCGATGCATCTCCCACCGTCAATCTGATCTGCAGGTCGACGGTCTACATTTGATCGCATCGGATCTTTTCATCAGGTGCATTTTTAACATTTTTTTTCCCCCGCCGACTGCGATCCTCCGATTGGACCTGGACTGTCCACGTGTCCAGATCGGACGATCCCAGATATTTCCCTCATGGTTTCATCGCCCTCCGCCTTCCACCAAGAGGATTTTAACGCGTAATCCCCACCGTTGATCTCTGTGCGATCAACTGTTCTAACATATTTTCTCCCTCTACTCTCCTTTTGACCTCCTCAAACAGATCTCCACCGTTGGATGCTTCCATCCAACGGCCACGCTCCTCCCCACACCCTTTGAAGCAGTAAAACCCAATACGTAGGATTTTGTAACATTTGTGTGTATTTTATAGGAATTAAAGGTTTTCCATTGTATTGAAGAGAAAGCCAAAGGCTGGGAATGACGACTCCCATGCCTTTGATTCATCACAGGGAACCATTCACAGGGCTCAAACTCCACATCTCGTCAATGTTTCATGAGGCATTGACGCCATATGAGCCCTGCGCGGCTTGCACATCAACAAGACACAGAAAAATAAATAAAACAAGAGAGTATCAATGTCGAAGACAAAACACAGCAGAACAGAAGATTAAAGACAATTTGGGGGATTACGGCTAAGATTGATTATCAAAAGCCTAATCCTCCAAATTAAAACACAGTTAAAGAAAATCGTAAGTGTTTATCAGACAGAAAGGCCTCCACTGCCACATCAGAGGCAAATTGATTCCTCTCAGCTACCACAAAGCCACCTGTGCCTCAAAGCATTCAAATAGAGGCCGAAGTTATTGATCAAACGAAGATATTTTCCTCAGCGCGGCCAAAGATTTAATTCTGCTAAGGGAACTTAATGCAAAAAATATCAGCAGAGTTATTACATCATGAAACAGACCCTAAAAGTCAATAAAAGCTCCCACCGAGCTTTAATCTTAATTGTAAAACATTTAATATAGAGGACACATATGTAAGCTTCTTCATCAAGCCCCTCAAAGGTCGAGAAGTCATTAGTCTGTATTAATTGCCCTAGAAGATCTTTTATCAGATCTCACCTCCTCATTCTTCTATAAATACTTCTGTAGAAGATGAGAAATTATTGGTTGCAGAACTTTGAAATATACTTGAGTCTGAGATTTCTACTTGTAAATAGTGTTCACTGGCTCTTGGAGCTCTGCTTGTGATAGATAAGTTAGTCTGGGAAGTGTAAATGATTGCTAAACTAAAGCATTAGACTTAAAGTTGTAACTGGTTTGGAGCATCAATACAAGTTGATTTATGGGATCCTGGTCTATGTCGACTGTGATGTTATTTCTTATTGTGAACTATTATTTTACTTATGTTTTCACTTTGTTCATCTTCTCTTATAAAGAACAACATGCATAGAGTTAGGACCTACTGTATATCAGTACCCTTCTCTGACTGAAAATCTTTATCTATATGTTTTCCTCCACCTTGTGTTATTTAGGAATGATTTAATTCAGTTCAAGCAGTAGGAATGCTGGCGTTCCCTCATCCTCCTGTTTAGCTAAATACTATTCATGAATGTCATTTTCATTTCATGTTAAGTGGAGATGAACTAAGGAAGATATGGTGTGCCCTAGTCCTAGTTTTATCCCAAAAGACTGTTTGAAAGTTTCCCTTGGAATGTGTTGAAAGCTGGCTAGTTTTGAAGTACTTACCAGATCTTAGGCCATTCTTTGTTATCTTTGTGTTTGTCTTGAAAGTTACCAAGTAGAGCAGAGCTAGGAGAGGATTTGTGGTGAGCCTGGCCCACTAGTTTCTTCTCCAACAGTTGCCTTCAAGTTTCCCTTTGTTTTAAAATGTCTTCTATTGAAAGTGCATCAAAAGCAGGTTAGTTTAGAAGTACTTACCTAATCTTAGATTACTTTTATGTCTTTCTTAAGTGTATGTCAAAAGCAAGCTAGTTTAGAAGTACTTACCTGATCTTGGGTTGCTCTTTGTTCTTCATCTGTTTAATTCCCCTTCTTATTGTTTCATTTCATTCCATAAATCAACTTTAGAGAGATCCTTAGACATAGATGACTTGCCCCATGGACCACTCTTGCGTCTTGTTGTTCCAATTAAACCCTATTATGACTCCATAGCCCAATGGACTAAAACCTGCAATTATCTATCTTTTCGGCCAAAGCTTGTTCTGATTGCTTGCAACTTCTCACCTTTGAAACTCTTTGCATTTAGGACTTTACACCTAAAATAATAATCATGCTCAACCATCCAAAAACAAAACAAAACCCTCGGCCTTCATAACTAGCCTAATATCATTACCCAAAAGCTCTTAAAGATAAATACAATCTTTACACTTATTGGAGAGATCCCTCTCCGGATTCAGGAGGGCTAGATCCTAGAATCCCAAAGTGGTTGAAACGATGTTTCTCCCTGCAGTCATACTTTTTCCAATCTCACTGATTACGGGGAGCTAACAGATGGCAGGCTTACTTGCACCGACCTCACTTGATCTATGCTCTCTTGCAAAGTATTTGGCTTCAGCTAGAGAACCTGCAGACTTGATTGCAAGGCTTCCATCGCGGCCTTGTATTGTGTCTCCATCGTGTTCTAGCAGTCCTTGGATGCTGAAGCAACGACATCTGCAATCTTGTTGAGGTCCTCTTCTGTCAGAGGAACCTCTTCCTCTCCTCCCGCCTTGGACCCTTTCCACTTCTTGCATGGCCCTTTAGATTTTTATCCGCCTCGCTTGGTGTTGCACGAAGATTCAACACCATCTCCATTGAGGCCATCCAACCCTCTGAGGTCCACCTCCTCCTGTTCTTTGTCTTTTTCTGCATCCGAGTCCTTTTCTTGTTCAGCCCCAGTATATTTATCGCTGGTCTTCTTGGCGTCTGTCTCAGTTCGCATCTCTGTTGTGTCTTTTGGAGCCGTATCTTTACCAGACGTGGACGTCGTAATGGGTTGTGTGGAGCCAAGCTTGATCTTCCATTCATTTGGCCATGTTGCCATAAACTGGTCGACTTCCACCTCCGTGACCATATATGGAAAGGTGTACTAATTAGAATCTTTGCGTGCCTTGATCTGCACGTCGTGTATGGTCACCTAAATTCTGCAATGCACTTATACTTTTCATGCACAACCAGCGAGAGTTTAGGTCTGGAATGTATGGCTTGAGCCAGCGCGCCTTCAAAAAGTACCCAAAATATTTTATTCTCTTCAACTCACTAGGGGTTTGATGAGTCCCATAAGTTCGCGTAACGCGCCCATTCGCATATGCCTAGCTCAATTTCAGGGAGGACTGCATCTGATGGGGTCTCCCATGCCACTAGTGAAATCAACAACAACAACCACGAGTAGCAGAACTTCTTCCCCAGTTCCTACGCCTCACGCATTTTCAGAACTCTTTACACAAATGCGCGACTAGTTATATAGGACCCCATATCATACTTGCCGGCAAAGGAAATGACATGCGTAGAGTTCTTTTTTGTAAACACTTCCTCATAAGCTTGCATCAGGGACAAGGGTGCCCGGCGGCCTTGAGCGAGTCAACAATGGTTTACAATAGGAAATCCCCTCTTGTCCCTTCCACCTTGAACTTTTTTCTTTCATCCATCGCAACTTTTAGCTAATTTCTCTTCCTGAATCCCTTCATGGGATGGGCCCCACTTCTCAGGCCCATTGGTGATCCAATGGATCGGTGCAACATCTATAGAATTAGCCCCTAAATCACGAGGAGCCCTCATAGACTAAGACGGCGGTTCGCACACAAATGCGGTGATGCGATGCCTTCCGAAAATGTGGAATCCTCGATGAATTGAGACTCACATTGTGTAGCTCGCGTGCCCAAGGCATTGGTTCCACCTTTGGCACATCTTCATACAACACCCATTCCAAGTAATTTTCTGGTGCAAGTTCAGGGAACGTTGCTTCATTTTCTAAGTCATAATCATTAAACGTTATCTACATAATCTTACCAAACATTTCACCGACCAGAGGGACATCCTGAGGGATCAAGGGAATTTGCAAATATTCCCGAACAATATTGACGTTCTACGGCTTGCGCATAGAGGGCTTCCGTGGCTTGAAATAGGGCGGCCGCCATGAGATAGGTTCAACAAACATAGCTTATTTTCAGGCACTCATTAGGTGATTCAATGGATCACCAATGGGGGATCGATCCTTAGTGGCTTGCCGCGGGGACCTTACATTCCTTGGAGAGGTGAAAGGCTTAGAAGTAGCCCACTTTGACATCTTTCCCTTTCCCTTTTCTTTAGTTGGCATGGACACGACTTCTTCAACTTCTGGGATTACTTCTCTAACATCATCTGACCCCATCTCGGTTGAGGCAGTGAGGGCCACAGAATTCTCTTCCACAGGGTTGGTGGTCGTCATTCTCGGGCGGAATATGAATTCGGGATTAATGATGTCAGATGGCGATTAATAATTACAAACAATCATAAAGCGCCAAATATTCAAACATCAAAGGAACCAATTGAGACCCGCACCAGTATTTTTATAGGCCATCCATGGTAAAAACGGTCGGATTATCATTAATTTCCACTTAGCTTCAAGGAAATGGTAAAAAATCCTCCAAGATCGCCTCATTAAATGCGAGAAATACGCTCCATACAATGGTAATTTCACTTTTTCACCTAGTTTCACTGTTCCAACGGCTAGTTTCCTTTCCTACACGTCACCCTTGCGCTTCCATCGCACCTGCCTGCACCCTCCTTCTCTACTGCACGTAGACCCTTTGATTCTGATGCTCCAGCCATATAGTCATTTGGTCGGCACCGAATTGTCTCTATATGGCTTCAGACGGCTTCCATTGAAGTACCCAGGAAGGCTCTCTCTGTGCAGCATGGCCAAGCGCACTGCACCGCCATCAGTGATCTCCTTCACAATATATGGCCCCAACCAATGCTTTTTGAACTTCCTTAGGTGCCGCGTGAACTGAATATCATATAGCAAGACCAAGTCTTCCTCCTTGAACACATTCTGCTTGATGTGCCTTTCATGCCAAGCTTTTTCGTGTGCCTTCTGCACTTGCTGGTGGAAGTTAGCAATGAACCGATCTTCTTATAAGGAAACTAGTTGCACTAATCGTTCCGCCATAATGTTAGGCTCGACCATATTAGTGAAAGATGTGATGCATAGTCTAGGGACAATATACTCCATTGGCATGATGGCTTCGTGCCCATAGACCATCCTGAAAGGTGTTTTTCCCATCAACATTTTGCATGTTGTCCTATAATCCCATAACACAGAAGTGATGCGCATGTCCCAACCATATCGGTTGGCATTACAGACCTTTGTGAGCACGTTCTCCAAGATCTTGTTGAAAGATTCTACTGTGCCATCTGCTTATGGGTGATAAGGGGTACTCTTGTTGTGATGGATTTGGAATTCATCTGTCAAAGCTTCAATTGTTTCATTAAGAAAGTGTGTACCTCTATCACTCATAAAAAATTTCGGGCATCCAAACTTGGTCAAAATGTGCTCAAAGATGAAGTGTGAAACAATATTTGCAGTACATTCCTTAACTGCCTTCGTCTCTGGCCATCTGGTTACATAATCAGTTTCAGTAATGATATAACGCGCTCCAGTCTTCTTTCGAGGAGGGTTGATTGGTCCAAAAAAATATATAGCCCACTTATCGAATGCCTGCAAGGCCATCTATGGTTGTAGGGGCATTTCATCTCTGCACAAAGGCTTCCTTGTCCTCTAATATGCATCACAAGCCCAATAGTATGCATGTGCATCATTGTGTAGCATGGGCCACCATAACCTAGCACGCAACACCTTCTGTGCAATGGCTTTCCTAGTATAGTGGCCTCCTACCACTCCTCCATGAGCCTCAACCAAGATATCCTGTCTTTAATGTTCCAACACATATCTCCTTAATACTTCATCTGCTCCTAATTTATACAACTGACCTGCAATCATGGTAAAATCAGTTGCGCACGCAACCAAATCCTTCTTTTGCTGGACTGAATATTCTGCAGGCGTTGTTCCCATGGTTAGAAGGTGAATAATATCAGCAAGTGCCCATCAACCACCTTGATAGCGAAAAACTGTGCATCAGGTAACCCCTCCTCCAGACTGGTTGGTTCTTCCCCATTTTCAATTCGTGACAGATGATCAGGTTCGACATTTAGTCTTCTAGGATTCACAGTAATTTCAAAGTCATACTCCTGAAAAAGCAACAACCATATGTAGATCTCCCCACCACCCCTAACACAGATTTATTGACCAGGCATTTCAAAGCAGAATGATCAGTGAACATTTTGAAATGCCCTCCTAGTAGATAGTGTTTGTATTTTTGCAGTGCATATACCATGGTCAATCCTTCCCTTTCTGTAATTGAGGAGTTGCGCTCTGCGCTGAAGAGCTTCCTACTGGAAAAAGCGACTGGGTGATCAATGTCTCCTTCCCCTGGCTGCGCTAAAACATCCCCAAGTTCTATACCAGATGCATCCACATGCACATGACAAACCTTAAACCAGTATGGGAATATCAAAATGGGTGCAGTGACCATTTTCTCCTTTAGCAACTCAAAGCTCTTCTAACACTCCTCATCCCAGAAAAATGCTACATCCTTCTTTAGCAACTTCTCCATTAGCGCGGTGATCAGAGCATACCCTTTAATAAACTTCATGTAATAACCAGTATGTCCTAGGATGGAGAACAACTGTTTCTCATTAGTAGGAACTTCTAAGTTGATGATACCCATGATTTTGGATGGTTCTACCATCAATCCTTGTTGACATAATATATGCCCTAAAAAAATACCAAAAGGCGTGCAAAATATACACTTCTTCAGGTTGAGAGAAATTTGGGGCTTCCTACAGGTGTCAAGCATCATGTGCAGGTTCGACGCATGTTTCTTTATCAATCCAAACACTTTCCAGTCATTAAAATATACCTTCTTAGCAATTCTGATCTGATGATACCTCAAAAATCCATCAGTAAATGAATAAGCCTCTTGTCCTCCTACATTATCCAAGATTTCATTAGAAAACAGAGTAGGGAAGGGGTCATGTACATGGGCATCATTCAACTTGCGCAGATCTACACAAATCCTTATTTCTCCTTTGGTCTTTTTCTCCTGAACCACCATTGGGCTTACCCACTCAGACTGTTCGACCGGTTCAATGATGCCTGCAGCCACCGTATTTTCTAACCCCCCCCCTTTACTTTCTGCTTATATTTGGGGTTCAATCGATATGGGTGCTGCTTGACAGGGCGCGCATCAGGTTTCAACGTGATCTTCATAACACCTAGGTCCCCTACAATTTCCTTGAGATCAGAGAACTTTGTAGAAGCTTGAGATCTGATACTGCATCGGCCAGTCCATAATCTCTAGTGTATCACATCATCCCGGTAATCCCCAACCTTGGCCAACTTGGGAACACTCATGCATTCCCCAATCTTGACTTCAGCCTAATTGAAGGTTTAGTGACATCCACCATCCACAATGTAGGCCACTGGCTGCGTGCTCTCCTTCGGACTCACTACGGGATATTAAAATTCCTTGAGTCATCTTCATTATCCTCGGTGTAGGGTTTGTGCGGTTGATGATGCCTTAGCATGCGCATCCCAGGCCATCCTTGACATTTCTTTCGGGGCCGGGATTCATCGAAGATCGGGGCATCTATGTCATGTAGACCATCCAATTTCTCGAGCCCCCTAAGCGGAGCAAAGGTTTCTAGGAAATCCTCAATCACTGTGAACCAGTCTCAGGTACCTTGGTGTAACTCAACTTCTAGATACCAGGTGGTGGGTATCGGCCCCAACGCGTGGACAAACCTATGAACCCACTCATTCCATGTCTTTTCATCCCATACTTCCATCCACATGGCCATGTGCTTGTGTGGATCTCCTCGGCCATAGAAAATCGCAGTTGGTGGGGTGGCATGGAGGTTGAGCATGACGTCATCATTTGTCTACATTCACTCTAGTCATGGAATCTCCCTTGTGCGTCTCCACCAGCATGAGGTTGTGCACATAGCCAACTCAAGTGCCCAGAACCTTCGTTCCCTTGGGACAACTTTTTCCAATGCTTCCAAAAATTATTTGACACTACCAAAACCATCAAAGTAGGGTAGTTCTCTTACCTCAGAGGAGATGCACCAGAAGTTCTTTGTGATCTTGAGGTAGCGCTGCACAGAGACATCATGCAATCGGTTTTGCTAGTTCTCCATTTCGCCACCAAAATTGGAAAAATAGGAGCTATCCTTCTCCCAGTTCAACATGTCATCAACTATAGGGTTGATCCAGTCTTCGTCCCACGCAGTCAGCTTGTAGATATGGTCAACATCATCCCCTTCATGCACTGGTTTTGTGTATTGTTCTCCTTCTGCCGGATCTAATGGGACTATCACCCGTGTACCATTATTCTCAAAAATCATACTTCTATGTAGAAATTTGCTTAATAATGATTAATTATCCACCGAGACTATCCTGATCACATACAATTTGAATTTATATGCAACACATAATCTCTTCCACTCAGATCATCAAACATGCGGAAATAAAATCAAGCGATAACGCATCAAATCATCATACACATTAACACAGTATGTATGGGGAAAGCTTATAGCTGAAAACCCCGCAGCTATTGTGTATATTATAATGGAGAAATCAAGTAACAAACTTAGTACAATACTCCTCACAAGTACTCAGTACTTTCTCATACAGTTACCCACAATCTAGCTCAGTTTTGAACAGGTTACTGGTTCAAAACTCACCACTAATTGCCTTGCCTCTATTGCGCAATCCAGGCCTGTCTATATAGAGATCCAAGGTTTGAATCTCCTTGGCTTCACTGCGCAATCATCATGGGCAATTCCTCCAAGTGTGGTGCAAATCTCATGCACAACTGATGTCGCCACTGATAGCTAACTCCACCCTTTCATCTACCTCTTTCACTGGTCTCCACTGAACTGATCATGCACTGTAGTGAACTGATGTGTTCTTGAGTTGAATAATGAGTTACTAATTAATGAATTAAATAATATTTAATTCACTCAACTCATAACTAATTGATTAGCTAGTTAAACTAATCTCAACTAGTTCAACTAAAATAAACAGAACACAACTCCACTAGCTGTCTCATTAACTCCTCCAAACTTCTGCCACTGAAGTCCAACTGAATTCAACCATGCATGATGCCATAAAACCCTTGGGAATCATGTGATTCCTCTGTCAGATGCATGAGCCACTTCTGTAGCTCGAACTGAAGTGCTCCAAGAGAGTAAACTGAAGTTTATAGTCCAAATATTATTAAGGGTAAATAATATTTGACTTCCCTATTTTAAGGAGAGGCAGTCTAAAAATAGACTTCGACCTATAGGTCCAAAATATAGAGTCCCATCTATTTTTACCAACATGACCAATACTCCAAGAATAACATACTGCAATCCCTGGACCATGCTCCATATGTCTAAAAATAGACATAGTCCTAAAAATAGACTTCTTGTAGGAAATTGCTGCGGGCCCACTTAGAATGAAGGCGACTTCATTTCACTAAGCTCCATCATCTTGCTGCATTTTCAACATTCTACTCTTCAAGTTGACGATGCCTCCCATATCAATGCCCCAATCCAATCCCAACAGCGCAGGGTAGGGGTCTGTGTCATCCACAATTTGTATTACTTCAAAATCAGCGCATACCTTTACTCTGGCAATGTCTACCACAACCTATGGAAGCCTTCCAAGTGGAATGATCTTTTGTTGATTAGCCATGTGCAGCTGAATGGTAGACCATTCCAACTTTGGTTCTCCCATCTTCTGTCAGGTCTACTTGGGTAAGACATTTGCATCAGACCCCAGATCCAAGATTATTTGATCCATCTCATACTCTCCAATCTGCACAGTCATGCGCATCTCCCTACCAGTTTCTTCTTCTGCTTATAGACTTTGTTCAAGTCCTTGGTCTCTGTTTGAGGCACCTCTTTCTCTGTGCAGCTGTCTATCAGGGCCTAGAGATTATCTACTACCTTCTGATTGCGTAGTAGCTTGATGCAGACTTGTAGGAATGGTTTAACTTCATCATCAACTTTTTGTTCCATGGGAGTCCTTGACGTGGATGCTCCTGCATCAGCAAAATCCTTCCTGGCCTCAATGAAAATCTCTTTTTCTTTCTGCAGGTTGAGGCTTTCCTTCTCGTCAGATGCTTTTCTGATCAGTGGCTCTGCAGTAGCCTTTTCCTCATTTCCTTCGGTGGCAACACCGCTATGTGTCACTACATTTACACTTGGGCCATCATCGCACGGTTCAAATTTAACCATTTGTATGTTCTGTGTCGGTGTATTCTGTTTTTCCTACATTTTAGCTATTAAAATAGGACAATCTTCAATTACATGATCAAATTGCCTATAGTACCTACAGGATTTTCGGGCAGGGTTCGGGCAGTCACGTGCATAGTGTCCAGTGTCTCCGTAGTTGTAACAAATTAGTTGCCCTCTCCCTCAACCTGCGCCTCCACCTCTCCCCCCTCCGTGTCCTCTTACTGAGGATCCTCCTCGTCCAGAGGGAAACGCTGGCGACGAAGGGTCGGCCTGCACTCTGTAAAGGTTCACATTGTCTATCATCAGGTCAAATGTTCTACAACGGTGCTCATCGTGACCAACTGAAGAGCATAATATGCACCACTGTTGCTTCAATTATGGTACATAAGCTCCCAACTGCGGGCAGTGGTTTGTATCGTGCCGCCTAGCCACCCTACAATCAACGCACCACAATGTGGGGGTACTAGGCCCAACAACATCTCTAGGGCGCAGTGGATTTGATCCCCTATCTTGCATATAATCCGACAGCAGAGGGCACTAATATTTGGTGTGGCCAGCTCCCTTGTAGCGTATGCACCATACATCTATGCCAACTTCTTTACCCCGGTCTCTTTGTAAATTTTGAATTTCTAAGTGCATAGCTTCTAATTGGCTCTGAATTTGTAGTGCTCCAAATTGAGCATCGTCTCTAGGCGCAACTTCCAGTTTCATAGAAATTTCTAGAGCTTCTTCTTGGGAATCAATCTTTTGCTGACCCATAGGCCCGTGCAGATGTGGCAATAGCATAGCGATGAACCATTCCTTATGTTGCTTGTCATCATAAGCAAATCCTTCGTCGTTGCTAGCTTGCTTCAGTCATTGGTCAGCTTCCCAAACTAATTCCGTCGGTCCTTGCTTAATATTTTTTAGTTCTATTACGCATTGAGAATAGGATCTTTGGCTTTTGGAACTGCTGCTTTAGGGCATCCTTAATCTACTAAACCATAGGATCTACATGTTGAGCTAGGTATCCCATGAACCAATCTAAAGCACGACCTTCAAAGGTCATAGCCAATTGCGCTCTCTTGACAACATCAGTATTAACATTTTGTGCAGTCCACACCGCATTCGCCACAAACCAAAATCGGTCCATATCCTCGTCCCCCGCACCCTTAAAGGTGGGTAGCGTCATATGTGCGACCATATCTTCTGCAGGTGGGGGCAGTGGTGGGGTAGGAGGATTCTTACCCCTACACGAATTTGATGGTGGCGTAGCAAGAGGGCTATTTTTCAGTGTGCGTAGCCTTGGTTTCATTTATATCAGGGGACTTTCTAAGAGGAATGTATACAGATCTATCCCCTCTCTGATTGACCTGATAATATTTACCACTACGCGTAGTTCTTTCGCTTGGTGTGGCTGCACAAAATACCATTTTTTCACAATAACATCTTAATCAGCAGGGGCAAAGTTTGTAATAACTTACCTCTCAACCCCTTGAAAAATATCCTTTTAGATTCGGAGTATGACACAAACTAATCGACTGCAAACTCTGTCACACACCCGCCCAAGATGTTGTCAACCCAGTGATCTACAATTTGGGTAATGGAATTATCAGTCTTCTCCAACTGTTGGATCAATTCAGGGGTCCACTACATGACCTGATCATCCTTCCAACAGGTTTGGAATTCTGCTAACCTTGCCAACTACTCCTGCAATTCATGTGCAAAGGTTACGAATAAGATCTCGTGCACCTCAGTGAAAATATACTTATTCTTCCACTCTTCAGCGAATAGCTTCTTACTTATGTTTTCTTTTAGGGCAAATTCCCGAATCTGTTTTTCAAACTAGTCCTCAATTTTAGGCTTTAATGGCTGTCAATGACCTTTTGGAATCACCCAACCTCTCTTAAAATGTTCCCGATCCTGGTAACAGAACCATTTGTTGACTTGAGGGGTCCTGGCCCAGGTTCGAAGTTGAGGTTAACCAACAAAACCCTCTTACTACTAGCTCTTTCGACAGTGACTTGCTTGCGCAAGTCAAAGTCTCACCCGAAGCAGTCTGGGGGGTGTTGGAACCAGGTTTCCACACCCTGAGAGAGGTTTGAATGATGTGGGTGCCTTAAGATCCAAAATAACCATAAACATACCTTCACAACAGAAGCCCTAACCAGGAAATCCTTACAGACAAATTTAGGTCAATTATGCAGAATGCCTTGCGTAAGTTAATACAATGTCTATAAATCAAGTGTTAACCCTTGACAAACAATATTAGAACCTTATACCATCAATTATGTCCAATAATCATTCATATAAACCCAGACACAATTGCGCAAGAAAATCTAATTGCAGACAATATATGAATAAAAAATAAGATACATAATCATTCATAACATAACAACAAATGCATTTTAGGCTCAAATATCCACAATAACATCTCTTTATTAATACCAGTTCAGTTCCGTCATACAAAAACCCTTCAACAACCCACGCACACAGCCAGTAGGGTCCGTACATAGCAAGACTAAGGTCTTTGTGCACATAACCAACAGGAGCCTTCTACCTAGACAAATCCACACAACGATATCACAAAACAACCAAAACTATCATCCATGTCTAGACTTATTGATTTGAATGGAAAATGACATCCACCCATGGTATTGTAAATGGCGTCGACCCATGGTGTTTATTCTCCTATGGTATTGTAAGTGGCATCTATCCATGATATTCATTCACCCATGGTATGTATCCACCCATGGTATTCAACTACACATGGAATTTACCCATGGTATTGTAAGTGGTATCTACCCATGGTATCCACCTATGGTATCTACCCATAGTATTGTAACTCAAAAAAAAGGCTATAAATAACAAGCCTCACTTTGTAAAAAGACAGATTGTCCACCACAATGTAGCTTCTATATTTATTCTTTGTTTTAAATAAACAAGTTTCTTTGTGGTTTTATTTGCAGTGTGTTCTCTCTTTCTTTCTGGCATTCCACTTTTGCAGATCTTGTCAGATCCATTTCAACTTTTTAGATCTTGGGGGCCTCCCCCCAAGATCCGGAACAGTGGTATCAGATTTAGGTTACGAATCCATGGGAATGAGGGTTTGAAGCATATTTCAGGTTCAATGTTTTGCAACAAAATTCAGCAAACTCCATGAATTTTTTGGGCGGCGAGTTTGTAGATTAGATTTGAAAGTTTTGGTGAAAATTTTACAAAAACAAAGACCAAATCTAGATTCCTTGCAAAAAAAAACCCAAATTAAAAAATAAAAAATAAAAAATAAAAAATAGTAAAAATAAATAAATAAATAAATAAAATAAAAATAAAAATAAAATCTGCCCAATTCATGGAAGGCGGCTCTCCCATAATTTATTGTAGTTTTAAGTGAGACATTTCAGATAAATGGTTATAGATATGAGCTCCTCTTGAAAAATCACCCGATTTCAAAAAAAAAAAAAAATCGGTCGAATCGGAGTCCGGACAAGGGAGTTATCGCCGATTTAAAATCAACTATTTTTTCAGAATTTTGTCACGGCAGGACAATTCCTGCACGAATCTGAGAGTATAGAGTCTCTAGATAGTGATTTAAAATACATGGGAAGATGCAGAATGATCATTCCATTTCCAAAAACAGGTTAAAATAAATATTTCGAGTTATATTGACCGAGTTATGCTCATTTTAAATCTGGAGCAGCATTCAGAGTAGGTTCCCTTTGGAGACGTGCCCTCCCACCCTGCTTTAGTAGGCACCTGCTTCACATTCATCAGTTTTAGCATAGCAGTATTCGACTCGGGTTATTTGGAGACGTTCCCTCTCATCCCAAGCTATGTAGGCACTTGCTACTTCATCCATAATCATTATCACGGTTATGGGTCAACCGCACAAAATCCTTGTCATCAAAGTCCATTTGCTCGGCTGCACACTTTTAGTATCACAGTTGGTCACAAGCATTATAAGGTATCTCTATCCTCGGATCTTCGTTTTCTATGGTTCTGGGTCATCCACAAACCCACACTTCATCGAAGTCCATTTACTAGACCGCACACTATCAATATCACAGTTGGTCACCAGTTTTACAGGGTATCTCTATCCTCGAATCTTTGTTCATCATGGTTGTGGGTTAACTACTCAAAACCCTTCTCTTCGATGGCTCTTCATATTCAACAAGGGCTTCTCAGGAGGGAACTTCGTGCAATGTGGACCATTGCTTCTTAAGGAGGGAGGAATGATCTGAATGGAAAATGGCATCCACCCATGGAATTTACCCATGGTATTGTAAATGGCATCGACCCATGGTATTTATTCTCCTATGGTATTGTAAGTGGCATCTATCCATGATATTCATTCACCCATGGTATGTATCCACCCATGATATTCATCTATACATGGAATTTACCCATGGTATTGTAAGTGGTATTTGCCCATGGTATTGACCCATGGTATCCACCTATGGTATCTATCCATAGTATTGTAACTAAAAAAAAAGGCTATAAATAATAGGCCTCACTTTGTAAAAAGACAAATTGTCCACCACAATGTAGCTTCTATAGTTATTCTCTGTTTTAATAAAACGAGTTTCTTTGTGGTTTTTTTTTTTTTTTTTTTTTTGGGCATTCTACTTTTGTAGATCTTGTTAGATCCATTTCAAATTTTTAGATCTTGGGGGCCTCCCCCCAAGATCCGGATCACTTATCTAAAAAATGACTTCTTAGACTCGATCTAAACTTCTATTTATACTATTAGCCTGCTCTACTCTAGGGTCCACAAACCGTGGTTTGTGTCCCCTTGATCTACCCCTTTTTACCCATTACAATTCTTGAGGGGCTTTGACCTGCCCCAAAGCTCATGCACACGACTAATCTATTACAAAATATATCAAAAGTGGTCTTTTCAGACTTAGGGGACCCTGCTCCAACAAGCGCTCTAGATTCTTAGAATGCAACAAATAGAGAGGGCATCGAGAGGGACCTTGGTAGTTCTGCTTTTGAATATTCTTTCATGTTACTCGTTTATTCCGCATCAACAACCAAGGAAAATATATATTTTTGGCCACAAACATTGCTTCCATATTTTAGACCAGATCTCTTCTAGTGGCAGATATTGATATCCTACTTCTAATTGGTTGGCTTCATTGATAGAGAAAGTTCCTTGGATCTATAACCCCATATTAATTTATCTTCTTGATTGGATAATGGGATCAATTGATTTTGCATTTTTTTCTAAAACTTTCTCCAAATTTTATCATCTGGTTTAAGGTGCCAATTCTCTAGAGGGATCCATCTACACCATCGCTAGTCTACTACCTCCTTTATCTAGTAGATTGCAATTTTATTATACCTTAAGCTACGATTTGTTTCCTTAAATTATCTAGCTCACTTTGATCTTCCAACTTGGACAATTTCTACCAAGATTTCGCCTAAAACATGGTCGTGCATCTATTTTTTATTTCCCAAAAGTAGTGTTTTTGAATCCAAATCAATAGCTTTCTTTTCCAAGGTCCAAATCAAACATCTAGGGGCCAATGTATTCATTCTGATCATATTTTGTTGAGAAATTTGGGGTGCATACCTGCATTTCAAAATTATTTTAGAGAGGTTCATTCCTCCTTAGAGCCACCTCCACTAGATCTTGGTGCCCATAACTGTTGTCATAATATAAGGATCCTGTAATCCTAATCCTCCCTTGAGTTTTGGTCGACACATCTTGTCTCGTGACACTAAAGGCCATTTATTTTCTAATCAAGAACCTCCCTAGAGGAAATATCTTTGAATTCTACGGAATTCATGAAGAATGGTTGACGGTGCCATCATAACTGAGCATAGATATATAGGAAGGGCTTCAAGGACAACTTTAAGTAGTACTAATCAACTTGCAATATTCAAACATCTAAACATCTAGCTCGACATTTTTTTATGAAATTTAGTGAGAAGTTCCTCCCATAGGCTCCATCTGAGTGAGCTTTTCTCCAGAGGATTGCCCAGGTACTTTGATGAAAGCTTGTTGATTTGGATCTTCAGGATATGAACCACATGTTTATGAATAGTCACAAGAGTGTTAAAGAAAAATACCTGAGATTTAATTATATTTACGTCCATACATAATTCTACAAATAATTGATCTAATATTTGATTGAAGGCACGCTCTTCCTGCACCATTGGGGTACCAAGTCCCATGGTATCATCGAAAAATTGTTGGCGGGTGAGAGGCAAATCCTCTCCATGTAGCTGGAGCCTTTTTATCTATTGCTCAGCTACTTCCAACTTAAAACATTGACCCAATCCATCCATTTATAAATAAAGAGAAATGGAGACAACATATCTCCTTGTTTGATCCCTCAAGAGGATTGGAAAGGAGGGGATGGAGAACCATTAACTAAATTTGAGAATGTGGCTAAGGATATATGATTGTAAACCCAAATAATCCAGTCACCTGCAAAACCAAAGGCCCTTAGGATGTTACATAAAAATTCCCAATTTAGTTTATCATAGGATTTTGTTAGGTCCAGTTTGATCAACACTCCAATTTTCTTTCTGATTTTGAAAGCATGAATAACTTCATTTGTGACCATGATACCATCCATAATTTGTCTCCCTTCTACGAAACTCGTCTATTATGGAGAGATGAGCTTGGGAAGGAACGACTAGAGTCTATTTTCTATTATCTTGGTGATAACTTCGTATATGATGTTGCAAAGTGTAATGGGAGTGTAATTGTTGGGGTCCTCCACCTTTTATTTCTTGCGCACTAGGGTTATGAAGGTGGCATCCAAAGCTCTAAGTATAGATCTAGGTTGTCTATATTCCTATATTGCTCTCCAAACTTCATCTCCTATTATTGAAAAACAAGATTGGAAAAATTCAATACTGAAACCATTCGACCTTGGAGCTTAATTTTGAGGCATAGTCTTGATCATGGATTTAACGTTCTCATATGATAACTCTTTGAGAAGTGCCCCATTCTATCCAACTATGATAAACTATCAAATGTATCGAGTTATTTGATGGATTTCCCTTGATTTGTCCTTTATTGGTTCAGAAATAATATTTTGAAAAAGCCGAATCAGTCCTTGAGAGATCTCCCGATGGGTTTCTAATTTTATTTCCTCATAGCCTTTCAACAAAGAGGTCATGTTATGGTGCCTATGTAGTAGCATTGACTTAAGGAATAAAGTTGTGTTGTTTTCCCCGTCTTTTAACCACTGAATGCTAGACTTCTATTTCCAAAAAAATTCTTCCTGCTTTCTCCGTTCCTCCAATTCTCGCAAAGTCTCTCCCTCTATCTGATATATGTTCTCAAATCTACCATATAATATAACTACTTGTTGGATCTCTTCCATTTTTTGTTCCAATGTACTGTTCTCATCCAATATGTTGTCGAATCGTCCCTTGTTCTAACCTTTTAGTTTCCACTTGATGTGTTTAAATGTTTTATACATGGAGAACATACTTTTTCAATCTATATATCCTAGCTCCTCCCACCACTACTAGATGTTTGAGTGGAAATCTAGGCGACGAAGCCAAATTTCTCAAATATAAAAGGATGATGTCAAGGGTGGGCCTTTAAATCAATGTTGAGGCATATGACCCAATGATATGATCCAAGGATGGGTAGGATGGAGGCTTCAATGAACATGCCGAGCTCATGATATTTTCTAAAATTAAGAATCAATCCAACTTTGATGAAGATTGTTGCGTACCTCCTCACCCACTATTCTAGGTGTAAATGTCATTTTTGTTTCCACCTCGACAAGGCAATATGAATTGATTGCTTCCTGAAATAATGCTACGTTTATTTCTAACCTCCAGATTCCGCCCTTCTTCTCAACGAGTGACTTAATAATATTGAATTCTCCTCCAATAATCCATGGAGAGGGAGAGATTGAGTTTCTTTTCTGGACAATAGATTTAAGGAACAATGAATTATCATTTTGGATATTTGGACCATAAACATTGGAAATATGACAAAATTCCCTAGAACCAACTATCTGGAATTGTATGCTTAGAATGCAAAATGTTGCATACATATTGGTGACTCAAATATATCGATCATCCCAAATAATGACTATTCCTTTATAATACCCATGTGCATCTATTGCCACTACTTGACATTTCCACCTTTAGTTGCTGGTTATTCTAGACATAAGCTCACCTAATATTTTTGTTTCTTGGATAATCGTTATTGATGGTTTCTCCCTGATCCACTTATCTCTTGGGAGCCTTTATTTATGTTTACTAATAAGGCCCATCATTTTCCATGAAGATATTTTTCATGATTGAAACTTGCTAAATCCACAAAGAACTTCTGTGATAACTCTAAATTGTCCTGAATTAACTAGTGCGCCTCCTAGTTCATCCAAAAATTTTAGATTGCTCTTTCGACCCTGTTTATTCCCTCCCTATGTGGCTTTACTGTATCCTTTAGTGAGTGTGTTTGGACCCCCAAAGGTCCATTTCTTTCATTACTTGAGTTCAATTTGGCTACTACATGTTTATACTTCAAATAAGCTTAAACTAATAAGTAGAATTGATTTTTTGGGAGGGAAATGATCTTTACCTTTCCAGGCCTTCTCTATTTCTAACAGATTAAGTGCATCCAAATCCATGTCCTCAGCTTGATCTGGGAGGGATTAAGCTCACTCAGGCACAACATGTAGAACAATGGGGGTAAAAGGCTCTGGTTTTAAGATTCGGGGGGAGGTGGAATGGAGGATGAAGGAGTTACAAGTGGAGGCATTGGTGATGTCGTAGAGGACAAGGGAGCCTTTGAGGAGGAGGGGGGACCCAATGGCTCGTTCATTTCAATGCCAGGAAGCTACTTATGAGCATTATTGTTAGAAGAATCCAACAATGCAAGCAACCCATATCGATTCGTGATTGGTTTGAGGATTCATGGGGAGGAAAAATGGAGGATGAAGGAGTTATAGGTGGAGGCATATAGGATACCATAAAGGACAAGGGAAACTATGAGGAGGATGGGGGACCCAATGGATCTTCCATTTCAATGGCAGGCAACTACTGAGGAGAATTGTTGTGAGAAGAATCCAACTATGTAAGCGATCTATATCGATTCACCTCCACTCCTTTCTTCTTTGGAGCATTCTAATGCGAAGGGGGGGAGGGGGGGGGGGGGATTTAGGGTTACAATAGTTATGCTCAACCATCGTAAATCCATCATTTGTTTGAGTCAGTGGTGATTCAAGGGTTACATTCCAAATTACTAGTGGATAATTATGGTATAAGTGCCCATATTCATGACACCTCCACATATAAAAGGAATATGTTCATAATCAAGTGTATGTTTTTATAATTTGTCCTAGTAATAAATATCTATTGATTCCAAGAGATGCTTAGAAATGTTCATGTACACGCATATGCGGGTGTAGGATATATACCATGCTTTCTTAGTTTCTTCAGATGTTTTAACAAAATGCCTGAGGGAATTCCCTATTTCAGCCAGAGTCTCCTTGTCCCAAAACTCTCGCGATAATGAATACATTCGAATCCATATATGGGCCCTTGTGAAATCCTCCTTGTTAGGTACAAAGCGCTTAGTCCAAAATTGTAGATAAAGCCCAACTGAATTAAAAAAGTATGACCCATTCTCGAACACTTGATCCTGATCTTTTAAACTAGTGAAGAATATAGTTAAAAACCCCTTTGCTCCCAATTCAAGTTTGATATGACCTTTTGGTTTCCATTTATTGTGTACCTAGTGGGATAAAGATTTTGTTAGATGGTTAAATGCCCATAATTTTTTTTATAAGCGCATGATACCACATATTCTATATATACCCTTGAATCCAATTAGATTGGACTTCTAAAGTGCGGTCTGTAGCTGCTTTAAGCAAGCAGCTCCTTGGTCTCCGTTTCCGAGCATAGTTGGTTGATTGATGTTGGTTTTGCTGGTCTCAATCCGTCTTTGAGCTTAAAGAATTAATAATGGAAGCCACATGTTATTTTGGGAATATTCCTTTAGAAACAATCCTGCTATGGGAGGGACTATTGGGTCCCTCCATTGGTATTAACCATAGGAAGAGTGGTTGGAAAGCATAAATATGCAACAATTGGAATATATAGAAAATCCAACTAGGGTTTTGCAGAGCCAAGAACCTCTAAACAATTCAGATTACACACAAAATAAAGGTTATTGACATTATGTTTATGGAATTGAAGGAAACAAGATACTTTCATGACTCAAGGTGGAAGAAATATCTTAAATGTGTTCGCACACACAACGCTAATAAAAAAATGAAAGAAATTTGGCTTCTAACATTTCGAAAACATTAATATAATAAATTTTTTCATATATATTAAAGGAGTTATGATAGTTACGTAATCTCTAATTATAAGGATTTATGCTAATTCTTATATTATATCTCACTAGAATGTGTTGCTTTAAGATTATAATTAACCCATATACTATTTTTTTTGATTTTTTTTAAGAAATCCCCTCTTTTCATTTATGTTATAAAGATATATCTTTATAGAATACATTATTTTAAGATTATAATTTACCCATCTATTAAATTAATGCATAGGCTTTCCTTGTTTGTAGGAGAAGAAATCCCTTCTTTAAGATCATTTAACTATTAAAATTAAGTCATTTTAAGCTTACAATTAACCCATATATTAAATTGATACATAAAAATCCTTGTTTATGGGACAATCAATCCCTTTCTTATGATGATCAATAGTTTGACTATTAAAATTTAGTTTGTTTTAATCATATAAAACCTCAATGTTTGTGTGAGTGGGAACCTTTATGTATTATTGTATCTTTAGCTTTGTAAAATGTATTGTTTTTAACATTAAAAGTAACCTATATCTTCATTGACGTAGGAATTCCTCTTATTTTTGGGACAATTTATTGTTTTTCTATCCTTTTAAAAATTTAAGTTAACCCTGGTAAACATCATTTATGTTTAAAAAATATCCGCCTTTCAGGCTTCTTTCATTAAAATTGGTGAGTATATATATACACACATATCCCACTTCAAACCCGGCACTTCAAACCCTTCAAATTGAAAGCTAAGTTTTGAAGGTGGGTATGCCAGTCTGATTAGGGCGGAGGGAAACAAACTTACAGGGGAAGAAGTTTGATAAGTTTTCCGTCTTTCATAATTGATTCGCAGAATCAGAATAAAACCCACGGGAATTCGAAGAAGACTTGCCATTAAAAGGCAAGTGACAGGGAGGGTTTAAGTAGAGTAGAAGAAAAGCTATATTTTCAAAGGGCGTAAGTAGTCTGTTACATTCTAGGGTTTAAACACTGTTAGTCGCAGCCATGGTTTGCATTCGCCAAGCTACTATGGAAGACTTGCTTTCCATGCAGACATGTAATCTGATGTGCCTTCCAGAGAATTACCAAATGAAGTATTACTTCTACCATATCCTCTCATGGCCGCAGCTTCTCTATGTGGCCGAGGATTACAATAAGAAGATTGTGGGTTATGTTCTCGCGAAAATGGATGAGGAATCCACGGAATGCCATGGCCATATAACATCTTTGGCCGTGTTGCGAACGCACAGGAAACTGGGCCTTGCGACGAAGCTCATGACGGCAGCGCAAAACGCCATGCATGAGGTTTTTGGGGCGGAGTACGTTTCTCTCCATGTCCGCAAGAGCAACCGAGCAGCATTCCATTTGTATACCCATACACTGGGCTACAAAATCAATGATATCGAGGCAAAGTACTATGCCGATGGCGAGGATGCCTATGACATGCGCAAACAGTTGAAAGTGAAGTCGGAAAGTAAGCATCAACATTCTGGGGGATGTTGCGGTGGACACGGAAACGGGAAATCACAGGTTGCAGAGGTTAAACAGAGCAAGGAATGAACCTTAGAGTTGTTTTTCAGATTTGTAAGCTGCTCTCTATACTTGGGCTGCAAGATAATAGTATGTTCGTATTGCCATAATGCTTTTTTTCCTTTTCATTAAAGGTTTGAAACTTGGAAGTCTTTTGGTTGTCTTCACGAGCTATAAATCTTTAGCTGTTGGTATTGCAGAATGTTGTAGGTGGTTGTTACCAGTGAAAATCAATTTCATTACTTGCTCTGAACCATGTCAAATCATTGATCTGCGTGGCTTGTTTATGATTCTGAATTTGTGAGTTTATGCTTGAACATAACTTCTTCTGGTTAGGTACCATATTCCCACCATGGTTTTTGAGGCCATATCTGGTTGGTTTGTGGCATGGAAATCATTTATGCTTTAGTTATGTCAATTATTGTTCCAGGTTTATTAGGCACCCATGTCCTCACAGTGGTTTTGGGAGTCCATGGCTGGTTGGTTTGTAGTATGAAATATTTCTTATGCTTTATTTGTCTCAAACTCATTTTAGGTTTAATTGGTACCCATGTTCTGTGACCTGTCAGTGGCGGAAGTCTATTGGTGGTTGGTTTTTCACTTGGAAATCTAGTTAGGCTTCAGTCATTTCAAACATCATTCCGTGCCTTAGGTGCTAACTGGTAGACCAGTCCATGGCTGGTTGGTTTGTAGTATGAAATATTTCTTATGCTTTATTTGTCTCAAACCTCATTTTAGGTTTATTAGGCACCCATGTTCTGTGACCTGTCAGTGGCGGAAGTCTATTGGTGGTTGGTTTTTCACTTGGAAATCTAGTTAGGCTTCAGTCATTCCAAACATCATTCTGTGCCTTATTAGGTGCTAACTGGTAGACCATCACTGTTTGGCTTCTAATTTGAAAATCACGTTATATGCTTTAGCCATTCAAAGTTCAAACATCGCCTCTTGCTAGTTAGGGACCCATGTTCTCATTGTGACTTCGGAGTTCATGGCTGGTTAGTTTGTAGCTAGAAAATCATGTTATATGCTTGAGCCATTTCAAACATATCTCTTGCTTATTAGAAACCCGTGTTCTTATTATGACTTGGGAATCCGTGGCTGGTTAGTTTGTAGCTTGAAAATCAGGTTCTGATTGAGTCATTTCAAATATCATTCCACGCTTATTAGGAATCCGTGTTATCATCTCAAAGATAACTCAATGTTGATTAGACAGATTTACATTGCTGCTCTCTTTTTGCTTATTCAGAAGGATCCAATTACCACCTGATCGATGGTGCCCTCATTAATTGACTCACCAACTCTTCAGCAAATTGGTACACATTGAAAATCTACCCATACTCTGCCACAACTCATACATAACATAACATGCCTAAGCTAAAATATTTCGCTTGGAAGACAATACTTGGTTGGTTTCCATATTGAAAACCATATTGTGTTTGTCAGCCTCAAACAGCATTCCATGCTTATTAGCCACCTGTGTTATCATCTTGTATTGGGGGTTTATGGTTGGTTGTTGTCATATTATGTTCGGATCATTTTAAACAAAGATTCATGCTGATTTGGCCGTTGTATTCTCATTGTGACATGGGAGTCCATGGGATGTTGGTTTCTAGCTTGAAAATCATGTTATGTTTGAGATCTCAAATATAACTCCTTTTGTATTAGGCAACCATGCCTTTTGTTGTGGCCTGGGAGTCTATAGTTGATTGATTTGTAGCTTGAACATCAGGCTAAGTTTGAGTTATTTCAAAGTTTGAACATCATTCCGTTCTTGTTAGGCACCCACCTATTCTCTGTAGCTTGGGAATCCCTCCTTGGCTGGTTTGTAGGTCAAAATTCATGTTATGCTCAAGTCATCTCAAACATAGTTATCAGAACCAGACCAGTCATTGAACTAGTAGACCCCCTGGACGGGGAACTGGTCAGAACCGTACGTAAACTCGTAAAATAACTGGTCAACGAAAAACACAAATGTTCAAATTTTAAAGAAAAATACATAGATCCATGTGCATCCATATGAATCCAAACCGTTTATACACAAATAAGCAAAAAATTTCATTTATATAGCAGGTAAGGGTGCACATAACCAAAATAGTGCCAAGTGCAATTCATCTCTAAACCGAAATACATCAGCAAACAAACTCCACATGGCATCTAACGTACAAAAAAAAATGCTACAACAAATACCTACATATCATCAAAATCATTGCATATATTGGGATCTTTGTCATCAATATCACCATCTACTTTCTCCATATGAAATCCAATGAGGTCAAAACCACACTCAAATATCTTGAGTTATTTCATGGTAGTGTTAAAAATTTAAGTAAAGAATTTTACTTTAAGAATTTAACATTACCATGAAATGCATAGCAATCGTAGGGCCCTATGCTTGAATATTAGGCACCTATTATGGGCTAGTGTCCAACTGCAACAAACATTAAAAGCAAAAAAACAAAACAGGCCCCACTTGTTGCGTTCTTACGTGACTTTACCGTACCAAACCAGACAAAAACGGTTCAAGTCACCGGTTTGAACTGGTTTTTACCTCAAAGCGGTTGGACCGGTTGGAACCGATCGGTCCGGTTCGATCCTTATAACACTGATATCAAATATACATCATTCTATGCCTTTAGGAACCTATTCTCTCCTGGGCCAAGGATTTCACGACTGGCTGGTTTCTGGCTTGTAAAGCATGTCATGGATGAGTTATCTTAAATATAAATTCTCTTATTGGGCACCCATTTATTCATTGCAGCATGGGAGTTCATTGCTGGTTAGTTTCTTGCTTGAAAATCTTGTTATCCTATGTTTTCAGTGACAACAATGTTTTTAGCTTGGGAATCCATGTTTGGATGGTTTCTACTATCTAGCTATAAAATCATGTTTTGTTGTGTTTGCGACATGGCAATATATTTTTCTATTATTTTGCATCAATATTGTTTTCATTACAATTTTTCATTGTAGCTATCAAAGTTTTCATTTACTTAGTGTAAAGTTTGGTAAAATGTAGCATTTTGCTCCAGGATGGAAACATCGTGGTACTACATTAACCTACTGGATAGGATGTGATACGAATTCAGTGTTGACAGGCTTTGCAAGAGTAGGTCTAATTTTTTGTCAAAAGGAATTTGTGATTTAAAATTTTTACTTAGAATGGCAGGTGTGTTGTAGCAGATATTACAACATTGTGGAGGCCTTCCAGTTACTATAGAACTCCGAATGTGCTCTTTGTCAAAAAAAAATGCCTCACAATATTACAGCTGAATTACGACTTTGGCAATACCTATAAACATTAATAGAAGTGAGGATCCAGTTTGTGATCTACAAATGTCTAGTTCCTCGGAAAATGTATTTTCTAGCCGCTGATGGCCTAAATTCATTCATTTTTTTCTTTTGAAAAATGAAAGTTTCAAAGTTGCGTAAATAATTAAATTGAATTTTGTGTGATTAACAGTTTCTTCAAATAATAATGTTGTTTTTGGCATGGTACAAAACTTTGCAGTGAAGTCTATAGTCAGTGACCCTAAAAGCATTTAGGACATATTGTGTTCATGTTCTTTTCAAACTTAAAAATCATGTTGTTCTTATATTATGTCCAAATAGGGTGGCTAAATTAAAGATATAGGCCATGTGGCATTTTTATTCACAGCCGCTAGAACTCTAATTGATAAACCATGTTTCAAACATGCTGTTTTTTCCATTGCCTTTTATCATGAGTGCCGTTATTTATCTTCATGGGTAAGTCAAATTCATCTTCGTGAAAAATGTTCTTAGGTACATAAAAAATGAATATTGCATTGAGAGCTGTATCTACATATTGCACAAGATACAAATCACAATAAGTTTCACAGAAAATTTATGTGTATATCAAGTCAAACATTATTTTATTCTCCATGCATTCATGTGAGATAGGGCTCTCAAATGCACTAGAACATCATTTCTAAAGTGCTCTGATACCAATGCAAAATACACACATGAACACGATGTGCTCAGGAATCAGGATCATATGATCATTATTGTTTTTTTCATATATTTTTACAGTAGGTATATCAAAACCATGAGTCCAATAACATGGTTAGTGCAATTCACATGGTAAATGGGTCCATGGCCACTTAACCTTTAACCCTGTAATGTACACATAAAAATAGCATAACAAGATATTTCAATGTACTTTCTGGGCCCAAAGTGTTGAAAATGATAAGGAGAAATGGTTCCTTGATTTGTGCCTTAATCAAAGGGACCACAACGAGTTCCTTCTTAGCATGCTCGTGTTCCCTATAAGTTAGGACAAATTCCTATAATTTAGGATTTGTTCCTAAAAGTTAGGACGAGTTATGAGGCAGTTAACTAATGAGCCGAAGTGGAAGGCTGAGTTTATTGTCTTCTAGTGCGAGTTAATTTGGGAAAAGTACAAGTGACTGAATCTCAAGCTCTCAAATTGAGATGAGACGAGTTGCATGAGTTAGTTCAACTCATTTAACACATCAATCACAAAATCAGTTTCCTAAAATATAATGTCAGATTTAGCCATTCAAATTTTGCTTAAAAGGAGGAACGAAGGCACAATTGTATCAATTATTGAGCACGAGTTTGTGTGTGAGCTTGTGCAAGAAGGAGCCTGTGTGTGAGTTGGTAGAGAGCAGTCTTCCTTAGGAATTGCACTAAGAAATAGGAGGAAATTCCTATTTTATAAGAGCAGCCTATGCACTGGGATTTAGGAGGATTTGCGCTAGGAAATAGGCCTCTAGATGTGCGTAAAGGAGAAGGAAAGGAGATCAGGGTCTTGCAGATTGTTTCAAGCTTAGTTCAAGCAGGGAGATCGTTGTATTCTCTATTGAGACAAAGTTGTATTTGTAAGAGATCTACTGCTCAGTCTTCTATCAAAAAAATTCTCAAGCAAGCAGTGGGTTTTCCCTAGAAAAATTGTGTAGTTGAATTGCGTGATTATGTATTGATTTCTGTTCCTATTCCTCTGCAAAATAAGTAGAGAAATTGTGTCTATATGAAAAGAAATTAGTTTCAGATTGTTCATGTTAGCAGTTGCACAATTTTGTGGATTTTCTACAGAAAGGGGATGGTTGCAATGCTGAGTATTGCAGAATTTTTACCATCAACCAAGGTTCAGTTTCTTAGAGGGCCTTTTTGGCTCTTTAAGGTTGCCAAGGGAGCCTTTGGGGTAGTGGTCAAATGTGGGCCTTTCTGGTTCTTTAAGTTACTCATGGGATTGGTTGAGGGCAGTGGTCAAATGTGTGAGGCTTAGAACAAAGCTCACCCCCATGTTATTTAAAGGGCAGCTGTAATTAACCGAAAAGGATTGGATCCAGTTGTGTGAGGAATGAGACGTTTTTCACTGTCAACTAAGTTTCGTATCTTGTGAACACTGTCCAGGACTTTGGTGGTACATTAGTTTGAATGAATATGCTTCTCTTCTGAAAGATGTAGGAGGCACCAATGAAAAAAATTCAATCATTGGGATGGGTACTACTAATGGATGCCAACTTTGAAGAAGGCTATATTTCCAAAGACAATTGGTCTAAAGATTTGTCTAGGTCGATTAATTCGGCAAGAAATTGAGAAAGGGAAGCTCACGAGGACCTCAATGGCACCAATAGAATGGTGTAGATGCAACACTTGTTGCCGTTCAGGATCAGGAGACTGATATTGCAAGGGTGTTAAATACTTAAAAGCAACCCTTAAGCACCTGAAGGAAGGTCCTCTTCCAGCTTGTTGGATGCAGAAGCGTGTCAGGAAAATGTTGACATGGGCAAACTGGTAGGGTGTCGATGACTCTCTCTCTGTTAATCTAGTATGTTTTGCTATTGCAAATACATAGGAGGAAAATTTGTTTATTGTTATACATGTAAGTACAAATGGACATTCGGTATCCCAATTTACTGTACCGATAAGGTTTCAGTCTATGTTGTTTAATCTAACTACTTTATCTCAAATAATGTCTTTGATTGGAAAATAAGCATTTAGTAGCATATGCCAAAATTTACCCTCTAATCACATTCTCGCTCGTTAGGATTTTCCCCTGATTGGTGAAGAGGATGGAATTTATGCAAGATTCGATAAATGCATAAAACAATTTAATCACACATGCACTCAATACGTAAGGCAAAGTTTAAGGATTATTTTATGGACTTATATAGAATCAATATCTAGTGTGAGGGCAATACCTCTTCTTATTGATGTCAATTTTCAGAGTATATAATTTCCATATTAAAATCTAATAGTGCACAACTCTATTCTTGTCTCTTGGGTTGACTGTTTAGTCATCTCAGCTCTACATTCTGACCTAATTTACTCACCCACTCTTCTAACTATTTATTGATACACCTTTTTACATTTCTATTCTCTGGTTGCGTATTTATTCTGTATTTCTTGTGTCTTCCTTTCTAATGCTCTACTATTCAACTTCCTGTGTTGTTCCATTTGCTGTGTTGTCTTCCTTCCGTGCCAATCCAGGTTGCACTGGTCTGCAACTGTGTGCGACCATGCCATTCCACACGATGTTTTTTGCCTCTAGTTCGCATTCTTTGTGCTTCATGCTTACACTTTCTTACACTTGTATTACATGCATTTTGGATGATGCATTATTTCTTCAATGCACCATCACGTGACCTCCAACTTTGAATTTCTTATAACTTTTTGTCCACGTTTGTGCTCTCACTATACCACACACTATTTTCTTCTAGTCTTTCTTGGACTTGTGTATATATTTTTCACTGTTTTAAAATCCGATCGTCTAGGCTCGGAACCGGCCAAGTCGACCGAGCCAAAGGGATGGCCGGTCCGACTCGGCAGTTAAACCGGTCAGGCGATCGGTTTGTGACTGAGCCGTACATCGACTCGGCCAGCTCGGTCACAAATCGGCCACCTCGGTCGAGCCAGAGTTAGCTCGGCCGATCAACTCCAGCTGGCCGCGGGCCCCAAAAAATCCCTAAAAACGGACTTGAAAATCGATTTTTTTCCTACTGTTAGGTTATGTTTACTTTATCTAACCCGTCCCCATCCTATTTAACCTACCCAGCCCCTCTCAATACCTCACATCTATCTCATTGAATTTGCTTGAGCATTTGTGAGGATTTTGTGAAGAGTTGTGGAGTTGGTTTCCCCATCCTATTTAACCTACCCAGCCCCTCTCAATACCTCACATCTATCTCATTGAATTTGCTTGAGCATTTGTGAGGATTTTGTGAAGAGTTGTGGAGTTGGTTTTGGAGCAGCTTTGAGGAGTCTTTTGGGCAAGCTTTGGAGCAGCAGTGAGGAGCTTAGTGGGCAAGCTTTGGAGCAGCATTGAGAAGTTGGTTTGTTGGAGCTGCAGAGGCTAGAGGTATTTATTTTTTCTCTTCTAAAATCTGTCTATGCTTGTTTTATTTATTTTGCAAATCTGAAAATGGTAAACATAGTTTTTGGTGAAAGAAATGAACATAGAATGAATAGTCTTTTTTTGTTTTCATTTTCAGATTTAAACCTTTTCTTTCCAAGTCAAAATCTCAGTCCAAAATGGCCCCTAGAGCGAAAGATGCTGCTTGGGCATATGCTGAAATGGTTGATGATCAAATGTATTGCAAATTTTGTAAGAAAAAAATTAAGAGGGGTGTAGGGGGCATTCATAGACTGAAACTACATTTGGCTGGTCTTAGAGGCCAAATTACTCCATGTGAAGCACAAAACATTGGGGAAATTAGGAAGGAGTTGAAAGAATAATTTCAGAAGTTTGAGAAAGACAAAATTAGGCAAAAAGAAATACAGGCTGAAATTGGGAGGAAGAGAAATCTACAACATATGATGGTTGCCAACCCAAGTTTTGATTATGAGGGTTCTTCATCTATCCCTTGCACTGATGCATCAAACCCCTTTCGCTATGTTCCTCCCTCTATGGAGTCTATTTCTGAAAAGGGTAAGGGTGCAATGAGAAATAGGGGTACTATCAAAAGTTTTTTCGTGCCCTCTTCTCCCTCTGATAGTGCAATTGCACATGGGCCTAGTCCTCCAACTGTGCAGTCCACTTTAGATGCTCATTGGAGAAAAGAATTGAGAGATGCTGCTTGTGATTACATGGCTAGATGGTGGTATGATTATGATATTCCCTTCAATGCTACTCGTTCACCATATTATGAACCTATTTTTGATGCCATATATGCTGCTGGAAGGGGCTTCAAAGGCCCTACTATGCATGAGTTAAGAGGATCTCTTTTGCAAAAAGAGATTATGAACATTGATGATTATTTGAAAGAGTTCAAAAACTCATGGGCACATACAGGATGTACCATCATGTTAGATGGATGGACTGATCATGTTTGTATAATTGTTTATAATTTCAATTTCAAAGTTGGATATAAATTGTTGAGCTAACTGAAACTCATTTTTTGCAGCACAATGGTGGGAGGCATTTGGTAGCCATTGTCCTGAGTTGCAGAGGTTTGCGATCCGCATTTTGAGTCAAACTTGCAGTGCTTCTGGGTGTGAGCGCAATTGGTCTATCTTTGAGAGGATTCACACAAAGAAGAGAAACTGTTTGGAGCAAAAACGGTTAAATGATCTAGTGTATGTCCAGTACAACCTCCGACTAAGATGCAACCAATTGCTGAACAAAAGACCTGATTCAGATCCCATTGTGTTGGAGGATATTGATCCAACATCAGATTGGGTAGTGGAGACTTGTCCACCAGAGTTTGACTCTGATGAGGATATTGGTGTGGGGATTGACTTCGATACACAATTAGAGGCTATGCTCAATGCAGATCCACTAGTAGCAGACCCAGTCCCAAGCTCTCTAGTTGCAGGCACAGGCACTTCCTCTAGTCAGCCACGACGAAGGTGCATAAGTCGTCTATCTCAGGGTGGTAAGGGCAAGGGTATAGTTCCAGTTGGGGATGTTGGTTCAGAGGAGGAGCGAGCGGTTTCCCCCTCTGGTTTAGACTCAGAGTTTGAGGAAGAGCCAGAGGACATTGGCTTGTCAGATGTCTAGCAGGCTGCAGTAGTGATTATTCATGTTTTGTTGTGGAGGCCATTTAGAACCTCCTTGTTTATGTTTTTTGTTTTGATCTCTATCTCATCATCATGTATTGGACAGTGCATTGGGTGCAATTTTGATATAATGGATATATTCATGAGCCTACTTTGATCATATGTTGTCTTTTGTCTATATTGTAATGCTTTGTGTTTGGAAACATGAATAAAAATCTATAAAATTATATTTTTTTACAAAAAATAATAATATTTAATGTATTTTTTTACAAAAACCGAGTCATTGAAACCGAATTGGCCGAGTCGATACCGAGTTGGAGTTGGAGTCGGAGCTGACCCTCGGCCGAATCGGAACCCGATTCCGATTTTTAAAACAATGATATTTTTCTACATCCCATTTGCAACAGTGTTATCAGAACCGCACTGGAATTGGTGGAACTGGCTGGTCTGATCGGTTTGACCCACAAACCAGTCCGATTAGAGGCTTGGAACTGGAAAAGACTAGTTTGGTACCAAACTGACCTTTTTTCACCGAACCATTTGGTTTTGCACTGAACTGGCTAGTTTTGTATAATGCGACCAAGGATGTTCCAAATGCAAAGAAAAAAAAAAGCAATAATTTTTGAGTGAGGCAACCTAATATTCAAGCCAATGCCCTATTATTGCTATGCAATTAATGGTAATGTTAAATTCTTATTACCATTAATTGTTTCAGGATGTTTGATAGTGATTCTAACATCATTGGATTTCATATGGAGAAAGAAAAATTTAAGATCCCACTCAAAATCTAACAGAGTTAACAGTATTTAGGATTTCAAGAGTGAGGGGATTGCATTAAGTGATCTATGTACCTTGATGTTAGTGGCATTGATTGTTGAGCTCCTCTGTCACGATCCTATTTAAAATGGACTCGTCACAAACAAAATCTTGACATGTTAAACTTTTTCTCTTATTTTAATGTTTAGAGGGTGATGTTGATGATAAAGATCCCAATATAGGGCAACTATTTGTATGATATGTATGTATTTGTTGTAGCATGATTTTTTTTTTATAGATGTTAGAGGCCATTTAGAGTTTATGTATTTTTGGTTGAGAGATGGATTGCACTGGGTGCTATTTTGGTTATATCCACCATTACATGCTAATATAACATGCTAATATAAATGAGAGCTTTTACATGTTTGTGTATAAATGGTTGTATTTATATGGATGCCCATATATATATATATGTTTTCCTTTAAGTTTTGATTATTTGATGTATTTTTTGGTTCAACTTTTTTATCAGTTCTGAGTGGTTCCCGGTTCGGGGTTGACTGATTCGGTCAATGATTTGGTTCTGGTAACATTGCATTGTTGCTATTTCTCTTCACATTAACAAGTAGGGGTTGGCTGATTCGGTCAATGATTTGGTTCTGATAACATTGCATTGTTGCTATTTCTCTTCACATTGACAAGTAAATATCTAGGTCTGTCACTCTTTTGGATTCCAGTAAACAATATATTTGGAAGGGAGATAATCCTATCGATTTGTTCACAGAGCTGTTGAATGAAAATTCTGCTGCCCTAAGACTTGATCCCACTACTTCAACTTGTCTCCAACTACGCACCTTGAAAACATCCCCGACTTTGGTTCACCACCTTTGTGTGCCCATCTTTCTGAGGTCTATACACTACCAAATTACATATTATTTCCATATTGCATCACGGCGTCTGGCAAAAGTGACTAAAAAATCAGGTATCCCACTCTCGAAAGACCGTCTTCGATATTCCATGGATTCATACAATATAGCACAACTATGTAATAGCTTGTAAGATCACTTGTTAAAAAATTGAGATATTTAGTCAGCGTGCAAAAAGACGCGAGTTCCTTAATGCCTTCTCTATCTGAATTGACACCCTTCACTGCTCATTGAATGTGGGATGCCAATATTAGCCGAGTACTGTTTGAACTATGGTGCTGAGTGTCTATTTATTACAACACTTTGCATCTTTGCAGACATTGACATTGCATAACAATATCATCGATGCTGACTCTGGTATAATAGAGAGTGGTGTTTCTATTTTTAGTGAGTTACAATATGGGGCAATAGTTTGGGCCAAAGGCTCTAGTTTTTATCAAATAGGCAATACACTTTATGGAGCAAATTATATATTTGTACTTACTGGCTAATAGTTTGGGGTATTTCTATTATATCTTCAAAAAAGCTAGGAGTAGTCTACCCAGGCAATGTTTTAGCCCGGACGGCAGTTTTTTGCCGGAATCCGGGCAACTTAAATTCAAGAAATCAGGTACTTGCAATGTTTGAAATCCATTTTTGAGGTTGGAAATGGATTCAGCACTACCAAAATCCCTTAGGGCACTCAAAATACTTAAGTTTAACAACGGTAAACATGATTCTGATGAAATCTTTGCCGGATTTTTTAAAAATCTTTGCCGGAGTCCGGGCTAAATCTTTTGCCTAGTAAAAAAGATGTCACGTGGGAATTGAACTCCGTTGAGAGGATGAAGACATTTCTCTTGATTGCCTGAATTACATTCCAATTAATTAATTTTATTATTATATAATAATAATAGTGATATTATAATTGGTGTGTAATCAACAAATCCGAACTCTTTTTCAACATTATATAATTACATTCTTCTACAATATATTATAATAAAACCATGAAATATTAATACTTATTAATTTATCTTCATTGTATTACCATGTAGGATTAACGCAATTAATAATCTTTCTTTTGTTCAATATGTTATTAGAGCCACAATAAATTATACGTTACGAGAGCCACAATGTTGATTCCCAACAATAATGTTTATGCAAAAGTGACGTGATATTGAATTTAGAAAAGGATCAAACACTTATAAAACATATGTTCATAAATAAAGCAGAAAAGCAAGCTGTCATGCCACGTGATGCACAAGAAGTTAGCATGCCACGAGAAATCTTAAAGAGAGATATGAAAGATAATTAAGCAATCTTATGTGATCCATACCACGACCAAAAATTTGCCCCCATTGACATTTAGTTGATGGCATAAATATATTCCCTCACCAAAGTCATTAACATTTAGTTGATGGCATAAATATATTCCCTCACCAAAGTTATCACGTGAGATGTAAATGCACACGGACGGAAAGAAAATAGAGACGAAGAAATTGTGTAAGTTTGGAATGTTAGGCATTTCTAAAGCATTTAGCATGTTTTAGTTAGCATGATATGTGACATTTGGAAGAGATATCAACCAATAAAGTAAAACTATGTAAGTTATGAATTTTAGGCATTTCTAAAGCATTTAGCACGTTCTAGTTAGCATGATATGTGGCATTTCGAAGAGATATCAACCAATAAAGTAAGAAAGGAATTGTAGTCATTTCTAAAGAATAAAGGCATAAATAAAATATTAAAACAAGTTAGTATTACATATGACATTTGTAAAAAATATCAATCAATAAAGTGCTAACACACCATAAGGTGTTTTTGAAGAGATATGAAGAGAAGAGATATGAAGAGGATTGAAAAATCTCCTATGATTAATTAGGGAATAATTAGAAAAGATGTCTCATTGACATCTTACTTGGTAGTATAATAATGGATATACCATAAAGAGGAAGTTAACACACCATAAGGTGTTTTGGAAGAGATATGAAGAGGATTGAAAAATCTCCTATGATTAATTAGGGAATAATTAGAAAAGATGTCTCATTGACATCTTACTTGGTAGTATAATAATGGATATACCATAAAGAGGAAGTTAACACACCATAAGGTGTTTTTGAAGAGATATGAAGAGGATTGAAAAATCTTGTATGATTAATTAGGGAATAATTAGAAAATATGTGTCATTGACATCTTACTTGGTACTATAATAATGCATATTCCTCCAACTTATTGACATCTTACTTGGTAGCATAATAATGGGTATTCCTCCACCTTATTTGGTGGTATACTAATGGACATATAACATTTGTAATTGATATCAATCAATAAAGTGCAAGAGGAAGTTAACACACGTGTATAAGGTGTTTTTGAAGAGATATGAAGAGGATTGAAAAATCTTGTATGATTAAATAGGGAATAACTAGAAAATATGTCTTAATGACATCTTACTTGGTGGCATAATAATGGATATTCCTCTACGGAATTTGGTGGTATAATATTGGACATTCCTTCATCGAAGTTATTAGCAAAGACGTGAATGCCATAAGGACATGGAGAACCAAATAAACACTATGGACATGCATAAATTTTGAACTGTGGACATTTCTAGCATTATTCTTGAACTAGGGTGGGGACCCTCATGTTACTATCCTATTAATGGATCATTCTTATTTATTGAAGACTGTTTCACTTCTAGCCTCCTCCCTTGACCTATTTTTTCTTCTCTTGTATGGTTTTGTTGTAAGAAAGTGCCATGGACCTATTGAGAAATCTAGGGCAGAGATATTAGATGATTTCTCTTATATTGATAATTTCTTGCGAGGACTTTTTATTTTTCTTAGTTAGGTTCTTCTTGTACTTGATTATTATTTTGTGTTCTTATTAATCAAACAACTACCAAACCATAAAGAAAAATAAGACAAAGGGCATAAGATGTAGGCGATCAACTAGGGCCAAAACCTTTCCAAGCTTGAGAGGAAAACCCATCGAATTCTTCTTCTTATAGAATCTTCAATTGACGAATTCCAAGACATAGACCCTTGGCCTAATAACCACTCCAAGACCAAGTCAATGCTTCCTTCTCGATGAGCTTCTCCTTCTCCAAGTCAATGCTTAATCAAACTTGTACCACAACTTCATATTTCAACCCTAACTCAGAATTTTGCCTAGCTGTTGCAGACCTGCAAGTTCGACGTCTTTTGCAAAACACTAGGTCACGCATGTGGTTGGAATATGGACATATTATCCTCCTTTTGACTTCGCTTGACATGAACTCCCTTCCTTGAATATTCGTCTTGCTAATTTGACCATCTTTGACCCAACTTCGGCTCCCTTAAGTGGTTGGAATTTTCTTCCTTCGCTGGGTATTAAGCTCCTTACTCTTCCTTGATCGAACTCTTCTTAATGCTTGAGTGAGTGATCCTTTAGTGAGGTTGAGTTCTCCTTTATATAACCCTTCATGAGCCCTCAAATAGCATTAAGTGGTTGCAATTTTCTTCTTTCGATGGGTGTTAAGCTCCTTACTCTTCCTTGATCGAACTCTTCTTAATGCTTGAGTGAGTGATCCTTTAGTGAGGTTGAGTTCTCCTTTATATAACCCTTCTAGAGGGGTCGACTTGCTCCTTTGTAGGCCGACTTGATCATAAGCACTTGACAAGGTCTTGGAGGGTTATTTGACTCTAACTTAAATAGTTTTTCTTACAATATGTAACATGCCCAAGAAGGGTTATTCATACATGACAATGACTCTTTTGACTTTATAGACTTAATGACAAATCCAAGAAGCTCTTAATGGGAGCTTGACCTAAAATAAATTTCCCTTGATCATCAAACCTATGCCTCGGGAACAATAATTATAAATTTATTTTCTCTTTCATTGAATACATAAAATCAACATTATATATGTCATTATGATGACCAAACCTAGTTACATATTTCAAAACTCCCTCTTAACTGGGGAGATATTCATAATCCATACAAGGTACTTGGACATTCTCAATTTGAAGAATTCTCATAAGAAGAGTCCGATTGGTAACCCACTTGTATAGCATCATATTATCCAACATTGTCACATAACAAGGCCTTGACTAACAACTCTATCTCTCCACAAGATCAAAGGATAATGCTGGCGAGACCAATGATTTATAAACGCCATCATCATTGTCTCTCTCGGAACATACCCCAACGGGTTCTCTCAGAGTATGTTCCATCAAGACTATTCTTATCTTGGATTCCAAGTCCTCGAAGAATATCAGTCCTCTACCACTACCCTTATCTTGGATGCCCAACCACATCCTCAAAGAATATCAGATGTCGGATGCTTACCCAATCCTCCATTCTTTCTTCCAAAGTGAAGATAAGAATGATGTGTCTAGTGCATGGCACATGAAGTAGAGAACCATATCTGCCACTCCCTCTTATCTAGGGATGACCAACCCATTCCATAAAAGGAATGCACCCAAGCTCCCTCTTAACTAGGGACTTGACCAAGGTTCCCCTTAATCAAGGACTTGCTTCCAACAACTCTCTAGGTGGAGATCATGGGACAACCAACTGCTTGTAGGACTCCCTCTTTTGATGTCATGGATTTCTTTTTTGTTATGGGGCCTACATCTTTTGGGACTTCTTTGTTTGGCATCGACCATTCATCACTTTCTTCATGAATTGTGTCAAACATGTCATCCTTTCTTTCATCGAAAAGTGATCAATTAGTCCATATCTGGCCTTTCCTTCATACCTTGCTACCTTCTTCACATCATGTTTCCTCCAAGATCTTTCATCCTACCACATGAGTATCAATCGTAGATGACATCTACAACTCTTCCTTCGGTAGCCCTGCATTAGCCCATCCAGGTATTGTTCAAAAATCAAGAATGAACATTGAAGAAAACTTAACTTTGTGATGGTCTTTTCATCATGACATCCATTTGTTGTCACATCAACATCCTGCATACATATGTACATATTGACACATCTCCAAGATATATAATGTCAAGGGTCTTATTTTTTTTCCAAACTGCATCAAAGTCTTCATACTTTCTCCATGGAGATGTCAGAGTCAAGCCTTCTAGTCATCAGATGTTGATTCCCTTTTCTATGTGACCATAGTTGCATCTTTTATGATCTCTCCTTACTTTCTTCACATATTGCTTCTCAGGAACTTCTATTCATAGTTCCTTCATTTTTGTCGACCACCTCATATTCCATATGAGGACTTATTGCGTTGATTTCATCTAGTCAATATGTGAACCATGCCTTTATGCATCCTTCCAAAGGAGTATCTCTTTTTCATGAGGTGGAGCATTTATCCATGTTGTTTGCAACTATGACTTAATTTTTTCAAATACAAGCATGCATACCTAATCTCTTCCTTTTAGTCATCTAGACTTCATTCAACAATTTTTTCCATGATTACTTCAATCATCTTGACCCACTTCAGTTCTTCGTCATCAAACCATCATCCCATGAATCCCATACAAGGTGGAATTCTTGGCGAGACACTTGCTTCTTCCAAATGGTGAATCTTACGATGAAGATTCCAACCGAGGATCTTAATCATCCTCACCCTACAAAGGTTTCCTTTTGAATGATATATGATGATCTCTATACTAAATGACTTTCTTCCCATAAGTACTACTTATGCTTCTAATGAGGTTACCGAGAGCTACATCCTTCTATAGGTGACTGCTATAGACTTCTATTCCAGCTATCTTTCACGCTTCTTCATGATGATGTCATGAGCTCTTGCTTTCAATCATATGCTTTTATGATTCCATTTCCTTTTATGATGCATCCTATGATGTTTCTAATGATTCCTTCCATGATAGCTATATTTTACAACATAAAACTTGAAACATGAACTTGAAAAGAACTACGTGAGGAAGACTATCTCAACCAATCATAGTAGAGATCTTTTACTTCCTCCTTGAATTTCTTTTAAGCTTCTTCCATTTCTTTAGTGATATGGGCTTCTTCCCTTCCTCTTTTGTTGTTGTCCATCTTGAGCTTTGGAAAATCTTTCTTGTAGTGCCCATATTTATGACATCCACAACATTGAACCTTCGACATGTTCTTTTCTTTTTATGAGGACCAAGCTTCCCAAACTTTACTTTTCTTCTAGCCATAGCAGCAAATGCTTGAGCATGCTCGCTTGATCCTACATCACTCTTTGCCTTCAACCTGATTTCTCCCATCTTGTATAATGACCATAGTTCATTGAATGGGGTAGATTCCTTCTTCCCATAGATGTTGGATGTGAAGTTGCCCCATTCCTCTAATAGTGCATTGAGTAATTTCTGTTGATAAATTAGGACTCTTATTGAAATTTCTCTTTCATGATAAAAACCTGTGATTTCGTTATGCTTCTTTCACTTAGATCTTATCTTCGTTAGATTATTATGTTATTTATCAAGTCAATTATCAAATGCACAAGAGTCACAATGTTTAGGTTTTCTAGCTAGGGCCAAAACCTCTCCCTCTTGGAGAGGGAAACTCGATAATAATTCTTCTTATAGATCATCAATTGACGAATACCAAGACCATGACAAAGACCCTTGACACCAATATGCCTCCAATACCCTTGTCACTTGCTCTTCTAGGCTCCTTGTGTTGATCTTCTTTTTCTGCACCATGCTACATCAACACTAGGAAAGCTCTGTTCCTAGCCTTAAACAATGATCTCCCTTTTTTGCCTTTCCTTAATTTAACCTCTCTCTCCTAGAGAATTTTCCTTGATATGATATCCTTGCTGTGCTAGGCCTTTTCCTTCATGAATAATGGTGGCCCAAGATAGATCTCCTTTTACTGTGATATCCTTCTTTCTCGCGACCTTCTTTCTTCCCATAGATACTTGAAGTGAAGTTTCCCCATCCCTTCGGTAGAGCATTTAGTAACGCTGTAGTCATTTCTCTATTAGACATTACTTCTCCCAATTCCTGCAATTGATCTCGTATCTCAGAAATCTTCATAAAATATGAAGTGATTCCTTCCTCTCTTGATAGCTTCAACTTGTATAGTTCTTGTCTCAGAGATATTACTTCCCCTGCAGTACTCACCAAGAATAGCTCCACCAATTTGTCATATATTTATTTTGAAAGATTCTAGTTTTGATACATAGGGGATGAGAGAGTCCTTTATGCATTCTATAAGAATCCTCTGTGCTCTTATGTCTCCCTTCATGTATTTGGCATGTGCTTAAGTATCTTCCTTTGAAGGTCTAGTTGCCGACCCTTTGATATAGTCCATGACTTCATTCTCAATAAGGTTTAGATTTGAGTAGATGCTTTCTTCCTTTACTGGCTTCTTCCTTGTTGATGATGTGGATAGTAGTAGAAGCTCCCTCTTATATTGGCTTCTTCAAGAGTGGTGTAAAGCGGTAGATCACGTTGGATCCTTGATGATGATAATGATCAAGGATGGCTTGATGATGACTTCAACAAAATGATGATTTGATGATGTCTCCAATAATGTTGACTTGTTTTCAATCACGAGATAGTTTTAGATTCCTTGAAGATAAAGGTCACCTCCTTGATCTTGCTTTTCCTCTTGAGAGGACCTTGATGTATAAGTCCTTCAAGGTCTTTGGTCTTCTTGAGATGGCTTGAGGGTTTCACCTGTTAGTGTCAGTATTTGCATACTTTCACCAGTGATCAAAACACATTTGCATGTGCATCTTATGTGTCTCATACTGAATAAATTTTTTATCATTCCATTGTGTCATGACTTAAAATTGTTCCGCTGGTGGTTGTTTTTGTCAATAAACTCCGCTCTCCCTCCAAGATTCATATCGCTGACTCATTCCCATGTCCCCTTGAGCATAATAACACTTATGGAAATGTTTTTTTCACTTGAAAGTATTTTATCTCATTCAAAGTCAGGTCAAAAAGCAATCCCATTAGGTCATTAGGGTTTTGCATTTTTCAAGGTCATTATTTCATTCCGATAAGGTCAGCATATATATGAGAGGGATTGAACAAGATCATCATGATGGTTTCATTATACTTTAAAGGTTGTATTTTCAGTTTGAAGACTTTTTTATCAAAATGCCATTTTGATAGAAAAATCACCTATGTAATTTATTTTAATTTTTTCTAAATGTAATTTCATGTTATTATATGTAATTAATAAAATCCCAAAGCTGTCAAAGCAATTATGTCAAGCCTTAGTGAACAAATGAAAAAGCCAACTCCATGACTTCAACAACCTGCAATGCCAAAAGGTCAAAAAAGCATCAGTGACAAAGAAAAATACATCAAACATTAGAAAAAGTGGGTATTTCAAGTTAAATCAAAATCCACTTGCCTATAAAGCCAATAGAGAATTTCAAACAAGCTATTGTTACCCTTCAAAGTATCAGGAGTTTTCAGCAAGGAAAAATTTCTAAGTTTTTTGAGTGAAATTGGGCCAAATCCACAGGTGTTACGCGTTCCGAAGGTTAGTGCTGTGCGTTTGAACCGGTGCTGCGCGCCTACCCAGTGGCGCTGCACCCTTGCCAGGGGATCTCAGTGCAAATTGCATTGGCATTGCGCGTTTGGATAAGCACTGTGCACTCAGACAATGGCGCTACACAATCAAGTTTGCTGAGTGTTGTGTCACTTCAAACCACTTCAAACAACTTCCAAACTTCTCCTAAAATCCTCCAAGGACGTTCTAAACAGTAAGTACACCCTCATTGCCTTGTTTCTAAGATATTTGGTGACTCTTTAATGTTTCGAAGTGAAACCCTAATTTCAATTTATGAACACTATTTATACACCTTGTTCACTTTCCTTAAGCATATATCAGTTATAGGCAGGGTAAATGTCATTGACCTATGGTTTTCATTGACCTAGTTTGATCATTCATTTCATTCCTTTCACTCATTCCCTTCACCTGTTCAAGCTAGCCATCTCATCCCCTTCCCCTTCATCTCATTCCATTTAACCTAGGGTTTTCACTAGCGTAGGCTCCCTTACATCTTCCCATTTCCTTCATTTCCCCACACCTCCATTCACTTCACACTCTTTCATTTCATTCATCATCTCCCTAGGGTTTTGACACCAAATACATCATGGCAACCTAGCAGAGGTGAAATTAGAAACCCTAAGAGGGATGATTTGGGCATATTGGTACATACCTATTAGAGAGGTCATGGACACGTGTTTGCTTCACATAGTGTGAAAGGGGCCATGCCTTCTTCATCAGCAAAACAGGTAGACAAGGGCAAGGAAAAGGTTACAGAGCCTATCATTGTTGAGTAGGAGGACAAACATGAAACTGAGCAGGAGTTTCAATTGATTGAGATTGATGAGGAGGATGAGGATAGAGTCACTAGTGCAGTGATTAGAGGCAAGGATGCCCAGATTAGTGAGCTTCAAGCTAATCTTGATAGAGCACAGTACGTGATTGACTTTCTTGAGCTAGAAAATCAGCAGCTGAAGACTAAGCAAACCATCAGTGAGGTCAAGACAATCAGAGCTTAGAGAGAGGCAGGAAAGGCCAAGGCCTTGCTGGAGGAAACCTTGGGCAGATTTGATGATAGTGATGATGAGGAAGATCAGCTTCTGAGACAAAGACCGAGGACAATTGGGCTAAAGAAGGATTTAGCTCGAGAAAGGCAGAAAGACGTTGAATTGGCAGAGCAGCTTACTCCAAGTGAGTTGCTTGCCATAGAGATTAGTAGAGACATAGAGTCTTGGCTTGAGAGAGTCGATTTGCATCTGGAGGGCCTGCTAGAGAAGGCAAAGAAAGACATTGACATTCAGAGGAAGATGGAAAAACACTATGGCATGAGAAACAAGATTGCAAGGTCCAAGATCAAACGAGCCCATGCAAAGATTCGGGCTTTGACCGAGCCAAAGGAGAAGTAGAAGTTGAACATTTTTGTTGAGGTGTCTTTTCATGCCTCCAACCCTTGAGCAACAAGCAAATTCACAATTTTGGCACATGTTGTGCAAATTTTGATTTTTGGACAGTTTATCACACATAAAATTTGCTAAACATGCAGTGCCACTGGCGCTGCGCTCTTTTTTGGGGCATCCAATTGACAAATGGCCACCACCATCGTGTTCAGAGTGATGAGGACATTAACTCCAACAAGTTTTAGAAGATTTGGAGGAGAACTGGTCCCTCAAAGAGACAAAAAACCACCAAAAAATCATGTTTATGCCTCTTTTTGACCCTAGCGTTGCGCGTTTCCCAGTGTTGGGAGAAAAGGTTTTTGGCAGGGCAGATGGATACCATTTTGGAAACTGGAGGCATATTTGGAAACTAGACTCGGAGAGCTTTCCAATGAGCTATCATGGAGCTGATTTGGACATCAGGAAGGCCTCCAAAAGTTGCCTGCAAGACAAGCTATTTTTTCTGTCATGGCGCTACGCGTTTACCAGGAAAATGCAGTTTTCATCATCTTCAGCAAAAAAATGACTTTTTGACTTTTTACTTGGGAAAATGAGAAAATCACCGATGTAAATGGTCATGGTGAATGTAAATGTCATGTTTTGAATTTCATCTAGGGTAGATGCATCAGATAAGTCTTCTAGAGGTCAAATGAATCGGTTTCCTCTCTTTTAGAGGCAAATTGTTGAGTTTTCCTAGTCTTCAGATTTTTGTTTGGGAGTAGGTTAAACTGATCCCTATCTCATGGATTCAACTCCCTGAGTCTAGGGATAGTGGTTTTGAGGTCTATTTGATGTATTTTCTCAGTCATTTGTAGAGGTTGGACTCACTTGGAGCTTTGGCATCTCAAGAGACATTTTGTATATCAGTTTGGCTTGGACATTAATATAAATTTGTAGCTATTTCTTTGGGATCCATGTGGTATGAGTTTTAGACATAGTTTCCTCTCTGTTATCAATTTGTTTGAATGTATTGTTAATTCATAAACCATTTCATGTCTATAATATACTAGATTTCAAGTTTGAAAGGAAGAATCCATATTTATTTATGCTCTGTTTTGGGAAATTTAGTATAATGTGTTCATTCTCCTTAGTTTAGGGAAAATACATTCCAGATGCTTTCCCTAGCTCCTCACCAGTCTCTTCACCTCACCATAATCATCTTTTAATGTCAAAACCTTCTACCTACCTTGCCCCTTGGAACTCCTGCAAATTTTGACCTAATTTCCTTGCCCTAGCTGTTTGACTTCTCCTGATCCAACAAACCCTATACAAAATCAAAATCAAAACCCTGAGCTACTATACCTAGCCTAAAATCTTCTTTGCTCAGTCATTTTGACTGTGTTCTATACAGAGAGAGCCCTCTCCTAGCCTAGTAGGGCTAGCTACTTGACTAAGTGTGGTTTGAGGTTACCTCGGGATTGCCTTTATCAACCTGAGGTTCAATCTGAGTGATAACATTTTGGCGACCATACTGGGGAAGAGAAAGTAAGATCATATCTTCCCTGGGAAAGATCATCAAAGTTCAGATCTGATTGTTGATGGTGAACAACAGTTGGACACATATGAAGGCCAAACCATTTACCTGGAAACTCCATTCATTGAAAGATCCAGAAAATCAACATCTCATGGTGACTCCACTGCATGAAGATCAGTAGTTTCAAGATTTTCCAAGATGGAAACTATTGCAAGAAGGTATGCTCCCATGAGACGAGATCACATTCCAGGTTTCCCAAATAAAATGCCTAAGGTAGATTGGCAAAGGAATTTGCCTATGTTCAAAATGTGAAAGGTAATGGTGTCGCTCTTCATCTGGTGAGATTTCACATGCATGTGCGTAGATTAAATATTGATTTTTTTGAAGACTGCTTGATGAAGTTATTCATGGCCACTCTGGAAGATGAAGCTCGATCTTGGTATGAAAGTTTGTCGCCTGCTTGTATTCACTGTTTAAAGTATTTTCATACCACATTATTTGAAAGGTATAAAGAATCTTGTCCATCCTTAATATTAGTTCAGAATTGCTGTAAACATGTTGATAGTTTTATTGAAAATCTCGAGAATTTTTATGGAGATGATGAATTCATGGATGATGAGATCATGGAAGCTCTGTATGAAAATCCATTTCAACACCATAAAGAAATCTTAGAGGATACTTATCAAGATGCTCAGGAAAGTTTGCAGCAGGCTGAAGATCTTTATACAATAGAAGATGGTATGCATAAAAATTAGGTTCCAATCTCAGATTGTGGTAAAGTCAAGCTGGCCGATCCAGATCTAGATTCAAATTGTGATGATGAAGAGTATGTTGTTTCGGATCCCATGAAGGAGAGCTCTATGGTTGAGGTCACCTCGAATGAAGAAAACAAAGTTATAGACCTAAGTGTTCTCAGCGCATCAGAACAAAGTCTTCACGAGGAGGTGATCCATTCCCTTTATGAAAAACAAGATGAGATCTTTGTTCAATTAAGTGATTTTTTTTTTTTGGATAACTCTGCAGTAAATGATAGAAATGTCAGTTTTGGGTTTCAAGAACAATCTGAAGTTTTCCCTCTTATGAGTGATGAGTGTGATAACAAACATGACAATCTGGTTGCCATGTCATATGAAGATGATCAACAATATATTCAGATTGCAAAGGACCAGAGCATTGAGGACTGTCATTAAGAATTTTCTTCCCATGTTTCATGCTTTGAATTGTTTTTTCAAGAAGAAATCTGCTCGCCTACTTGTTCATAATTTTTTGAAGACCAGGAACACAATCTTGCTGAGGTACATTATGAAAAGAGATCAGATTCAAGAGAAAAAGCTACCTTGTTTATTCTAGATCATGGAGAGGTAAATTTTCTTGATTTTCAAGATCCATTCGACAGTCTTTTGCAACCACTGGAGAAGATGAATGTTGTCTCGTTTGTCAGCATAAATCTTGGTTTCAATTTTTATTGTGAGTTGCCTACATGTACATCATTCTGCCTGCTCGAGGAAAGTGAGAGTAGAATTCAAGAAAATAACCATCTGCTGGATTGGTTACACTGGAAGGATCACTTCACATGATTGTATATATGTCTTCAGCAGGCTGGTGGTTGTCATTAGGATTTGAAGCCCTCAAGTCTTGGTGATGTATTGCCATCAATAAGTAGGGTAAGTTCAATTTTTAAGTTTTGTTTCAGTTATTCTTGAGTCGGTTTTGAGTCAGTTTATTGTGTCAAGTTTCTTTCAGTGTTCAGTTTGGTTTTTAGCTGTTGATTCCATTTCCCAATGAAATAGGCACTTGTTCTATGGTGTTCTTGGCACCTCCAAGGAGCTACCATCCCCAAATGGAGCCAATGTTAATGTCAATATTTGCATACTTCCACCAGGGATCAAAACACATTTGCATGTGCATCTTAGGTGTCTCATACTGAATAAATTTTCCATCATTCCATTAGGTCATGACTTAAAATTGTTCCCCTGGTGGTTGTCCTTGTCAATAAACTCCACTCTCCCTCCAAGATTCATATTGTTGGCTCATTCCCATGTTCCCTTGAGCATAATAACACTCATGGAAATGTTTTTTTCACTTGAAAGTCTTTTATCTCATTCAAAGTCAGGTAAAAAAGTAGTTCCATTAGGTCATTAGGGTTTTGAATTTTTCAAGGTCATTCTTTCATTCCAATAAGGTCAACATATATATGAGAGGGATTGAAAAAGACGTCATGATGGTTTCATTATAATTTAGAGGTTGTATTTTCAGTTTGAAGACTTTTTTTTATCAAAATGCCATTTTTGATAGAAACGTCACCTATGTAATTTATTTTAATTTTGATTGAGTGTGTTGAGATTACATTGAAGCTTGAAATTTAATCCCATGAAGAGTTTAAATTATTGGGTTTATGGTTTTGAAACATATGATATAAATGTTTCCGCACTCAAATGATAAATGTGAATTTGCCAGGAATTGACAGATAAGCTTCCGCATAATAGTTGAGATTGCCAGTGGGTGAAAATTGTCCAGATTGGAATCTTAATTGGGCAATGATTGCAATGCATGGTTAAATGCACAGGAGGAAAGATTCTAGGTATTGCAGGCTAGCCTTGCCTGCATCAAATTTTTTCTAAATGTAATTTCATGTTATTATATGTAATTAATAAAATCCCAAAGCGGTCAAAGTAATCATGTTAAGCCTCAGTGAACAAAAGAAAAAGCCAACTCCATGACTTTAGCAACCTGCAATGCCAAAAGGTCAAAAAAGCACCAGTGACAAAGAAAAATCATCATAACATTAGAAAAAGTGGGTATTTCAAGTTAAATCAAAATCCAGTTGCCTATAAAGCCCATAAAGCATTTCAAACAAGCTATTGTTACCCTTCAAAGTATCAGGAGTATTCAAGAAGGAAAAATTTCTAAGTTTTTTGAGCAAAATTGGGCCAAATCCACAAGCGCCGCGCGTTCAGAAGGTTGGCGCTATGTGCTTGCCCAGTGGCGCTGCGCCCTTGCCAGGGGATCTCAGTTCAAATTGCTTTGGTGATGTGCGCTCATATAGTGGCGCTGCGCGCCTAGACAGTCAAGTTTGCTGAGTGTTGTGTCACTTCAAACCACTTCAAACAACTTCCAATTCTCCTAAAATCCTCCAAGGATGTTCTAAACAGTAAGTACACCTTCATTGCCTTGTTTCTAAGCTATTTGGCCAAGGGCCTGGATCAGAGAGCGTGTCTCTGTGCAGCGTGAGTGGCCAAAAGATCGAACTGCTCTGATACCAAATGAAGCGAACAAAGTTCTTTCTCAAGTTAAATGCTCCAAAAGACTTGGAATATTAGAATATCCATTGAAGATACAAATATTATATTAAAAGTATGAATAATGAGTTGATTGATAATTACAAATGAGGCCTGCTTATATTCCTAGGCAGGTGCCTCTTCATGAAAGGTCATGTCTCATCAAACATGGCCTTTCGACCTAATTACTAATTAACTAATTAATCATTATTTATATTATTTTATTCATTATAGTCTAGCGTAGTGTTAGGTAAAGTGTGTTTCTTTACTGTGTACTTTTGTAACTTATAATCCGACAGTCACGATATGCAGTGATCCGACGATTCATTATCTCCTCGGTATTATCAACACATGATCTGTGGCTTAACATCCGATTGGTCCATGATCTCTATTTAAAGAGCATGGAGGGTCATTTGTCCGGTGACCGTTTATGAGAGAAGTTTATGTAAATTTATTTATTTATTTATTTTTATATTAATAAATTTCTTGAAGTGGCTGTGTTGGCTTAGGCCGTGGGCTGTTTCCCTCTTTGAGGGTTTTAACCATGCCAAATACTAGTGTATTGATTTGCGATATGTTTGTGAGCGGTGACCTTTTGTGTTTGATCTAAAGAACTACTCTGTAAATTCTTACATGGTATTAGAGCTATTTTGAGGGCTGCACCTATTGTTGATCCAAATTCGAAAACGGTCTGACTGCATGCGACTGTCGTTTTCTAGATCTACTGTTTATGCCCACTTTCGGGTCGAGAGAACTGATCTGTTGCATCCAGAGCCTCTGTTCTAGTGAGGAACCCATTTAGTTTCATGCGAAAAGGTTTCCAGTTGCCCAAGCTATGTCATTTTAGATTTGGAGGTATAAAGTACTTTTTTTTGCAGTTATATTTATTTCTCTCTCTTTTTATTTCGGTTTATAGTCTTTTTTTTTTATTATTACCAGATCTATACCCTCTTCTCTGAGTATGCTCTTTTCCCTGCGTTGTGTGCGATTTGGCAAACCAGAAATAGAAGGACGAGATTTTTTTTGCTACGTATGCTTTTTCCCCGTGACTTTGTGCGATATCGGGAAATCAGAAATAGCAAGAAAAATGTTTAGTTGCTAGACGAACTAACTGGAAATCTAACGTTCTACCTTAAGAGTTTGTTTGTTTTTTTTTTTTTTGGTTGATAAAAAAAACACACACAACCCGAAGAGCAAAAAAAAAAAAAAAAAAAAAAAAAAACCTTCCTCCTTTCAAAAAAAACTTTTTGTCAAGTTACTTTTTTCTTAAAAATCTTTTTGGCAAGTTACATTTAAAAAAAAAAAGATTTTATTTAAAAAGCACATGTAACTTATGTTTTAAAGTTACTTTATGTAATAGTGTTTCTCACCCATTATAAAGAGAGTCAGTTACCGTGTAAAGTCACTTTATTTTTTATTTAAGTTGGAGTCTACTTGGTCATTAGTTCATAAAATAACATTGTAAAATTGACTTTCACTTATTTATAAAAATGGGTCACATAAAGTAGTTTTTTTTTAAAGTGAGCTTTTTTATATTAAGTTTGGAAAATGGGGGGTTTTTTTTGTTTTTGTTTTTGTTTTTTTTTTGTTTTAATAAGTTAAGTACAACTTCATCATCAAATTTCAACCTATCACATGACTACTCGACATCTACTACAATTTTTTTTTTCAAAATAGGCATAACTTCTTCATCCAGAAGCCATTTTTTTTGAACTGGCCTAATTTTTCGAGATCTTTCCATTGGAGCAGTGAGTTTCAATCTTTTCAGCTTCAATTTTTAAAAATGGAAGGTGCATTCCTGGTTATTCTTAACAACACCAATTATTTCCAATGGCTATCCCACATGGTAGACTTACTTAGAAGTAAAGAGCTTTATAGAATAACCTCAGGACTAGAATATAAACCTATCGATGGAGATCAAAAGACTAAATGCGAAAATAAGCAAGATCAAGCACGAGGGTTGATCGGAATGTTCATTGCTCAAGATCTTAGATTTCATATCTAAGAAATTGACTCCCCTTATGAAGCTATGAAAAAACTAAATATTATTTTTGGCATTAAAAATGAAATCAGAGCCCATCAAATTGAAAATGAGTTGCTTACTTTGGACCCCAATAATTTCTCTTCTATTGAATATTTTTTGTCCAAATTCAATACCCTTAGACTTTTTTTAGAAGATTGTAAGTTCAAAAAGGAAGATGACAACCTTATCTATTCCATTTTTGATAAGCTATGCCCTGCATACTCTGTATTTGTTTCCACCTTCCATTCCATTAGAGAAGCCCTCATTTCTTAAGGAACAACTTACAAGTCACCCTCTTTTGATGCATTTTGCGATTATTTGATAATAGAAAAAAAACTCTTACACCTTGGTCTTATTAATGCTGGAAACTCTTCTAAGAAGGCCTTAACAGCCTAGCAACAACCATATCCAAAGAATACTAAGAAGCAACATCCTAAAAAGAATGGTCCTAAACCAAACAAGGCTCTTAAGCAATTTAAACCGCAAACTGAAAAAACAACTCAACAAGCTAATAAATATAAAAAAAAGGAAAGAAGACAAATAAACATTGCAACTTTTGTAATAATGATGAACACATAGAGTCAAAATTTTTTAAGAAGATGAAGCCTTAGAACTAACAATGAAGAAGCACAAAATCCATTTGTATAACTCAGACTTCAACTTCATCTTCGGGAATGACACTTTTTGCATGTGGTTGTCAAACATCAAGATCTGGTTATGCATTGACTGTATCTTCTTCTTCTCATTCTGATGAGTGGTTCATTGATTCTAGAGCCTCTTACCACATGGCCAAAAATAAAACCATGTTTTCTTCTTTAAATGATTGTAACACCAAAAATATTTATGTTGGTGATGATAAATCTCTTAGTGTTGTAGGGCTTGGAAACATTCATCTAGATAATGGTCAGTTTAATGATGTATTATGTGTTTCTACCTTGTCCTGCAACCCTCTATCTGTTTATCAGATAACTCATTCAGGTGAAGGGAAAACCGTAGAATTATCACCTCATGATGTTGTAATTAAGGACCTAAGAGATCCTAGACATATTTTAGCCACTGGATTTTCTCATGATTCCATAAGGTTCTATAAGTTTGAAAACTTTGGGTCATCATGTCTTCCCTCCGTTTTTGTTGCTCATAATGATGTAGTGAACAAAATTTGGCATGAGCGATTTGGTCATTTAAACTATCGCTCTCTTCAAAATATATGTAAAGAAAATATGGTGATGGGTATTCCTATGGTATCTTGCCGAGATGGTGTTTGTTTTGGTTGTGTACTCGGAAAAAATCATCAGGATAGTTTTGACAAACGTGCCTCTTGGCACGCTTCAACCCCTCGCAGCTTGTGCATAGTGATTTATGTGGTCCACTTCCAATTGTTTCTTTCTATGGCTACAAGTACTTCTTAAATTTCATTGATGATTTTTCCAGATGCACTTGTGCATACTTCTTAAAACTCAAGAGAAGTTTTTAACATGTTCTTGGCCTTTAAGGCCTTTGTTGAGAAACAATCTAAACATCACATTCTTAATTTAATATTTGACAATGGAGGAGAATATGTTAACAAAAAATTTATCAACTTTTGCACTGAGCATGGCATTCAATTGCAACATACTGTTTCGTATTCTCTACAACAAAATGGTGTAGCTGAAAGGAAGAATCACACTCTAAAATAAATGGCTAACTGCATGCTTCAATCTAAAGGACTTAGTCTTAATTTTTGGGTAGAATCAATTAAATGTGCAAATTACATAGTAAACCGCACTCCTACTAAGGTTTTAAGGAATATCAGTCCAGAAGAAGCCTTGATCTCAATCAAACCAGAAGTAAGTCATTTCCGTGTTTCTAGAAGTGAAGCTTGGGCCCATATTCCTGATGAAAAACATAAATCCTTAGAACCTAAGAGTGAAAATGCATTTTTGTTGGACATTCTAAAGATGTAAAAGGATATAGACTTCTTCAACCCAAATTCAAAAATGTAATCATTAGAAGAGATGTAAAATTTGATGAAAATATATCAGCCTACGAGCCTAGTTCGGCGAGTGTGCCACCTTTGGCTTGCGACCCTGATTTGGCATATGTGCCACCTCTCTCTATCTCTTCTACTCCTGACAACATTACTTCTACTTCGAATGATGACAACGAGGATTAAAATCATCCTCCACCTCCTCAAGATCTTCTTTCAGCTCCACTGCTTACAAAATGGGCCCTCTCTACTCGGGATGCAACAGGTTCTCTTGCAGGTGACCCTGCATATCAATGTTGTACATGTTCTCAGTTTGACAAAGTGTCTTCCTTGTTGGCTCAAGTTCTAGAAAATCATGATCTAGATACCTTTAAAAAAGCTTCAAGTCATTCAAATTGGGATGCAACTATGACTGAAGAATATTGTTCCTTATTGGCAAACGATACTTGGGATCTCGTTCCTCTTCCAAAGGGAAGAAAACTTATCAGATGAAAATTGGGTTATTGAACAAATTTTGGACCAGATGGAAAAGTGGATAAACATAAAGCTCGTCTTGTTGCTAAAGGATTTTCACAAGTTGAAGGCATTGACTATACTGAAACCTTCTCCCCTGTTTCCAAAATGAAATTTATCTGCCTTGTTCTTTCCCTTGCTGCCTCCTTTAAATGGGAAGTCCATCAGATGGATGTTAAATCCGCCTTCTTACATGGGGACTTGCATGAAGAAATATACATGGAACAACCCCTTGGCTTTATCCAAAATGACTCTAGCCTTGTTTGTCGCCTTAAGAAGTCTCTCTATGGTCTCAAACAAGCCCCTCGGGCTTGGTATGCCAAAATGGATAACTTTCTCTTAGACTGTGGCTTTTCTAGATGTCATTCCGATAACACTGTCTACACCAAGAAAGTGGGTAAGTCCTTAATCATCCTTGTTCTTTATGTTGATGATCTTATGATTCCTTACTGGTAGTGATCCCAACCATATAAACCATGTGAAGTCTAGCCTCGAAAATAAGTTTGAAATCACAGACTTGGGACACTTGCATTATTTCCTTGGTCTTCAAGTCTTGCAATCCAAAGAAGGTATTACTCTTTCTCAGTCCAAGTATGTTTGTGATCTTCTACGCTAATTTCACATGGAAGACTCTAAGCCAACCCCTTCTCCCTTTCAGCCTCGAGTCAAGCTTTCAGTCACTTGTACTTCCCCTGAAGTTGATGCTACCTTATACCTTCAACTTGTTGGTAAACTTCTGTATCTAACCCATACCCGTCTTGACCTTTCCTTTGTCGTTGGTATTGTTGCTCGGTTTATGTAAAAACCTCATGAAAATCACTGGATAACAGCTAAAAGAATACTTCGATATATTCGAGGTACAATTCAGTTTGAGATTCATTACAGTGTAGGAGCATCTACATTGTTGGTTGGTTTCACTGATTCTGTTTTATGCTGGTGACCTTGATGATCGAAAGTCTGCTGCAGGTTATGTATTCACTCTTGGTTTAGGACCTATTACATGGTCTTGTAAGAAACAAAGTTCCATCTCTCTTTCTTCGGTAGAAGCAGAGTATCGTGGTTCTGTTGAAGCCAACAAGGAAGCCATGTGGCTTTGTCGGCTTTGTCAGATCCTGTCCAAATTTGGTCTTCATCAGCATCATCCAACTACACTTTGGTGTGATAATAAGAGTTCCATTCAGCAATGCAAAGATCCATTTCAACATCAACGCATGAAACACATTGAGCTACACAGACACTTCATCAGAAAGCTCATTCATGATCGTGTTCTTGAAGTGCACTATTATTCAACCAATGATCAAGTTACTAATATCTTTACAAAGGCTCTCACATAAGCGAAGTTTACCACACTTCGATCTATGCTTGGAGTTCAGGAAAGTTATCATTAAGGGGGGATAGGCTCTAATTCCTCCTTCCTTCTCCCATTGAGTCACCTTTGTAAATCATTCAATCCTATCCCAAGTTGTTCTTAAGTGGAGATGTTGGGATATTCCGACGCATAGAAAATACTTAAGTATAACTTGGTCTAGTGTAGAGTTAGGTAAAGTGTTTTTCTTTACTATGTACTTTTGTAACTTTTAATCCGATGATCACGATATGTGGTGATCCGACGATTCATTCTCTCCTCGGTATTAGCAACACTTGATCCGTGGCTTGACACCTGATTGTTCCATGATCTCCATCTAAAGAGCATGGAGGGTCATTTGTTCGGCGATCGTTTATGAGAGAAGCTTATGTAAATTTTCTATATTTATATTAATAAATTTCCTAAAGTGGTCGTGTTGGATCAGGCCATGGACTGTTTCCCTCTTTGAGGGTTTTAACCACGTTAAATACTAGTGTACTGATCCATGATCTGTTTGTGAGGGGGGACCTTTGGTGTTTGATCTAAGGAACTTACTCTGTAAATTCCTATAATATAGTGAGATTTTAGAGGCTTACTAGATCTCATAAGAAGATTCATATTGATAAGCCAATTATAAACATCAACATTATAACTAACATTGTGTTTGAGGCCTAACTACACAAGATCAACTTCATTCGAGAGAAAAATGTTGGGAGGCTTTACATGAGATACTGCACTACCTCTAAGTCACATACCCCATCCGAATGTTCACTAGGTATATCCTTTTAGGACTATTCTTATCTTGGATTTTAAACCCTTAATCCTCAAAAAATATCAGTCCTCCTCGACCACTCTTATCTTAGACACCTATCTTATCCTCAAAGGGTATCGATACCTTTCCTTTCTTGGATTAGCTATCCTCAAGGAAACCACAAATGCTTATCTAATCCTCCACCATCCTTTTTCCATTGCCTTCACTTACACTTACACCTGTTAGAGTTGGTCAAGTGCATGAAACATAAAGAAGTGAATGCACATGTGATGCCCATCATCACTCCCTCTCAATTAGAGTGGATATCCCCATCCATTTTTATTAGGGAATAGATCATTGCTCTTGTTGAAGGAGACTCATTTACTCCCTCTCAAATCTAGATTAGATACCTGACTTCCTTTTTAATTTTGAGAAGTCATAACCACAAGCTATCTAGCTTTTTTCCATAAGAGTATCAACCACCTATTCTTTATGGAGATAGTTGCATGGATCCCTCTTTCCTACATATCTCATTATATCAAGCTTTCTTCCTTCCTAGTTATCATGGAGCCATCTTCTTCCTTCAATCTCGTGACAGGGTTCAGGTCATCAATATTGCACATCACTTTCATCTTGTCATCATCAATGAAGGCATTATATTGAGCCTTACAAAACTTCAAGCTAATCATAGCTTATGAAAGTGATCTCCTTTGTATGAGCTTGAACTTCAGGTTATCTTCTTTGCACTACTCCCTTTAAGATGGAAAAATCTTGACTGCATAATTTCTAGGATCATATGTTGAGCTTGCCTCAACATTCATAATATATCCCTGCAATATCCTTCTAGGTAACAAAACCATATGTTAACCAAATATAACGAATAATAACAAATATTTGACTTACCTCATCGAGATGACTTTCTCATCAAAACATTGAAATCCTCCATAAGAATCTTCCTTCATGCATCAGAGTTCCCAAGGATCAAACTTGATTACGAAGTTATAATTTCCATTTGGAGATTATATTGGATGTTGATCACTTATTCTATATAATCTAGTGAGAAAGTCTTGATCCTATATCCATTCTAGAGTAAGTAAAATTATTCTTTTAAGCATCATATAACCATACTAAGCATATTTTATGACCAATTTCTTTTACAAGATTCTTGTACGTATGAATCCTATCCAAGAGATGAGTTAATTAAAATATGCATTCCTATGCTTTCGTCCAATCATCTAACTATGAGCCTTCAACTTGACCAACTGCATTCCTTCGTCCCTCAAGAGTATTGTTTCCATACTATATGGAATATATACTAACTTTTTCATAATGCTTCTTCCAAGAACCTTCCAAAATGCTGGTTCTTATAGGATCATAATGATCCATATTATCAAAATGACTACCTCTAACATAGTGTTAGATAATGCGATGAACAATAATATGCAAAATGGTTCTCATCTTCTCATTTTTATAAAATAGATGGTTATTATCGAAGCAACTCTAGTTCTTATACTATCAAGAATCTTATAGAGTAAACAATGATGCATGTTATTCTAAATGAAGGAAAGATAAACTTCGCAAGGAACCTAACATAGAGGATTCCTTATTCAATAGTAAAGGTCTTTGACATCTTCTCTCTTCTACTTCTTCTTAGGTTCTTCCTTCTATTCATTTGTGTGGGCTTCATTTCTTTCCTTTATTTTGTTGTTTTGCTTCTTTAGAAAGTCCCTTTTAAAGCGTCCATATTCATTGCATCCAAAGCAATGAACTTTGGAAATTTATGTCTTCTTCTTGGAATTTCCAAACTTTCCCTTCAAATTTTTGGTTCTTGCAATAAAGGCTTGAGATTGTTCATTTGATTCAGTGTCATCCTTTGCCTTGATCCTTCTTCCAAGATGTGTTGAGCTCACAACTTATCAAAATGAGTAGTATATTTATTAGAGTACATGCTAGTTGCAAAACTACTCCATTTTGGTGGCAAAGAGTTTAGTACACTTATGGTAATTTCAAAGTCATACATTTTCTCCCCAAGCCCATGCAACTAATCTCTTATTTGTGAAATCTTCATCAGATAGGAGGCCATGTCTTCATCCTTTGATTTCCTTATTCATTATAGTTGGATTCTCAAGGAAATATTTTGACCTCATGTACTTATAGGGTACAACTTTACTATCTTATCATACACAACCTTAGTTGTCTTCAAATCACCAAAAAATGGAACTAGATGATCCTTAATGGATTCAACAATGATCCTTTGTGCCCTTCTCCTTCTTGTATTTATCTAACTCTTGAGTCTTGTATTTGCTAGGTTCAAGAACTTCACCGAGGAAATATTACATTACTTCATGTTGTGTAAGTGCTAGGTCAATCCTTTTATTCCATGCTAGGAAATTTGTTGAGCCAACGAGCTTATTTCTTTCCTTGCAGGAAGAACCCATATGACCTGTAGATTCATACATAATATAACAATATGGTACTTACTTGTTAACCAAGAATATTTTCTTCTTTGATGATGTCTCCCACTATCTTGATGCTTTCAAGATATTCAAAGAGACTTCAATGATGTCCTTGAAATATGCTTTCTAGGATTCCTTCAACAACAACGTCCAAGAGTGATGAATGATACCAAGATTCTTTGATGCTTCCTTCAAAGATGTCTTCCAAAGAGCCTTTAAATTGATCTCCTTCCAAGAGAGATAAAAAACCTTCTTGTAATATTCCTTGATGAGAGCTTGATGTAATCTTGATACTTTTGCAAGTGATTTCCCTTGGAAAAACCTTCTTGCGTCCACAAGATGATATTTTCAGTTGCCTTCTCTTGTTTACCTTAGCTCTGATACCATGTTGGAAAATGCAATAATGAAACTACTACTTCATATTTTCTTTAACCTTAATAATTGCGAAATTTATTTATTTTCTTGTGTTTTATTTATTAGTTCTTCTCCATCAAGAGTAAAATAGTAAATATAGTGAACACATGAATTAGGCTCCAATCCCGTGCAAAACCCCTCGAAGAGGAAAACCTAGAAAAATATCTTCTTATCGAATTTGCTTCAAATGAGACAACAAAGACCAAAACCTTAGACCTAGTCCTCCTCCAAGTACCAAGCTAGCCCTCCAAGAATCCCTAAGATTAAGATTAGATCAACAGGACTTAATCTTGTATCAGCCAGCTTCCAGGTGTAATTTTATCCCCCAACTTCGTCCTTGCAACTTCGACCCTGAAACATCGAACCTGCAACTTTGACCCTGCAACTTCAACCTTGTAGCTGCTGCAAAAACCCTAATTTTGGCACAAGAAAATTCTTCAAGAGATCCTTCTCTGATCAAGATAATTTCTCCTAAGGAATACAATATCTCTTCTAATAACTTGATCCCGAAACTTGATCATTTTTCAAATCGAACCTACAATTTCAACCTTCCTTGAAGGTGCATAAACCCTAGTTTTCACATGTATGAAAGAGATAGAGCCCAAAAACAATATTTCCTTATTCTTCTTGAATTCTCCTTTCCTTCTAGATATTCACTCTTCCTTTCTTCTAGCTCGCAGCTCCAGATCAAACTTCTTATGAGAGAAAATTGAATGAGTGACTAATTGTTAAAATTGGGCAATATTGGGAAATTTTTTCCCTAAGGGGAACCCTAAGCCCCATATGAATCCCATATAGACAAAGGAAGAATTATAAAAATAAAATTATTTGGGAAAATATTTATAAGAGGGTTTGAAGATATAAAATTAAATAATTTGGGCAAAATTTGAAATTTGAAATTTAGGTTTCCTTCCAAGAACACAAGGCAAATCAATTTAAGTACACTCCTTTTCACTTATGAAATTGCTTATATATTAAACTCGATTGTGGATCATTTGAGATCATCATTTGTAGTATCTTTCTATATTTGTGATTGGACATACTCACATAAATGTAGGATAGTTTTCGCTATTATCTCTAGATGACTCTCACATGATCTTCTCTTGATGGGTACATGGTTATATTATGCATTCACTATTGGAATCACATTCATTGTATGGGTATGTTTTCCATTGGAATCAAATTCATTATATTGGTATGCTTTCCATTGGAATCAAACTCATTGTATGGATATGTTCACTATTGGAATCAAGTTCATTGTATGGGTATGTTCACTATTGACATCGCATTTACTATTGGTATCGTATTCACTATATAGGCATCACATTATCTATTGGAATTACACTATATAAATGGACACATATTACTATTCTTGTTGTCATTTCTTTGGTCATATCTTTGTATGATTTTTCGACATAGACATCATATATATTAGTATTGAATTTATTATGGATCTCATCACTATTATCGACTTTATAATATAGATGGATCTTTTCACTGTTCTATAAGTCTAGTCTCGAAATTATTATGATCTCATCACTTAAATATAATTTAAGAATTGAATTATATATTTTGGGCATTATATATATATATATATATATATATATATATATATATATATATATTGGGAATATAATTGTGTTGCACAGTATATATATGTTTTGGGAATAGAATTGTGTTGCACCGTATATATGTTTTGGGCATTGCTTCTGTTATCACTCCATCAGATCTCTAAGGCTGAGAAAGAGTCCAAACAGAGGTAACCACATACCAATCTTTTAGCTTGGTTGCTAGCCTTACCAAATCGAAGAGGTATCCCTCCACAAATTCACAACCAATAGGGATGGATGAATTAGGGTTTCAGGCTAGGTATGAGTATAGTGGTTTGTTTGTTTGAATTGGTTTACTGGATGGGTGAATTAGGTCAAAGAGGCTAGGTCAGGGAAAATAAGATTAGGATTGCAGTCCATTCAATGGAGCAAGGTAGGTAGGAAGGCTAACACTATAGGGTTTTTGAATGGGATGGATTAGACATATGAGGTGCTAGAAAGAGCAAGACAATGCATATATTATTTCTAAACTGAAGAAATGAGACAAACTATGAATATTTTCCCAAAACAGAGCATAGAAGATGTATTCTGCTTATCAACTTGAAAATCAACATAAAATAGAAATGAAATGGATCATGGAGAGTATAAAACATTCATACATCTGCATCAGAAGAAGAAACAATGTTAAATTTCCATACCACAGGTATCCCAAAGAAATAGCTGCAACTCTTTCATTAAATTCTTTCCAAATACTGAATACATTGGAGTCTCTGATTAATACAACAAAATCCAACTTATGAAATGAGTAAAGAAGTGAAAGATATAGGCATGAAACAACTTCTCCCAATCTCATGGGTCGAATCCCTGAGTTGTGGAGTTGATCCATCAAAGTCTAAAATGAAACCTAGAGTGTAGGGTGGTCAAACTGAATCATCCCTAACTTTAGTGAAACTGATTCATTCATCCTCTCAAAGAGTTTCACCTAAGGTATTTAACCCTAGGTAAATAAAAAACATTAATATTAATTTACATCCATGAATTACATCATTAAAAACTCAAATATTCCATCACAATCTGATAAAATTTTAAAAAACTGGAAAATATCAAAGAATTGGCAGATGTGCAACACCAACTTCAAGGTAAGTTTTGGAGGCCTTCTTGAAGTCCAAATTGAGCATAGGATAGCTCATTGGAAATACTGTCTTGTCAAGTTTCCATATCTGCACTTAGTTTCCAAAATGGTGTTGATTTGACCCTCCAAAAAGTCGATATCCCAAGACTGGTCAAATGCGCAGTGCCAAGCTAAAAAAGAGGGCAAAAACATGATTTTATGTTTTTGGCCATTTCTCCATGTCAGAATGTCCAATTTTGGTGTGACAATAGTCAAAATTTTATGTAGAGGGCCTTATAAATACAATGGTGGTGACCATTTATTATTTGGAGGCTCAAAGAAGTAGCACAACGCCCTAGGCATTGCACATTTGACAAGTGGACTATTTTGAAAACTAGTCAAACTTTGCCAAAATGCCCAAAATTTCAAAAAATCACCCAAAAACCTTCAAAATTGGTTGATAGAGTGTTGATGATGTGTGTTAAGCATGGAGGGAGGCCTCAACAATAATTTCAAGTTTGTCTCCTTCCTTTTGCTTGGCTATGGTTTGCTTGTGTTTCTCCTGCAATTGCTTGAGTTTGATGCTACAAACCTTGTTTCTTGTGATGTACTTGTTTGATAAGTTTCTAAGCATCTTGTTGTCCTTGTTTGCCTTGTGGAGGAGTTTTTCAAGATGGATGTTGACCCTATCAAGCCATGTCTCTTTGTCATCCTCAACCTCCTTGGAAATCCTTTCCTCAAAAGTTAATTTTTCATCTTCAATTCTCTCTTGCTGTAAAGCCCTCTTAAGACCTCTTGTTTTTGGTCTTTTTCTACTGCTTTGGATGTCATCATGGTCAGGGTCATTAGGTGGCATCATAGCTTTACCTTTCTTTTTTTTAAGCAGCTCTAGCTCCATGCGAATTTTCTTATCCTTCAACTGCTTATTCTCCTGCTCAAGAAAAGAAATGACAAACTTAGATCTCTCTAATTTAGTCTAAAGCTCTCTAATTTGGGCATCCTTCTCCTTGACAATCAAACTGGAGGCCTCATGATCATCTTGCTCATCCAAGTCAACTAGCTCAAATTTTGTCTTTGTCTCATGGAGGTTTTCCTCCTCATGCATGACTTCTTCATGAACATATGCCTTTGTCTTCTTTTTCTTTCCCTTTTGTACATGCTTTACCGATGAAGGCGGCAAGGTCCCTTCCACAACCTGTGGAGCAAACACCTGCCTATTCCCTCTCTGATATGTTTTAGCCAATTTTCCCATTTCAACCATTTTAGGCTTGCTGACAATAACCCTGGTAGGTGACCCAATCTGACTCTAAAATGATGATGATGGTGATGAAATGGGTCTAGTAGGATGAGCTGATGAAGAAGTAGGTGTTGTGGGATGAGATGGAGGAATATATGTAGTATGATGAGATGGGGGAGGCACATCTTAAATATGTTGAGCTTTTGGAGCAGTGAAGATGTCATTAGCAATGAAGGTGTCCCATGATATGTTCATTTGGTTAAGATGATGGAGGACAATGGTCTTGATGAGAGAGTGGTGAGAGAGGTTGTTCATCTGCTGGTCATGATCTCTCTTCTGTACAATGTATGCCATTTTTTCAATGTTCCTGAATATAAAATATGGAATATTGAGCATCTTGACCCTTTTGAAGTGCATGAGCAGTCTAATATGGTAGATGTAAAGTCTAGAGAACCTTCCTTCACAAGAGAAGTACTTCATGATGATTTTCATCATGGGGGCATACCTATCAAGGAGGTGACTAAAAGGAAAAAATTTCTTTACTTCATTTCTATACATTGGCTTGACGTATGGATCATAATATTGATCATCCAAGTATTTGGACTTGAACCAATTCTCACCTACATTTGGAATTCCAGTGGCAACTGCAATGATGGCTGATGATATGGTGAAAGTCACACTAGCAAGGGTCACTTGATTATCTTGAACATTTGATATGAAAAGTCTGCCTAAAATAGGGTGGTGTTGGACTCTTTGTATCATTTAACAAAAGTCAAAGCATCAGACATGCTTCAAACAATTGACAGTCATGGGAGATGCCATTATTTCATTGGTGTTGGCGGGCTCACGTTTAAGAATCCTTCCTCCCTTGTGTGGCCTTCTTTCTTTCCTCTCTTCCTCCTCTCTGTAATCTCTGTTTTCCTCCTCCATGGTATTTTGGTCTAGAAACCCTAGGGATGAGGAAATGGGAATGGGGATAGGTTTAGGGAGTGGGGTGGAAAAAATTAGGAAGATAGGGGAAGGGTTTAGTAAAATTAGGGAGGTGGTGGGGGGTTAAAATGTTTAAGGAATTGGGAGTAGTAATTTTATTACGGGTTTTATGGTAATGGGTGCCTAGAAAATAGAGATGCCTAGGACTTTGGGTTTAGGGGAAAAGGGAGTTAGGGACAAAAATATAGTAATGTAGGGGTAGGGATGGGTTTCACTGTGATGTGGGAATGCAATGTGGGGTATTAGGGAACTGGATTGGGAATAAGGGAATGAAATTAGGGTTTTCAACTAGACAAAATCCAATTTTAGCATGAAAACTCAAACACCATGAAAATGCTCTTGAAGAATGCAAGGAGAAAGCATTTATGTCTTACTTACTTGTTAAGAGGTGATAATAATCTTTTCTTGAGGTTAGAAAGAATTCAGATGAGTTTTAGAACTTGCTGATTAAAAAGGCCAAATGCGCAACGCCTTTGAGAGATGCGCAATTCCCTCATGTCAGATGCGCAACGCACTTTCTAGATGCGCAACGCTAGTTCCAGATGCACAACGCCTCTTGCCCAGATGTGCTGCACCATCAAAAAAAAAAAAAATTCGCCCTCCAAACTGGAATTTCGAGTTGTGGAATTGGTAGCTCGATGTTGTGAGAGACAAATGAGAGTGAATTTGATGTTTTGATGAGATTTATACTTGGTGGATTTGATGTTTTGGGCCTTGGGACCCACTTTACCTTCTTTACATTCACCTTTAAACCTTGAAACTTTACCCTTTCATGATGAGTTCATTCTTTGACAATTGAACATTTGATTGGATTGAGACACATTAAAATTTGACATTTTGGTGCTTTGGCATATGGATTCTTTGAGTTGGGAGCTTGGGAACCATGAACTTATTACAAATTGAGTGACATAAAATTACATAATAAAAATAAAGAATACATTTTGAAATATAAAAATTACATCTTGAAATGAAAACTACTCCTTACAAATCATCTTTACATGGTAAAGAGAAGTTTATTTAATCGCTCTCTTACTTGCTGGTCTTATGCGATGGAAATGGTGCGTTATTGGACCTTGAAAACCCTAAAACCTAATGGGAACATTGAATGACTGGAATTCGTGATGACATGATTGAATAGGTGGTGTAATCTCATGAAATAATGAACACTCAGCAAGTGACAAAGTGAGCCAACAAGTGATGAAATGACATTTATGAAAACAGTGAACTTTAATGAAAATCTGCACCAAGTGACCAAATTTTTGCATGACCTAGTGGAATGATAATAAATTTATGAGTGGGACCCCTAAAATGACATGAAAGAGTTAATTTTGATCACTGTTGGAAGGATGCAAATACTGACACTAACATTGGTTCCAATTGGGGATGGTAGCTCCTTGGAGGTGCCAAGAACACCGTAGACCAAGTGCCTATCCATTGGGCATGGAGTCAAAAAAATGAAAACAAACTGAAAATTGAAAACTCAAACTGATTTGTGACAAACTCAAACCGACTGAAAACTGACTTCAAAAATTGACTCCAGACTGACTTGAATAATAACTTACTAAACTTATTGATAGCAATATATCACCGAGACTTATGGGCTTCAAATCCCGATGAAAACCACCTGCCTGCTGAATACATATGTATAATCATGTGAAGTGATCCTTCCAGTGTAACCAATCTAGCAGATGGCTACTTACTGAAATTCTGCTCTCATTTTCCTCGAGCAAGTAGAAAAAACAAAAACTAGGCCACTCCAAGTGTCCATTGAACATGTGCTTTTGGTCCATGAAAACAAGAAAATACATCTTCCCTGCTAACTGTAGTAAATCAGTAAAAGGATCTTCAAAAATATGAAATGTTACCTTGTATTCAGATCCACCAAAAAAAACAAGCACACTTTTCATTCTGATCTGAAAGAACACTTAGTTGTTGATCCATAGGAGAGCATAGGGAAGTTAGAATTTCTGCTATCCGAGTGTTGGCTGCAAATTCCTGAAGCACGAGAAACTCTGATTCTATCTCTGGCATACTGTCTCTCTCAGACTCATTCTCCTTCCATTCATATTTTTAAATGGTCTTTGAACAGAAAACATTCTTCAAGATTGTTAAACATGACAACCATATCCTCTTTATGAAAGACAATAGTCTCTGTTAGCTGATCTCTTTCCAGGAAATCATCATAAAAAATTGGCTTACTCTCAATAACTTCCTGTATAGTTTCATCAATCTCATGACTGTCATCATTTAAACTCAGACTTTCATTTTCAATGATGGAAGAAGTTTCATTAACACATTCTTGACTATGTGAACATTGCAAACCTGCATTAGCTTGGGCTGTAACATGAATTTTCAGGAGTTGATCTATATCGTCTTCAGTCAAAGGAGGAAGTACTCTTTGTTTTCTTTGGATGAAACATTAGTTGTCTTCTTTCCCTCCTAAATATTCACAAGTATTCTGAATATCTTCTTTAATATCAAGAAAAGGAGCATATAAATTTTCATCAGACTGCTGATTTATTTCATGTGGTTTCATTTGACTATCAAGATGCAAAATTATTTCATCTTCAAGCAAAGGGGAAGCTACTGTACGCTGAATTTAATCTTGTGTATCAAAGTGACTAGCTTCTTTAGATTGATGTTGAAGGGAGAAATCATAGAAGGCTTCAATGATCTCTTCATCATTCATGTATTTGATATCATCAATACTCTCAAGATATGCAATAAAACCTTCACTATAATCACAATAGCTTTGTAAGAGAGATAAAGAAAGATTAGACTTCACATAATGTTTGGAGAACATCTTATGGAAATATTTAAGAGAACATAAACTTATTTTTGGTAACCCTTCATACCATACCCTAGCTTTATATTCAAGAGTCGCCATAAAAACCTTCATGAGATAGTCTTCAGGAAACTCAACTCTCAGTCTACATACATGTACATGAAACTTTACTAAATGCAGATCAGCATCATCTTTCTCTTCATCTTTGAATATAGGAAGATGTGTAAACCAACCAACATAAGGAATAGGATTTGGAAATCCATGTATTTGAGATCGATCCATAGGACCATCCTGGGATTTTTTCTTGTAGTAGATCTCATCTCTACAAAAATGAAGTCACCAAGAAGTCTATTCAAATTACCAGTTCTTGAAAAGTGGAGTCGCCATGAAAATTCTGAACCTTTGGATTCTTCGACACTGGAGATGCCAGTTGAATAATAAACAACCTTCTTGTGCCTGATCGTTGTTCACCATCAGCAATCAGATATGATCTGTGTCGTTCTTTCCCATGGAATATTTGTCTTTTCGCCTCCCTGACATCGATGCCTGTATGTTATCACTCCACCGGATCTCTAAAGCTGAGAAAGAGTCTAAACATAGGTAACCACAGACCAATATTTTATCTTGGTAGCTAGCCCTAGCTTGGATCATACAGATGAGGTTCTAGAAAGATCAAGACAATTCATGCATTCTTTCTAAACTGAAGAAATGAGATAAACTATGAAGATTTTCCCAAAACAGAGCATAGCAGATGTATTCTGCTTATCAACTTGAGAATCAACATATACTAGAAATGAAACAGATAATTGAGAGTACAAACATTCATACATATGCAACAGAAGAAGAAGCAATGCTAACTTTCCATACCACATGTATCCCAAAGAAATAGCTACAACTCTTTCATTAAATTTTTGCTAAATACTGAATACACTACAACAATATCCAACCTATGAAATGAGTCAAGAAGTGAAAGATATGGGCATGAAACAAATTCTCCCAACCTCAAGGGTTGAATCCTTGAGTTGTGGAGCTAATCCACCAAAGTCCGAACTAAAGCCTAGAGTGTAGGGTGGTCAAACTAACTCATCCCTAACTTTAGTGAAATTGATTCATTCATCCTCTCAAAGAGTTTTACCTAATGTATTTACACCTAAGTAAATAAAAAAAATCAATATTACATTTAAATCCATGAATTAAATTAGTAAAAACTCAAATATTTTATCACAATTTGAGAAAATTTAAAAAAATTGGAAAATATCAGAGAATTGGCAAATGCACAACGTTTGAAGTAGATGCACATTGCCAACTTCAAGGTAAGTTTTGGAGGCCTTCCTAAAGTCCAAATTGAGCTCAGGATAGCTCATTGGAAATCCTATCCCATGTAGTCTCCAGATATGGGCTTAGTTTCCAAAATGGTGTTGATTTGACCCCCCAAAAATTCAATCTCCCAAGACTGGTCAAATGCGCAACGCCAGGCTCAAAAAGAGAGTAGAAACATGATTTTGTGGATGTTTTTGGCCTTTTCTCCCTATTAGAATGTCCAATTTTTGTGTGCCAATAGTCAAAATTGATGTAGAGGGCCTTATGAATACAATGGTGGTGGCCATTTATCATTTGGAGGCTCATAGAAGAAGCACAGTGCCCTAGGTGCTGCGCTTTTGACAAGTGGAAAGTTGTGAAAACTAGTCAAACTTTGTCAAAATGCCTAAAATTTCAAAAACTAACCCAAAATCCTTAAAAACTAGTTGATGGAGTGTTGATGAAGTGTGTTAATCATGGAGGGACGCCTCAAAAAGTATTTCGAGTTTGTCTCCTTCCTTTTGCTTGGTTAGGGTTTGCTTGTGTTTCTCCTTCAATTGCTTGAGTTAGATGCTACAAACCTTGTTTCTTGTGATGTACTTGTTTGACAAGTTTCTGACCATCTTGTTGTCCTTGTTTTCCTTGTGGAGTAGTTTTTCATGTTGGATTTTGACCCTATCAAGCCATGTCTCTCTGTCATCCTCAACCTCGGCAATCCTTTCCTCAAAAGTTAGTTTTTCATCTTCAATTCTCTGCTACTATAAAGCCCTCTTAAGACCTCTTGTTTTTGGTATTTTTCTGCTGCTTTGGATGCATCATTGTCAGGGTCATTAGGTGGCATCATAGCTTTACCTTTATTTTTTTTAAGCAGCTCTAGCTCCATGATAATTTTCTTATTCTTCAACTACTTATTCTCTTGCTCAAGAAAAGAAATGACAAACTTAGTTCTCTCTAATTTAGTCCGAAGCTCTCTAATTTGGGCATCCTTTTCCTTGAGAATCAAAATGGAGGCCTCATGATCATCTTGCTAATCCAAGTCAACTAGCTCAAATTCTATCTCTGTCTCATGGAGGTTTTCCTCCTCATGCCTGACTTCTTCATGAACATCTTCCTTTGTCATCTTTTGCTTTCCCTTCTATACCTACTTTGCTAATGAAGAAGGCAAGGTCCCTTCCACAATATGTGGAGAAAACACCTACCGATGCCCTCTCTGATATGTTCTAGCCAATGTTCCCATTTCAACCCTTTTAGGCTTGCTGAAAATAACCCTGCTAGGTGACCCAATATGACTCTGAAATGATGATGATGGTGATGAAATGGGTCTAGTAGGATGAGCTGATGAAGAAGTAGGTGTTGTGGGCTGAGATGGAGGAATAGATGTAGTAGGATGAGATGGGGGAGGCACATCCTCAACATTTTGAGCTTATGGAGTAGTGAAGATGCCATTAGCAATGAAAGTGTCCCATGAGATGTTCATTTGGTTAAGATGATGGGGGAAAATGATCTTGATGAGAGAGTGGTGAGAGAGGTTGTTCATCTATTGGTCATGATCACTCTTCTGTACAACGTATGCCATTTTGTCAATTCTCCTGAATAGAAAATATGTAATATTGAGCATATTTACTCTTGTGAAGTGCATGAGCAGTCTAATATGGTAGATGTAAAGTTTGGAGAACCTTCCTTCAAAAGAGAAGTACTTCATGATGATTTTCATCATTGCGGCATACCTATCAAGGAGGTGACTGAAAGGAAAAACTTTCTTTACTTCATTTTTGTACCTTGGCTTGATGTATGTCTCATAATAGTGTTCATCCAAGTCTTTGGATTTGAACCACTTCTCACCTACATTTGGAATTCTAGTGGCAGTTGCAATGATGGCTGATGATATGGTGAAAGTCACACCAGCAAGGGTCACTTGATTATCCTGAATATTTGATATGAAAAGTCTACTTAAAACATGGTGGTGTTGGACTCTTTGTATCTTTTCACAAAAGTCAAAGCACCCGACATGCTTGAAACAGTTGAAAGTCATGGGATATTCCATTATTTCACTGGTGTTGGTGGGCTCAAGTCTAAGAATCCTCCCTCCCTTGGGTGGCCTTCTTTCTTTCCTCTCTTCTCCCTCCGTGTAATCTATGTTTTCCTCCTCCATGGTATTTTGGTCTAGAAACCCTAGGGACGAGGAAATGGGAATGGGGATAGGTTTAGGGAGTGGGGAATGGGGTGGAAAAAATTAGGAAGATAGGGGAAGGGGTTAGTAAATTTAGGGAGGTAGTTGGGGGTTAAAATGTTTAGGGAATTGGGAGTAGTAATTTTATTACAGGTTTGATGGTAATGGGTGCCTAGAAAATAGAGGTGTCTAGGACTTAGGGTTTAGGGGGAAAGGGATTTAGGGACAAAAATATAGTAATGTAGGGGTAGGGATGGGTTTCACTATGATGTGGGAAGGCAATGTGGGGTCTTAGGGAACCAGATTGGGAATAAGGGGATGAAATTAGGGTTTTCAACTAGACAAAATCCAATTTTAGCATGAAAACTCAAACACCATGAAAATGCTCTTGAAGAATGCAAGGAGGAAGCATTTATGTCTTACTTTTTAAGAGGTGATAAGAATCTTTGCTAGAGGTTAGAAACAATTTGGATGAGTTTTGGAACTTGCTAAACAAAAAGGCTAAATGCGCAATGCCTTTGAGAGATGCGCAGCACCCTCATGCGAAATGCGCAGCGTAATTAGCAGATGCACAACACCCTCATGCCAAATGCGCAGCGCAATTAGCAGATGCACAACGCTAGTTCGAGATGTGCAACGCGTCTTGCCCAGATGCGAAACGCCACCAAAAAATTCAAAATTTTGCCCTCCAAATTGGAATTTCGAGCTGTGGAAGTGGTAGCTCGATGTTGTGAGAGACAAATGATAGTGAATTTGATGTTTTGATGATATTCCCCAAGGGTATCCCAGTACGTACCTTACCGATTCCCTCCTTCCTTTCACTTTCGTCCTCCCTTTGAGAGGGAGGCAGGTTGCTTCCCCTACAAATAAATACTTTTTTTCTGCTTCGGCTAAGCTAATAGGGGGCCGCTCTAAGAAGGCAGGCGAGGGCATATTCCTTTCCTATTTCTTTATGATGCATGGGGTTAGCCACAACACGCGCTGCACGGGTCGATCGCTTAGTAGCCATACTGCCACCTTACTGTGTGGGCCTTTCATCCCTCTTTCAGTGTGTGTGCCTGCTCCGTGTTCCGATCTATCTCTACCTACGCATTTAACCCACTGCTCCACCTCACCATTGAGCGGCGACGATAAGGTCTTTCCTATCGCCCCACTCACTAGCGTGAGTGGATAGCTTGCCTCACGAACAGAAGCGAGTGATTATATTCATTGGTTGGGAAAGCCAAGAGCGTTAGTTAACATTAGCGAACGTTAGCGAAGCGCCCCTCCACTATAGTTAGAGTCGGACTAGGAAGGGCGAAGCAAGAAATAGAAGCTCGTCAAAAGCTCTCCAACAGATTGTTTCATCGCTGATGTTCTAAGCTGATATCTCTCTATAAAGCTTTTGATTCGGCTAATAAGTGTAGCTAACAAAAGTGTAAGTAGGAGTTATCGTGCATGTGTAGATGATGGCATGAAGTAATCCATGTGTTTTTTCTGATACTAGGAATCCCAAGAGATAATACAAGGTTCAATCTACTGCTATGTCTTAATGCCTGGTCAAATGTGAAATAGAATGTAATGGGGTTTTTTTCTTTGCTACTCCTCGTTGTGACTAGTAATCAAGAAGAAATGAATGAGGCTATGTTCAATGTTTATGTTTCCTATTACTAGCTTTCTAAAACATAGATAAGAATCCTATTACTTATTCCTGGGTTTCGGGTGTTTATGTGGATGATCAATCCTTTGATGAGCACGTGAGAGGATCGGTCGTCCCTCGTTGATAGATAGCTCTGATGGAGGTTTAGGATCCTTCCCCAACTTGTTGAAGGGTTGGCTGTTCTAACAGTCTTGCTATAGATAGTTGTACCTATAATAAAGAGCTTCTAGTTTGGTTGTTCTTAAACGATTAGTGAGTCTAGTGAGTAGGAATTAAGTATAGCTCTAGTTCCTTCTAATTATCTAAAACATAATAAGCTACATACTAGCTCCTAATAGTCTATGTTCCTAATGCTTTCTCTAAAGTCAACTCTATATAGTTAATCAACTTTCAACTATACAGACATAAGAGTGATTTCTTAGACTATATCCTACCATAGGATAATATAAAATCAACTATAAAGCTTCGATCCTACTCTTTGTACTAAGACAATACCTTTAGGAAAAGCTATTGTTTGCTAACAACACTACTCCATTAAACATATGAAAAAATAGATACAATTCTTATTCTTATTATATATAGCTAGTTCTCTTTGTTCCTATACCCAATTATCTTCATGTAGTGTGAGGTTCTAACAGCTCTTAGTATGAGGTTATCAGTCTGTTATAGTTATTAGAGGTTAGAGGTTATAGGTCGTCTTTTAGAGATTCATTGAGTAAGTATGAGTAGTTAGTTATAGATCCTATATAAGTTATTAATAGGTTTTTCCTTGTTCTATTAATGAAAGGCGTAGAAGCAAAACATAGGGTTATGTAATAGTTCCTCCAACCAAGGTAAAGTCGAGTGGGCCTCCTTTGTCATTGGGAGCCTCTGGAAGGCATAGGAAGCTAGAGGGACTTGTGAAGGGTGAGGTGGAGTATTTCACTGAGTTTACTAGCGACCTCGATATGGACGGCCAAAAGTGGAGTAAGCTGGATCATATCAGGAGCATGAAAAAAGGGATTTGAACTGGAAAGCCCTAATTCGGAGGGAAACCCGTTGTTAGTCGGCGAGTATCCTAGTGTACCGGTGTTTAGGAGTGAAAGGGGAAAATCCCTAGCAAAGAAGCTACGGTTGACCTCGAGGATTGGGGTGGGTGGGTAAATAGTGGTCAAGCCTGCTTACGCATCCTCTATCCACATCCAATCCATGAAGTACAATGTTCATTAGGATTGGGTTCCATGAAACAACTATAAATCGGTAAGAAGATTGGCTGGTCGCCAAAAAAGATGATGCCAAAAATCAATAAGTAAATAACACATTATACGATCACCCAAAACCTATAAGATCCTACAAATGAAGAATGTATCGCATTATTAGCAAATGCATCTTAACTATCTATATCTTGTTTGCTCTTGACACCATAGACCCAATATACGTCTTGTATCCGAACACCTTGCTTGTTTGCTGCACGTTGCACTCGCATTGGAAGTCTCATACCGAACATTCAGGACTACAGCAGCAGCGCCAACACGGGCTCCATAACTCACCAAGCCAGACCAACTTTTTGGCTCTCCTATCTTGGTACCAGAGAGCCTCCAAAGAATACATGACAACCAGTTCAAAGTCCCGAGGAACAAAGGTGTTTTATAGTCACCAAGCCAGATTGCTATAACGACCTTCTTTTTAGTATTTGTCCACGTTACTAGAGATTTTGCTCCTACAGAGAGGCCTTTACCTATGTTCATACATCTATTTATCCATAGGAGTGGCTTCTCCTTCCGCAGTGGCAGCATTTCTCTTAGTATTAGTTTGAATTTACAATATAAAGCATTAGTCAGTATGCTTTACAGTGTAGGAAGTATGCTTAGGATCTATTCCTCTTTATTAGCTTAGAATATAAGTGATCCAGTTCAGTCATAATAATTCCACGTTTCAACCATGCCCCGCTAACCAACCAAGTATTACTTCTTTGGAGATTAGGTCAGGGAATACTAATTCAGATTGTTATTCATGTACCAACCAATAGATTCATTAACATGTTAACAAGATGGCAGACCAATATTCGCTTTTATTTAGTATATAGATAACCTGTTAGCATGACGCTTTTCTATTTTATATATACTACTTACCTTAAACCTATCCTCTCAGCATTTAAGTATCATAGCGCATCGTATAGAGAGAGAAAATGAACTATAGTTTCATTATTAGTGTAGAATGACCTATGATAGTTTGTCTCATGACTGTAGATTACCGTACATAGATAGTATAATGACCTATGACAGAAAGTAGAATTAGGGTCTCAGTAGAGAGCAGAATTCATCTGATAGATAGTCAATTTTTACTTTATTTGGATTTAGGTGATTTCTACTTCTGTGACTTTTCATAGATAGTAAATTGATTTAGGTTGGAACTACTTCTTATGATAGTATGATTATTTTGGCTTATGATAGTATGATTATTGTTGGAGAGATAATTGTAACTATAATTTAAGATAGTAGAATTATGAGATTCATTGGAGCTATATTTTAGCTCATGGTTGCATCACACGAATCTCCCAAGGGCCCTAAATAAATGGTGAAAATGACGCATTGAAAACGTCGACCCTGCTTCTAATTGCGGTTCCCTCCGAACTAATGTCCCTGAGAGCACTTCGCAGCATCTACCCGCAGCGGGGGTTCGCTTCTACCACCTTTCTCCTCCCCAGTCGTTTCGGTTCGATCCGTGCACCTACGACTTTGTCACGCTTCCCTGTCGCTTCGCTGATACTCACGTGACAGGAGCACCCTTCGCCCCAACTCCTCCACTTTTCGTCGTCTTTGGATATAGTCATTTTTACTTAGTCGTAGACAAAGTGCATAGAGATCTATCTACTAACGGAGTGGAGGTAATCTCATTAGAATAAGTAGGAAGTCTTATAAGTTAGTTAGTATTCTTAGTCAAGATATAAAAGTCTTATTAGGTAGGAAATATATGAGTATTATTAATGATTAGGATCTTTATGAGTATGAATGATGAGTATGATTAGGATTTCTAGAAATATGAGCTGCTGAAGATAAATGAACCACCAGAGATCAAACCCACGATAACCAGCTACTCCGCTATCCCGACCCTCTTACCTTTTCTGGCTATGATTTCATTAGTAAACCACCAAGCCCTAGAGGCACAAGAGAGTAAACATATGAATGCTAACGAATAAACAATAGAAACCACAACCATATAGATTCCCTTTCATTGCTTTCTTATTCCCTTGACTTGCTTTCTAACAAAAAGAGGACTGGACAAAGTTCAGTTGAGCGGCTTCGGGGGATTGGGGTGGGTGGGTAAATAGTATTTCAAATAAATAGAGAGCTAAACGCACCTTCCCCTATTTTATGGGGAAAGCGGCTTCGCTCCTCCTTTCCATAAAGAATATATTAACGGATAGTTGGTAACTATTGAGCTAGTTGTTCCTATTGATAATGAATATATTCATTGGGTGACGGCTATTGATGAACGTTGATAATGAATCCCTTATTATCTGCATAGTTGATAATTTCCTTTTATTTGCTATTCATAAAGCTGCTGGTGAAAGTAATTCATAAAGCTCCGGGAAAGCCTCTCTAATAATATGTTTATCCGGGCAAGTATCTAAAGAATCTATCTTAGCCAGTAATCTTAGTTAGCATAAAAGCTCTATTTTAAGGATTAGTTATTAGTGATCATAGTTATAGTAGTGTATGTGCTTGGGTTGAGCCCTAAAGTGAGTTTTGGAGAGGGAACAACAGCAATATAAACTCTCCGGGTTGGCTAGTAACTCATAAAGAAATCTGAGCTTACAGAAGATCACTACTCCTCTTTATTATTTAGATAGGGATTCTTTCTTCTTTAGGGATAATATAACAAGGCGAGTCTATTTTAGAAAGTAAGATAGGAATAACCAATAGAGTGTTTTCTAAAGCTTGTATAGATATATAGGAACCTATAAGAATTTGATCACTTGCACTTGTATTCCTCCTGTCGGATGGGTTATTTCATCTCTGTCTGTCCAATAAGCTCCACCAATATGATATGAATTCTGCCCTATAAGATTCATGATGAGGGACTGATGTCTATGATTAATTCCTTGCCTATGACTTGCCTATGAAATAGAAACCATGAACCATCCAACTATGAACCATTAGAAATGAACCATCATTTCGATCTACCATGCTGAGTCTATTTCACATTTCTTTATACGTTTGGCTCTCTGTGAAAGCTTGGAGTTATGATGTATGAATGTTTAGCGACTAGATACGCGGACACCTCGAATATACTGTCTGGGAATGGAATACCTTTGACGCTTCTTTCACCATCATGGATCGTAACTGGGAACTGGGAAAGACGAGGAGCCAGTCATCAATTTCTTATCTTGTTGCTGGTATAGATGATGATAGCTTTTTAATACGATACAAGCTATGAACTCTTACTAACCACTACTTGATTCTTATTTTATAGATACATAGATCCCGAGAAGATGGAGGGGGAACAGACACTCTTGTGTTAGTTAAGTTTGTTCCTTTGCTATGATAAGTATGTGAAATGAGAACAAAAACCGGATAGATATACTATGTGAAAGCTTGATGATAGTCTTTTTTTGTAGAGCTTGTATTAGGAGAGCTTAAACCCTCAACACGCTTTCCGGGTGGCTCACGAAACCAATAAGGAATTTATTATACCGGCTAACAACGAAAAAAAACCACTTACCATTTCTAGTTGATGAGTCAAGTATTAAGGCTTTACGTAGAGAGGTCCCATTTCAAGTTGATCAAGTTAGGTTGGAAAGATAAGATTACATTTCAAGTTGTGCAAGTTACGTTGGAAAGATAAGATGGTTTGTAAGTCTTGTAGCAAACAAAGAGCAGCAAGTACCGTATGTTCAGTTGGAAAGGAACCAAGAAGATGCAAGCAAGTTGTGTCAAGTTCAGTATAAAGACTTGTATTCCTCTTTGCTAGGGTGTTAACACATGAAAACTAAACTGAACTAAACCATGATTCTGAGCTAAGATGATGAAGCATGCATCGTATAATGACATCGCTACACATCCCTAACTTCACAGAGAGCAAAAGTATAGCAATCTACTTTATGCATCCTCGATTTTCTCTTAGATCTCCACCCCTGATAATCTCCACGGAACAACGCCCGAAGCAAAAGTGAATTCCAGGCAGCTCTCAACATGTATATCATTTGGACAGACCTTGATCATAAATACAGCCTATATAGCTCAAACTAATAACTGGGTATATAATAACTGGCTATAGGTTATAAATCATCACTTGCTCAATATTCAACTGGATATTATACGGGCTAATCATTAATATAGGCATATCGGGAAATCAATATATAAATCTTGGCATACTGGTAATTAATCTATATATAAATACCTGGTAATTAAATAGACATACTGGCTTAATAAATAAAATATATATATACATACTTGCTAATTATTAATATAATATAAAGAAATATACCGGCTATAAATCAATAAATTATCAGGTAGTCTTGTAAATACTAAATACTTGAAAGACAAAAGGAGTTCTAAACCTAGTGATTATACAACTTAGCTTATACAATTTATCAGCTTGTATCTAGGCTTCTTAGCTTCATCAAGATTGGATCGATCGATGTATAAAAAACCGTTTGTATGACCCAATAAAAACGTGAGTTAGGGGTATGCCATGGGTGATAGTATTAGCTTGAAACTTTGGTTGTTTCTCTCATAAGTATAGTTATGACATTGAAAGAGACATCAAGCAGCTTGAGAGGTGCACTAGGTTGTGCCTTGGGATCAGTAAGTGAGATATTAAGTGACTATTTTCATAAAGGATGTATGGTCCCAATATGATACATAGTAGTGTTAGCTCCTAGTATAGTAAGTGATGGGATGATAGAGTGATCTAAACACTCAACAAGTGGTGGCTTACTATGGCAATGTGATAGTGGATCTAAATATTCAAGAATGACATAGATCTCACCCAACTCTACACAATAGTCTAGTGTAGAGATAATAGCATACATACAGTAAATCCATGGATGACCAAGCAATAGATGAAATGAAAAGTCCTTCTCGATGAGAAACTAGAGTATGACTAATGTGATAGGACCTATAGTGATGGACCACTTTATTACTCCCATTTCAACAATCTTATAGGAATCATAAGCATGACGTGTACTTTTGGTTACAAATGTGTGTATTAGTGTAGTGCATATTCAATAGAGATAATAAGAGACTACATTGACCCTAGAAAAGTAGTCAATGAATACATGCTTCATGTAGTAAAGTATTACTATACACTCGATGAAAAGAGTAAGGTCATGTGCAATAATGAATGAACTATCTAATGGCATAACACTAAGATCAAAGGAAAAATATTTGGATTCCAATGGCACGGTTGTGGCTAAATTATATTTTTTATAAGTGGCCTAGTAGAGATGTGATAAACTTAAGTGTCTGAAGGTAGATCAGTTGATGGAAAAGATGATGCATGAGTAGCGGATGGTTGATACATACTGTAATTCAAAGAGTCTCATAGAGATGGGCACAAGTGTAGTAGATCTCATATGGAGATGTTTCCCTTTGTATATGCAGAGTCAGTAGTGATAGAATATGGTTACATAGGCTATTTGAAAGCCGGACATGCAAGGGAGAACCGAGCAAGCCTTGTCACGACACTTCCTGTGTATGCCAACATGAAAACTGCCTTCGTTTACATTGAATTGTAAAATCGCGGGGCTGACCTGATATGGTCGAGCATAGCCCTTATATAGTTCTATCCCTGGGTGGATTGATGGGGCTCGCTTGCCAGCTTTGCTTGCCTACACATTGGTGGGTGGGTTGCAGGCTCGCCGTACTTGCTGACAGTGACCGCCCAACTTGAATTCACACCATTGCAAAGATGGGTCTTTATTTGGGACACGTCGATTTCAATTCTAATAGATTTATGGAGGCAATTTCCAATGCTCACATAGAGGAGAAAATTTCAGACTTACTTTTTGGGGTTGGGAAAATGTCGAAAAGACTTCGAATCGAACACCTTCGTCGCCATCCGAGGCCTTGTCAGCAGCAGCCATCAATAGACTCGGTCAAGGAGCAATGGGGAATAAAAAGGCCCGATATCAAGCGTTCCTCCCGCCGGCCGCTCCATCCAGCCAGGTCAAAACGGGTTGGTTTCAAAGTGACCACACGGACGAGAAAGTATACGAACCTACACAATAAATAATAGGGTTAGGACAAAACGATGAACTATGTGCTCTCCGAACCCCGAACCAATGACCCAGCCAGGACCGGTAATCCCCCAATTATCTATTCTTCAAGGTAACCGTACGTAAAAAGATAGTGCAAGCATACAAGCATAATAGTCTTTGGGAGGAGCGAAACAAAGAAGGTGGTAGCTCCAAAAAAGAAAGGAAGGCAGCATACATATCTAGTAGGGGTAGGCAACCTTTATATAGATAGGAGTAAGGCCGTTCTATCTACATCCATCTAGAGAGAGTTGGGTTAAGGAACGAAGAGTGGGCTATCCTAAGGAAGGCAAGACCCCGCCTGAACCATAGGTAGAGAGTGAGTTCGCCAAATCTGAAAGATTAGATAAGTCCCGTCCCTCTTCCTGCCTTTCGGATGCTCTCTCCCAACAAGTCGAGTACAGGTCGAGTCAGATCGAGTCTATTAGTTCACGTATTATTCTAAGACCCGATAGAAGAGTTGCCGGGGTAGAGCGGGGGGAGGAGAGTCTAAACAGCAAAAGGATATTTGAGTGGTGAAAACCTTTCAACAGGGGTGATCTCAAGATCGAGTGAAGGAGGTCTTGTCTATTCTCTTTGGCCAGTAAGGAGGGACGGGCAGGGGAAAGCATTTCACCAACTTCATCATCGGACATTGAACCTACTGAAAAGAAGTTAACCATTTCTTTCTCTATCTACGTTCACCCAAGTAGTATTATCAAGTTTGGGCAGTCGAGCTTGGTTGGCCATCCATTCATTCATTGCTGGAAAGTTGATGAGTGCTTTGCATTTAAGCTCTCTCCCTATCTAACAAGAAGAGTGATCGTTATTAAATACAACATAATGTCATTTGAGTGCTTCAATGACAGACACCACCTATTCCAGACGTATTAGGCTTTTTTCGCTAAATGGACGATTCGAGCAACTCAAGCGAGTCTATATGAGAAAGACTATGCCGACGGCAACTATATTCAATAAAACGGGGATAGGACCTTCTGGACTTGACCTTGAAAGACCAAGTTTTTCTTTTTCCCCAATTAATAAGGAAAGAATCGACTCGACCTCCGTTGGATCACCCTTTCCAGTTGGACTTTACCTCCTAAACCCCTTCTGAAATGGTAAGGCAATCACTCGACCCAACGAACTCTTCTTGGGCTTGATATAACTCAACATTTGTTTCCGGGAGGGAGGGAAGATAAGAGACGGAGTCACTCACTATTCATATGGTGAGGTTTTATTCATTCCGGAGAGACCTCGAATCGAGCGAGATAAACATCGATCAGACTAAACCCCGACTTTGAAACAGAGGGTAAGAAGCCAGATACCGGTCTAACGAAATGTGCCTAATTGAAAGAGGGATAAAGAAAAAAGAAACCCTTTTCTTTCAAAGGGGAAGTGCATTGAAGACCTAACCCATATTCAAGGTCATTGCAAAGATGAGGGACACCTATCCCTGCTAATACAAGACCTTTCCGCAGAGAGACCTCGGTTGAGAAACCCCGATCTTTCTTGTTGCTGGCCATTTTGACTTCCCATTCCATCGGCTTTCTAACGGCGGATGCGATTTCGACTAAGTAGAAACCGGCAGGTCGAGATCTTGAAGCTCGAAAAGTGCGTTCAGTTGTTTCATGCCTTTTTCATCATTTGGGAGCTATATCCTCTAAAGAGTGCACTGAAGCCGCCCGCCTCGTTCCTGCGAGATAAAACCCTTATCCCGAATAATATTTACCCGGCAACAAGGTCAAGAAGAGTTGGTGACCGAGCCGTCTTCCTGAAGAGGTAACCCCTTTCAAAGATATCCCGTTTGTCGAGATCTATTATTTTCGGGTAGATAACCTATCTGAGAGGTTAATGCATAAATGTGTCAACCTATCTCCAAGATCAGTGCTTCAATGACGGGCACTTACGAAAGAGAGGGAGGTCGAGATCTCTACAAACCGATGGAATGGCTCTGCCCATTTCCCATCCATCTATCTATCTATATTTTCAACCTTTCCAATTGGCTTCAAACTACAAAATTCCGAACTCCCAAATCCTTGAGTTCAGATAGCGTTAGTCCTTCTTGAACAACGAACAAAAGGTGCGTTCTGACTCGCATGTAGCATTATGCGCGCAACATCCACTGTGTTCAAAGAAGGGACCTATTGAACTGCACTTCGTTCCCTACTCAATAGTCTAGATCCCTGACCTTTTGCCTTTGGAAGCAGCCGGAATAGAAATGGTCGGGTCAACCTATGGTGTATCAGTTGTTTCTATCCATAGCGCAGCACCGGGCATCTAGGTCATTCGTCAATAGGAAATAACCACTAGAACATCTTCGTGCGAAAGCTTCCCATTTGCCAGTTGTTCCTGTTCCTGGGTGTTGATTGAAGCGACTCCAGCCTGTGTTTCGTTTCTTCGTTCTTCCCCCGAAATTGAGTTGAGGCTATTCTCTCTCTTTGTTTCCGACTTTGGAAAGGTTGGAAGATCTGGTAAATGAAGGTGCTAGCTTCATAGACGTAGATTGGTTTATCCCATGGTTCGATTTGCTCCGAAATAAGGTGATAGCCCTGTAGATCGCTCCCTTCCCATTGCTCACGTGAGTGGTCCTTCCCATGGTTCGATTCTTCCTATGGTCCTTCCCATTGTTGGAAGAAGCGGTCTGCCTACCCCACCTATACACGATCGATTAGCCATGAGCAGGTCGAAGAGAGCTACAACATTCGAAGGGGGGCCGGTTCAAAAGGTAAGGGATGGGAATATATAAAAATAATATTGGGAGGTGATAACACTTTTATATTATCTACGTATTAACAACCCCGTCACATTGATTTCTAAATTCAACATTGATAAGGGGATGCCCTTCTGGGCAAAGAGCTAGTTCTGCTGGTGAAGATCAATTGCATATAGAGCATGCATATCTATAGGTGCTAAGGCATGCGGTACGTGGGCATTCGAAATGTAGAATGGGTCCCGTGATTAATCCCAACCGAGTAAGCTAGGTGATAGAACTAAGCGATGACTAGCGGAGGGATTATAGGTATGGATGACTACGTGGGTTAACTACAGAAGGGGAGGTTGGGGTGTAGATGCGGGGTGTGTGGGCTGAGCATCTCAACTAAGCCAGGTATTGGTAACTAAGCTAGGTATGGGTGGGCATAAGTGAAGTAGAAGGTGGGATGCTCCCGAATGGGAAAAGGTTGAATGCGGTGGGGGATGGGAAATACCATGCACGTGCTAAGGACAACCCAATCCATCACCAGGCATACATACATATTTATCCCACCCCAGCTGGGGTAGCAAATCCATTAGTTGTGGGAACATTTTCCGATTGAATGAACAAGGTTTACGATTCTTCCCCGTCCCCACTAACCAATATAGACCACAGAACAAATCTCACGTTTACTGGTCCACACGACTTCGGGCAAATAGAGCAGCTATAGCGGTATAACTCGGATCTAATGGAATAAGTTTGGGGGTTATGAGTGGGTGAAATGTAAAGCTACGGACGTATATGATACTTCTATACATATTTATGGGACCCTTTAGCGGTGATTCTCGATCCCGCTCGTCATCTTTAATTGAAAGCCAGCCCCCACTCACTTGAAAACCAGGAATGACCGCTAAGCCACCGAAGACGGAAGAGTTGCTATTTTTGTTTTTGCGGAATTGAAGTAACCCAAGAAATCAATGAGTTAGTGTTGGGAGGGAGGGGAGGAAGATAGAATAGAAGCAGCAACCACGAATGCCTTGTTCGCAAGCAGAACCAGAGAGATACGTTATGTGCTATAGTTCGGTGATGTACTGCTTCCGAGATCACTAAAGGTAATTCCTTATTACTGTTAGCATAATCTTGTGAGTTAAGGAGGATTGGATTGAGCAACCCATCTTTCGTCGGGAGTTACCTATCTTTCTTAAGGTATTTTTTTTCCCAATCTGAGTCCTGATACGCCTCGGAAGGGAGGGGGAAAGAATGGCTTTATTCTCTAACAAACATTGAAGGTTAGTAAGGCCGCTCTATTGCTAAATAGAGGATTCTGGTCAAGAGATCGCTGGATGGAAGGCTTCCAGAATAGATTCTCTTTGAATGTGAAGGTGAGCAGTGATCTCAGATCTTGGATTACGAAAAGCTTCCATTTAGATGTAATTACTGCAAGATTCACGGTCATTTGATCCGGGAATGCCCATCTAGGGCTAAGGTAACCCTAAAGAGAAAAAGCCGCTGCTTCTCCTTCCACACTGGATCGACAAGTCTATGGTCCCTATGAATCTGATTGCATGGGTATGGATCCAAAGGTTAGTGTGGGAAATAATCTTCCTGCAGCAGAATCACCAGAGCTGGATCCAAGGGTTAGTGTGGGCAATAATCTTCCTGCAGCAAATTCGCCAGATCCGGATCTAAGGGTTGAGAGTAGAGTGGAGGATTTGGAGGAACCTTGTGTAACTGCTCAGAAGGATATGCTTCTGTTTATCAGATCGGGGATAAGGATTGCAGGGTTTTACAGCCCTCTACTTCTCTAATATATATATATATATATAAGGAAGGGGCAATAAATGAGAAGGGTGAATCAGGATCATATCTGTCTGTTATATAAGGGTTGGTTAGGATCATATCTGTAGGTAGGGATCGAGGAGCCTAGCCTACAGGCAGGCCGACCAAAGGGAAGGGAGAAGCTCGCAACCTTATTCATGCCACTTGGCATGATCGGGGAAAACGGGGTTCGAACCCACGACTTCTGGCGTGACAGACCAGCACTCTAACCCACTGAGTTATTTCCCCCTTCCAGATTCGGTGTGAGTCGAAGGTTTCAAGCTACGCATCCTAGTAGCAAACGCCGGAGACCTACCTCGCGTAGAAGTACTTTGGGCGGCGTTTTTGAACTAAACAAGACACTTTGTGTTTCCACCCTCGCGCTCCCGATGGTATTTAGAGCGGCTCGTTTGCTCCTCGCCCCTCTTAGGATGTCCCTGGGGATCGTGTTGTTGGTCATGAATTATATACGTAATTATGCTTTAGCGAACAATGTTGCTATTATATATGTAATTATTCATTTCTGATTCTTTTCTTCGATAATGCATATATTATATATGTAATTATGCTTTAGCAAAAAATGCATATATTATATATGTAATTACGCTTTAGCATTAATATTTCTATGCTAATGTGGCTAAGCTTGCTAATTGCTAAGCGCAGATCAATTGACTAACTAATGACTAACTGACACACCACTTTCATTCCTTAATTTCCCCACTTTGACAAGGTTACCTCGCTGGTGGGCTTGGCTTGGTTGGGCTTGTTCAATGGTTTGCTCCTCCCTTCCTTTGCTTTCCTACTGATTTTCTTTCTTCCCCTCAACTCCTTTAATGGGATATCCCTACGAATGGAATCCCTACAAATAGAATCAATCTCTATACGATAGTCGCTGTTTGATCCCGGGGTTGTGTCCTTCCGATCTGCATCCTACCCCCCCTCCCTCGAAGCTCTCTTTACCCGACTCAAAGTTTGTTTTGTTTGAATGTAACCCATCTACCTAGAAACCTTCCCCTTTTCTATAGGATTGGCAACATGCCACTATGAAATTAGGTAATATAAACTTGACGGATCGCACCTTATTAATTATTAAGCTTCTCCTTTCCATCATTCCATAACCTCCAGATCTTACTAGTGGGTTGGCTTATCCACACAAGTGGTATGACTTCGCTCAAGAAGGGACAACACTTGAGTGATCACTCCCCTTAAATAAGAATATGTGGGTGGGTGTTGTTAGGGAATGGGAACCAACGGAATGTAGACAGATGCAGAATGGGCCCTGAAGAAACGGGAAGGACTAGACCCCTATAGAATGTAGAATGGGCCTTTACTCAATATAGAATGGTGAGGCAACTCTATAGAAAAGGGCAAACAGGGGCCTTTCTTTCACTGTTTAGGGCCTTAATAGAGCATTCTCTCTATCCTTCTTTTTAGGGTCAACTTGGATTCCTGTCCCCTCAAATCGTACACAATGAATCCTAACCTAAAGGGCATTCTCCTGGCCTATATTTATTTAGTTGTTTGGGAAGGTGCATTACAATTCAAGGGCTATTCTCCTCGTTATCACATCTTGACCTGGACTGGATAGATTTCTTTTACTGCCGGGCTTTCCTTCGCGGTCAATAGCAAGGTGTGGTAACGTTGGCAATGTATGTAGTACCTCGCACCTGAGGTAGTTGTTGGTATAGCACGCGAAGCCCCAACCACCATATTCTGATGTTATATTCTCTATGTCAAGGTAGTCTGAGATGTCAAGGTGGTAGTTCGAGATGTCAAGATAGCCCACCAAACCAAACCTACCAAACCTACCAAGATACACATAGTAACCCTACCAAGCTAGATTCATTGACCAGGTAAGTCGATGTATGCATTAGCCCCTCTTACCTAAGACGAGGGAAGCCCAAGACCTTATATACTCATCTTGAGGGGCATGGAATTTTAGATGGGGGGATGCCCTAAGAATAATTGTTGGAATTGTAATTGCTGGAACCTCATAAATGGCACCTAATCAATGGCATTGTATAAGCCTTTCTCTTACTTACGAGCCTTCTCTCTCTAACGACCTTCTCTTACTTACGAGCATGTCTGCTAGGCAGCACGTGCACCAGACGCCACGCCGAAAAGCCTTCTGTAGGGCGAGGTACACTGATCTCGGGGATGGACAGATAGAGTTTTAGACCGTAAAGGGTACTCGTGGAGAAGACTAGAAAAGGCACGCAGATTAGCCTATTATATGATATTGGACGGATTTACAGGTAAGACCAGATCGATAGCGAAGCAAGGAGTGAACACGGGTAAGCTAGAGATTGATCACAGGTCGAAGGGAGCAAGATAGAGATCAGTCGGTAGGTGGGACTGCATCAGGTGAGCTGTTTCACTCTGGGTGCAATGGGTGGGCTGGTTCATTAGGTGACAAGTTCGAGGAGGTGTATCTAAAATAGATCGGGGATTGAAGCAATCGGGCATGGCTCAATCGATATGCTCATATGGAAACACCTTGGCTCAATATTTATTTCATCTGGTGAACCGAACCAATGGGCGAATAGCGGCCTAAAACGCATCGAACCAGGATGAATCCAAGCTGCGATACCCAGCAACAAACTATTGTGAAACATCTGGAAATTCCATTATTCCGAAATAATAAAAATGCACTTTCAAATGTAATTTGGGTCTAAAAAAAAATAAGGTTCAAAAGGCTAGCACTAGGCTTTCACTACAGCTTAGCACTTACACTATAGGACTAAGGCAAAGACGGCAAAGCAAGAGACCTAATGTATGGACCTTACTAGGGATAATAATACCTTCTGATGAAGAGCTAACGCTCCTTAGGGCATTGATTGATTTCAATTTTTATTTAGAGATAATGGAAGTTGTTTAGCTTATTGTGTGTGGGATAATAACCTATATAATGCAATCATTGCGAAGTGCAGTGGGTGAACGGATGATATTGGACAACTGCCATCTACAGAGCGGGGTGGTCCAACTTAACTAAAGCTAAGAAAAGATAGTTGGATGAATGAACTATTGAACTATTGAACTACTGTGGAGTTAGCTAAGGCTAAGAGCAACTAATCACTTTTCAAACTGAACAGAATCTTAGCGTAAGCAACAATAGGATCAATATAGGAGTTAGTTGAACAACAGAAGCTAAAAGGAAAGTGGATTTTATTCTTACTGATGCCATTTCAGGAAGTTGATATATGACTGGCAGGCTTGCTTCAACTTAGATATGCCTGCCCTCTACCTCGACGGAACAGAACTCGACCTAGAACTCTAACTATAACTCGACCTAGAACTCCAGCTATACCCTAACCCTATACCGATCTTCTCTACATGAACTATCGGTACTTTCTTTTCTATACCGAGAGAGACTCTAACCTCTCTTAGTGAAATGAAAGACAGACATTATGTGAAATCCATGAAACATAGACCTTTATCCTTGGGAACCGCAGACTTAACAAACTCCTCGATCCTTCACCTTGATCCTCATCCTTATACTTGATTTCTACAGCCTTAACCTCCATCCTTGGGACCTTCATACTTTACCTCATACCTACATCCTTGGGACTATGGGAACCTCATACTCATCTTTGGGAAACTCAATAAACTAATGATTTTCACCATCCTTACACTCTTCCTTGGTAACCTCATACCTCCAGCCTTTGGACTATCTTTGGGAACTCCGCTACTTGGGAAACTCTGCCTCATCCCTCCAGCCTTTGGTGGGACTAGCCCTCCTATGCATAAGACCTCCGCCTTGGGACGTTACACTGAGCCTTTGGAAACTATGCAGACCTACAGCCTTTTGGCGGGGTGGGAATAGACTTAGAAACCTATGCCTCTTACCTCCTTGGAACCTCAGCCTTGGGGCCTTACCCTCATCCTTTTACTGACTCAGTCCTATGACCTATGACTCCACCTTGCCCTCCCCTTTCAATTCGACATCCGCAGTCAGTTCGAATAAGTTGTGGCCAAATCAAAGATAGATTGAAGCTGAGCGAACTAGAGTGTGGTGGTGGAAGAAGCCAAGTCGTTTGAGGTAGATCATCGATTCCATGAAACACCCTTACCCTCCAAACAACCTTGCCTTCCGCTTTCAATCCGCATGAAGAACAAAGTTCGTATGATGTAATCTTTAATATGTCCGTATGATGTGAGCTTTCAGTTTGCCCCTTTCTGGTCGCCATATTCAGTTCGTTTTCTCTATATCTGCATTCGCCCCCTCGACCATGACCCTTTTTGTTGGCTTTCTGTGAGTATGTCAGTACGCTTTAGGTCTGTATGATGGCCTTAAGTCCGTATTCAGGCACTCTGCATTCAGTTCACTTTCCCCATTCTAGATCCGCGACCATTCGACCATTCAGTTTGCATTACGTTCAATCCCCATTAATGCATTACCCATTCCCCACAGTCAGCCAATCCGAGGTGCCACTGGGAGAGAGAGAAGTCCGCCAAGTCCAAATCCACGTGCAAGTCCACCAAGTACACGATCATCAAGTACACCCAGTACGCCTAAGGAAACCCCCCAGTAAGGAAGTATGCACAGTCTGCATAAGGCCACCACCCAGTATGCCTAAGGAACCCGCTATGTCTCCACATCTAGATATAATAGCTATTGGTAGTAGGTCTATTCAGAAGGATAGCTAGCTTGAGAGAAATAAGGGACTAGGAAAAAGCCGTAGGTCCACTAAAAGCCTGAAGGGGAATACATGACTGATGATAAGCCCTGATGATCGTACCAAGACAACTACCCAAGACGACTTCAAGTCATAAGGCAAGCCCCTACATACTAATACCCAAAATGACTACCCAAGACAACGAGCTCTTCAATCTATACGCATTGATGCTCATACATAAGCATTAGAAAAAGATAGAGATAATAATTCTCCTAAAGCTGGTGGGTACACCCTTCCTTTCCTGGGTGGATGGCTAATTGTTCACGTCTAAATGGGCATGGGATATGTGAACTGTGGGTCACTAACAACCTTCTGGGCACGCACAAGAGGTAACATCTAACAGTAACGCATGTCTAACTGGGGGTATTGTAAACTGGTGTGGACTAAAACCTTCCTAGGCAATAATAATGGGGTCGAGAACAAGTCACGTAGAACTAACTCCTTCCTTTTGGGTCCGGGGGATCTATAACTGGTGGTTACTTAGATTGATGGCCAACATCTACTGATAGGGGTGTCCAATATGTGCCACGATGGGGTGCTACAAACAAATATGTGCAACCACTAGAGCTTCTTTAGAACTCAGACACACACCCATCTTATAGACATGAGCCTGAGAAGGCTTACTCTAGGAAAGGGAATTTGATATTAGATTAAATTGTAAGCTTTAGGTCTTAGGAACAAAAAGATCTCGCTTAGTTAGAAGGGAAAGCGAATACAGGAGCTAGGAAGAAGGGATCGAGAAGCAGATGAAGGAAGAACAGAAGAAAGACAGTCTTAAAGGTGAGCTTAGAATCAAAAAGAGATGAAAGGTACGTAGTCACTTGTCCGCATCGGGCAAGGTACAGCTAGGATCTTCAAGGTTAGGGTTGATATATAGGAGCATTAGAAGGAGAGCTCTTAGGAAGGACCGTATCTTTCTTAAGGATTAGGATGGATATTGAGATACCTTTTGAACCTTAGACACCTAGAAGACAAAACCCTGTATGCAGACTCAGGAGGTTGTCCATACACCACGGAAAGTGCCTTTGAAACCCACCTAACGCGAACACATGGTCATTTATCATCCCAACCACCAAAAGAGCTTTTAGCAATAACACATCCTCGGTTTGGGCTTTTGCACCCACCTTATTAGTTATTAGACTAAAGCTAGCTACTTTGGAAGCACCAGAGAGCTATTAGCCCTTTGGAAACAACATTGAAGAAGCACTAGCACACTCACTCAAACACACACTCTGCTTTAGGGGCCGGCGAAACCACACAAGGACAATAAAGATTATGAGAGAGGTTTGAACAAAGAGATTGAGGCATAAAGAAGGTTTACATTAGGGATTAGGAAGGGTTATCTTAGCAATGACCACACAACCTTGAGGAAGCCACACTCTGAGAAAAGGACAAACAACAAGATGAAGAAGGTCTTAGCCAAGAGCTCTATTAGGTCTGAAAGAAAGGAAAGAGTCACAGAAATAAGGAAGAAGCTATCCTATTAGCCTGATTGAAACTAGTTCTACTAGGCATGAGAAGGCACAATCCAGGCTCACCTTAGTTCAATTAGACTCAGTTCAACTAGGCCTAGAACAAAGATATTAGGAATGATATCTAAGAGAGCTAAGCAATAAGAGCTATTAATAAGAGCTATTAGGTCTGACGAAAGAGCATTGAGGATTAGGGGCAATGGAACCAAAAAGAGACACTCTTTTGAAGGGATTTGGAAGCCTTTTAGGTAGGACATGTACTCCAGCTGGTATGAAGGAAAGAGCTTGAGGTTTGAGGAAGATGAGATATTAGCGCTTAGGGAGGAATAGATTAAGGATTTTTTGATGGAGCTTAGACCCTAAATAACTTAGGAACAGTAGAACTCACTACTTACCCTTAGAACAAACTTAGAACCTGGGAGCTTACCTTTTCAGCAGTCTAATCATCTTATTACAGTCTTACAACCTGCAATCTTACTACCTTAGGAAGAGTATGCCGAGACTCTGATCATGCTAAGAAGATTAGGATCTTTAGTTCAGTCCAATAGGGAGTGAAAGGAAAGAGAAAAAGTGGGTTTATAGAGTAGGTAAACATAAATAAGTCTTGGCAAGTAAGCGCATATAAAGGTCCTCCTAGCAATGCAGTCTTAATTAATCAACGCGTATCTGGGGTTTCAGCCCGGCCCAAGAAGATCAATAGTGCCTACCCACTCTACTAAGATTGCTAAAGCAAGTGGTTTGGAAGCACGTCCAATTACTAACTAAGTGTTTAATTACTAACTAAGTGTTGTAAGTAAAGAGAAGGGTGGTTATTGGTTGGTAGGCGTAGGGTTAAGGTAAGAATGTTGTGCCCATGCACCCAAGCAAGCCCATCCAAAGCTCTAAGTTAGGTTAGCCGGTCTAGGTGGTAAAAAGGCAAGGTGGTTGGTAAGGAACGTAGTCTCTTGTCTGCATCGGGCAAGGTCAAAAAGAAAGTGTTTATGTAGGCTGGTCAATACGAATGCTGGCTGTAAGTAAGTGCCGACCCAAGCACGTCCAATCACTAAGTGTAGTCAGTAAATAAGGGTAAACAGTCCAGGTTGGTAGCGTCGTCGCACAAACATGAATTGAGTAGGCTTTACCAGGTCCTCCATCCATCCATGCATGCAATCCGGGCAGTGGGTGGTGAAGTAGTTGGATTAAGGAAGCACTTAACCTTGGTGGCTGGGGTTGTGTGAAGACAGTAGTGCTATTTATAAATAATAATAAAAAAGAATCATAATAAGGTAATCTACGACATAATCAAAAGTCTGCTTCCTAAATAATATAAAAGGAAGGTTCGTAAAGAATAAGCCTAAACGCACAAAATGGGTAGCTGGCACAAAGGGAAGGGTTTCTGTTTGGATTAAACCTTGTCCCACAGGATGGGTATGTATGTCCGCCTTCTCCGAAATTGTATGGCTAGTTTAGGTCTATGGAGCCATAAATGGATATATCTTGTGGCAAGGAACCATAATAGCTCGATATAAGGGAAAGGCTGAGGGCTGACATGCTATCTCAACATACAACATATACTTACATACTAGTATACCCTATAACACATATAGTAATGACACTTATTCCGAGCGAGACTTGAAATGGAACTAATACTACCTAAAAACAATCTATACAAGCTCTAGATTACCATAAAAACTACCTACACATCCTACACAGACTAGTTAGCCGCCATTTTGATTGATTTGCCTAATCACTGGACTAATACGTCTTAGAGGCTATTGGATTCGATCGTGGTTGGACCTGCTTGGCATTTGACCTACAATGAGTAACCCCATACTGTAGGATCAGTTGATGAATACAGAGTAGGAGGAGCAAGGTAGAACTGTTACCTAGTGCCTTAGGTAGAAGTGTTCAATGGTAGTGGGTGGGGTAGTACTGTAAATTCCAAGTGCGGGAATACTGTGAAGTGAAATAGATTCCATTCGCAAGTGAATGATTTTCATTAACACTGAGACCGAGGGATTTGATCTGAGATCGATAGACATTGCAAAAACCGTCAAAATCGCCATTGATAATTAGACAAATCACGAGTTTAGGGGTTAGATGGGTCAAGGCAAGGCTAGGCAGGCTTACTAAGCAAGGCACTGGCTAGGTAACACTGCCACTTGCTACTGATCCGTTACACTATTTTCACCTGGTACCGCCAAACTCAAACTGCCTACCAAGGCTCTCAAATATGTATGCCCTAGCCCTTCCCATACTATACTTACTCTTAACACCTCAGACATACCTTCTTTACAATCACACTATCACCTTGTCCAAGCCACCCTTCCCGCTGATGCTTACCAAGCACTGCCACTGCCTACTGATTGATGCAACCCTTGTCCAAGAAACCCCTCCTACTGATGCTTACCTAACTATTACTTACTAATACACTCTTACTACCTAGGACATGTTAACCACATTAATGTATTTATGCCACTACCCAAAATAAGTATTCTCAACTGGTGCCAAGCACTTACAAACCGACCTATATTTCACTCGGTTGAGATCACCCGTCTGTCTATAATCTATCGCCCTTATATACGCATGCTTTTATATCCATATAACCTTAGTCTTCCTTGGACTAACCCTTGTTCCTTACCTTAGTTCCTAAACTTGTTACTAAACTTGGTTCCTTGTTACCTTGGGCCTTACCTTGGACTTACCACTTTCAGTTCGCAGCCATACAAAAAACATACCTGCATAGATACACTGATCTCGACAATACTCATCCATACAGCCTTTGGAATATCCTTTGAAACCTCATACTCATACCTCTACCTTGGGAAATTCCTTGGGGACTAAGCCTGAAATTCATCCTTGGGACCTTCCCGAAACTTCGCCTATGAACTCCTCCTTGGGAGGGACCTGAAACTTACCCTTGGGAACCTCCTTACACTCCTTTCAAGTATTGCTTATAGTGATTCATACTGAAGAACAACCATTAATTATGCCCCCCCAACAACAAATAAAATCTTTCGAGTTAATTCCCCCGCTCAATCACACATGGTAGCATTAGGCAATTACCTAGCGCATATTCAACTTGCAATAGTATAAAAGAAATCCTATTAGCACAAGGTAGGTTTTTGTGAGATTCGATAGAATCAAGTGCATATATAGATGAAATTATGGTACAATTAAAGAAAGAAGAGAATCCGGAACCATATATAGTGTTTCATCTTCGCTAGCTCTATAGAGTGTGTAGCCCACGCTTCTACAGCGTCTCTGCTTCTCTAGCCATAACAGAAAGAATCTGGACGGAACCATATAAAGCGTGTGTTGTTTCACTAACTAGCCAGTCTTTCTTATTCTAAATGGAGCCATAGAAGGAAGGAGATGTCACTAATAAGGATGCTGTCCCTGGCAGCGAGCATAATATCGTAGAAAAAGTATATCGATACAATCTCCCCCCGCCCGCCTCATACTTAAAGGATACTTCCTTAAGAGAAGAAGGTATGAGAAGCTTTCTTCCATACTTAGAGAGATCTTATTTATTAACTTCTTTGTTTCCTAACTATATGATGCCCTCTCCTTTAGTCGAGAGTTCGGCAAGCTCACCCTAGAACACTTCCCGAATGAAGTGCTTAGTGAGTCGGGAATGCTATAATACCCTCTCCACTGCTAGTACTTACTGTATGGACACAACCGACAGTCTTTAGAGCTAGTAGTGTCCGTAAGGCTAGTAGTACCTACACTACAAACAACCGTAAGGCTTTCACTCTTGCTTTAACTCTATGGCTGTGGGTGGGGAACAACTGATTAGATTGATTCACTTGACGAATAACATAGTTGGAGGTGAGGCGGTACAATGGAAAAACAACCAACGTTTGAGGTGAGGCAGTGACATTATGAGGCATTTTGTTGCTAGAGGCATATCAAGTTGCGGGATGACCCGATAGAGCCATTCCTATATCTTGTTGTTATATAAATTTTGGCTATCAACGATGATAGGTGCCACTGTCGTCTCTTCCCCTCCTGCCAAGGTACTATACTTAACTGATTCTTAATCTTATTCTTCCTTCTGAATGGAAGTCCACAACTTATTACCTCAGGTAACTGCGGGGTTATATTCTGCGATGTGAAAAATAGATCTCGATACTCTACGAACTACATATCTCTACTCTACCTCAAACAAACGAACTACTCGAACTCTCTACATTCTAACTCTAACTTCTATACTCTCTAACCTCGAACTCACTTACTGATACGGAACATATTGCAGAAAACACAATTGATTGATTGATAGTAATTGATTGATCGATTTTATAGCCCGCATCTTCCGAGATAGGCATGGTCCCATGGATGGACGAATGATAGACTCACCCACTGGCCCAGAGGATAAGGCCACCCCCACATAGCCAACCTACATGACATCCCCACATAGCCACCCGACATAGACACCTCACATAGCAGACAGACATAGTCCCACCCTACACACCGGATATCCCCACATAGCCACCCGAACATAGCCGACTGAAGCGCATCACATAGACAACTGACATAGCCGCCTCACATAGCCCCACCTGACATAGCCCACATATCCACCGAGTCACCTTCGACACATGCCACATCCACCGGTACGGGACGGGAAGGGACGGTACGATGGCCCCATAGCAGCACACATATTCCCCCCGCAAGCCAGACATAGCCTGTCTCATTCCCAGGAAGTTGCATTCCCAGGATAGGAGGTCTCCGATAGCCAATAGTCATCGACTGAAGGTCATTGCCAGGGGTCATAGACGATAGCCCATTGCCAGGATTCAGAGCCAGGAGGACTAGACACAGGAAGACTAGTTGCCGATCATAGCTAGAAGGCCATTGCCAATAGTAATCATTATAAGTCGGTCATAGCTTGGCTTTGATACTCGGCTGCTTAGCTAATCGAATGGGAAAATCAATTGCTTGGATACTCAGCTTTGCTCCCGGGCTACTCAACTGGGCTACTTGGATGAGCTGGGCTACTCTAGAGACAGTCATACATAGACCTATACCCTCAACCCCTATACCCTAGACCCCTACCCGCTACCAAATAGGTCCTACCTCACTTATGGATATCCCTGAATCCACATCGAGATCTGCACTGAACGGATCTTATTCTCGATCATGACGCACTTTCTTTCATAGAGAGGCCCCCACTATTCACTATATCTTTCAATGTTCGCTTCCGTCCAATTCCTCATGATACTTTTCACTTCGATCTTTAGCTACTCTCATCGTTCCCTCGTAAAAAGGCAAGGCTCTGTTTCTAACTAGCGCCTTGTACCAGAGTGACGTGTCACCTGGAATTTACCTTTCCCAATCGGTAGTATATCTACGATTTCATAATCGTGTAAAGTATGAATTCATCAAAGGGTCCCACAGTGAATTGTTTTTGCTTTGTTCCCATGCCTTTTTTTCGTCCTTATATTCCAGCAGCGCAGTGTTTCACGATTATGGAGAGAAATATAGTTGTGATTATATTCAATTGGCTTTCGAACTGCTCTTGCTTTCTCCACCCTTGCCTTTGCGAGTAGTGCATTTAGGTGCATTCAATTGGTTATATGAGCCAGCCACTTCATTTCTCTATCCCGAGTCAAGGCCTATGCCTCGTTCGTCTAACTAATTTATAGCGTCTTTAGGTAAATAATAAGCTGCGGGTTGGGTGGGAATAATAGTGAGTGTTGCCTTGTAGAAGCCCAACTATGCATGTGCTCTAAAGGTCAATCTACGAGCAAACTAGTTATAGCCACCACCTATGAGCAAAGTAAAGTGAAGCACTCCGCATGTTGTGGTTGTTACTTAGGTTGAACCTGAGTCCCCATTGCCCGCTGGTGCATTGATATCTACCCCTTTCTAAAGTTCCGCTCCCGGACGACCTATCTATACTACTTATATATCGCTTAGGGTTGCGCGGGGCTTAACCCAAACTCTTTATACGAACATTGACATCATCAACAGGTTTTGGTTTTTGAACTCAATCTCGATTTGCACTTGGATATGGTAAACTACCCCAAACTTAGCAAACTCGTCAATATGGGCAAGGAATCTATGGGTTTCGATCCGTGCGAAGGCCCTTCCTTTTGGTATCGAATCAACCGGCTCTTCTGCTGGATCATTTACAGATTCAAGTTAAACAACCACCTCTACTGTATCCTCTGTAAGGTGCTCGAATTATGGGGCGCTCTACCCGCTTATGTCCACACTGGTAGTTCCAGGTCTCGCTCTCACTCTGTGGGTTCTGTTACAGAATACGGGGATGGTACTGAAACAAGGGAAATAGGCGGCTCTGGTTCAACTCAGCTAATGGGTGCCCTCTATTCCTTTGCCTTGAACAGGGTCTTATGGTGTTGCTTCAACGGGTTCTTATACTTGGTGTATTTGATTTTTTGGGCCTTGGTACCCACTTTACCTTATTTACATCCACCTTTAAACCTTGAAACTTTACGCTTTCACTATGACTTCATTCTTTGAAAATTTATCATTTGATTGGATTGAGACACTTTAAACTTTGAAATTTTTGTGCTTTGGAATATGGATGCTTTGAGTTGGCAGCTTGGGAACCATGAACTTATTACAAATTGAGTGACATAAAATTACATAATAAAAAATAAAAATTACATTTTGAAATCTAAAAATTACATATTGAAATGAAAATTACTCCTTACAAATCATCTTTACATGGTAAAGAGAAGTTTACTTAATCACTCTCACTTTATGGTCTTATGTAATGGAAATGATGTATTATTAGACCTCGAAAGCCCTAAAACCTAATGGGAACCTTGTATGACTAGAATTCATGATGACATGACTGAATAGGTGGTGTAATCTCATGAAATAATGAACACTCAGCAAGTGACAAAGTGAGCAAACAAGTGATGAAATGCCATTTTTAAAAAGAGTGAACTTTGATGAAAATCTGCACCAAGTGACCAAATGTTTGCATGACCTAGTGGAATGATACAAAATTTCTGAGTGGGACCCCTAAAATGACATGAAAGAGTTAATTTTGATCACTGGTGGGAGGATGAAAATATTGACACTAACAACTTCATTACAAAATGGGCATCAATACGAGGAATCACTTTCATTGAAACAACACTTCACAATAACATTATATTTTTTTGCATAATTTTTGGCTTACTGAATGCGGTGTTTCCATATCCTTTGGTATACAAGTATATGGTATGGACCAAATGTCATAATAATACTCAATGATGACAATAGTTTATGGACATTGCAACTACAATGACCTATGGCATAGTGGGACATTACTAACACCCTTATGGTATGACATAGTAGATCATGGAAAAGAACTTTATGTATGGCATAAAAAGACATTAAAGACATTGTTATGGTATGAAATAGCAGATCATGGTAGACAAATTTATGTATGGGATAACAAGACATTACAAACAACCTCATGGTATGACATAACAAATCATGGCATACAAATTTATGTATGGAATATCATGACATTACATACACCCTTATGGTATGACATAACAGATCATGGCATATATAACTTTATGTATGACATAGTAGAACATGGAAGACACAAGCTATGTATATAATAGTGATCTGTATATCAACATGGTAGTATATGGATTCGACAATCATATATAAATGTGGCATCAAGTATGGATTATTTATCTTCATTTTTAGATCAAAATTCATGGCATGACACCACAATTGTAGTATTGGAATCATAGTTGAGTTAAATTATAAGTATGGTATCATTGGCATCACAATTCCTCTCAGTTTATATGTTGCAACCCTAATGTCAACATGGCAAGTTATTAATGACATTACTGTATTGTCGATGAAACTTGTTCACAAACGAAGTTGTGAACAAGTCATGTATAGGCCTTGGTAGTCTAATGACATATGTACTTTGTATCTCAATTGAACTATTGATGAAATTTAATAGAAGAAGAATAATCATATTCTTGGTTTTCACCCTTGTGGGGTTTTTTCTTGGGCTCCCACCTATCCTAGTCTCTATGTGTGCTTTCTTTTATTCTGATGTTTCTTCTATTGTTCCACTGCATTATTGAAGATATTATTCTTTCTATGTAATTGCTAATGTTATGATGATATTATGGGGTAAATGTATATGTAATGATGAAAAGTATAAATGAAATTATCAAAAGAAAAAAATAATATATCCCTAAAGGAAAATTAACATGGTATTAGAGGTGGGCTAAAGAAAATTCATGGATATCACCTCTATGAAGACTGCATCATTGATGGAAGCAAGTAAACATGGGGGAGAACTAGAAGAATGCTAGGGTTTGAAGGAAACCCTAGGCCCCCTTGTTAGGGTTTGGTGGATAGCATATGATTAGGTTTTGGAAGAAACCCTGAAGTATGGCTTGGAAATGTTAAAGGCTCGAAGTCTTGAAACCCTAGCTTGATAAGTACAAGCATCTGTGCCAAATTCAATAAAATTCTAGAATCACTCCAGGAGACAATATGTTTGGATTGTCTATCGATAGTTGAGGTATATCCTCCTCTGTTGACGTCTATTGATGACTTGTGGCACCTCATAATTAAGAAAGGACTTGGAATAGTGATTCTACGAATTTTTTCATTCTTCTATAAAATTTTGGTGACAAGATCAAGAGGGAGCTCATCTCTTTCTCCAACCCTTGTTAAAGATAAGAACCTTCTAGAATTATTTCTTTATGACACTGCCCTTGTTTTAAATTTATAATTTTTATTATTGCTTAGCCTTCCTACATATTTGAGTATTTAAATACTTCTAACTTCCCAAAGAAGTGGTGATAAGAAAATGCTTCTTAAGGATCATCTGGATACTAAATGATATAGGAAAAGAGAGATAGTACAGGGAGTAAAGGAGGAAGCTAGTGCAGGAAAAAGGAAGCTAGAGAAAATATGCAAAGTGACAAAGCAACTTTAGTATGTAAGTGCTACAAATTCCAATGGAAACCACGTGTTATAAATTTCTAAAGGTATCTGAATATTAAATTCTATGTATAGTATATTGTTACAATGTTTCAATGGAAAGTGAAGACTTGAGGTATTGATCCATACAATGATATTGAGTAACACATGCACATACATATGTAAGTAATTTCTATTCCTGGTACATGTCTAAAGATAAAGCAAGTTCAGGGGCATTGATCTTGATATATGGTAACTTGATTCCATTGTCAAATCTTGTAATGAGTACGGTAACCATGATAACATTAGTGTGGTTATAATATTGATATTATATTCTCATAGATCTTGATAAGGCTTTGATAAGTTGTAGATGCTATGATGACTTATAAACATACTAAATTTGACAATATGACATGATGATGTTAGACTTTGATGATTTGATATTGTATGATATTAAGTTTTGATGACATGTTCATATGTTATAGTCAAGCAACTAACGATGACTTGTTATATATATGAAAGTATGATATAGTTTGGCTCCATGATATCAAATTTGATATATGAAAGCAATATGATAGATAGGTTGATGTCTTGTTTGATGATGATTAAAAAGGTTTCCCATTTAGAGGGAGAAACCCTTGATGATATCCCAACATCTATTATTATTTGCTGTTGATGAATATAAGACTTTTGATTGGAGATGAAAATAAGTCTTTCGGACTTGGTGTGATGATCATCCAATGTTATCTTTGCTAACTAATTTTATGAGCTAACAATTCTTTGCTGACATAACTGGTTTTACCCCATGAAGTATCAAGATTCACCTCTCATATAGAATTGCTTTTGTGACATGCTGGATTATTATTGCTAGATTTGGTGGATCCCATGATAAGCAATTATTTAGGTAGATCCTTGTATGCACTCTGAGCTAGACATAGTCTGATGATATATAGCTGGGACAAATACATCTTCATGGATTAATATGATGTTGTTATATACTAAATCCCTGCATGAGAGGAAGAAAATATGAATATGGTATTATTTTTCTTAATTTTATATATTTTGCTCTCGCACTTGATGTCCTATATGAACAGGAAAATAGATAATTGTTGCTCTTGATAATGCATGAGGCAATGTGATTGAACTCTTCAATGATATATTTGACATTTGATTCGATACGAGATATGAGCACATTGATATGTTTATAATATTCAAATAGAAGCATGGATTTATGGATGTGACCCTCCTAGGTAAGGGTTGTGGCTAATCGAGGGCACTGAGCTAGCTCTTTCTCCATGTTTGAGCGCCGAGGGTGAGGATTTGAGTCGAAGGGATCTTGGGTTGAGGGAACCCTGGACAATAGGTGTGCATGATACCTACTCTTGTAGTAGGTTAGACATCTCCCATATTGTCACCCATAGGGTGTGTGTGATCCTTGTCCATTTTGACAAGTCGGGTATCCCCCCTATCTTGGTCAAGCAGAGTATACCCCAGTTGGTATCATACCCACAATACAAGCTTGTTAGGATTGTCCCTCCGCGTCTAGCCAATAGTTTGAGGAGGCTTGGGGGTGTGTGATCCTTACCTTTGGTAAGTAAGGCATCTCACCCAAGCTCGGATTATGATGCAGGTGTTCTACCACTGACTCTTGAGGGTCAAGTTGGGAAGATCAACAGATAATAGGATAAGCGTGATCCTTACCATTTATGTTAAGTAGTATCCCTCTTATTATTTCCAGGTAGTAAGATAGGCACGATACTTACCCCATATAGTATGTGGCATCGCTCATATTGTATGTAGATTCCAGGTGGTGCATTGGATCTGTTGGACGATTTAATTGCAAGTTAAATCCATGTCACTTAGTTTTCAACCCAGGGTTTGTGCACTAACAATGTATATGTGTACTATATGTACTAGGTGATTACTTATAAGAATACATTAATCTAATGCAAGAAACTAAATCAAATCAAATCAGTCCAATATAATCCAAACATAAAGAAATTTAAATCACACTTGCATAAAGGAAATCACACTTGCTTGAAATTGAATTCACACTTGCAGAATTGAAATCACACCACACTTGCGTAAATGAAATCACACTTGCTGGAATGAAAACACACTTGTTGGAAAGAAAATCACACTTACTAAAATGAAATAACATAAATACATAATGTTACCAATATGTACAAAGATGTGCAAACTGTGGTTGATGGGGGCCCTCCATTCCTTAGTGAGCACACCAAATAATTATCACATCTTCAAAGTAACAATATGCTGGAGAATCTTGGACTGAACTATTTGATCTTATTGATTGGAATAATAGAAATATTGAATGTAATTATTAGATAGATAGACAGACAGATGGGTTCCTTTGAAGGATGCACCCCTATTTATACATAAATTTAGGATAACTGATCAATAAATACAGATCCCTAAAATCTGTCCTAAATACATTTATCTCTTGTGGTTACAATCAATCATATAAAAATATAAGATACAAATCCTCTCCAAATCCTCTCATAGTTTTGATAATGACACATCCATGAGTCTTCTCCTTTGAATGTGCTTAAATTAATGATCCACATCTTCCTCAAATATTCTACAAATCCTCATGAGTTGGAATTTGAAATTAGAATTTGTATTTAGGTGGCCAAATAAGACCCTTCTAGAATCTCCAAGTAGGCTTACAATATCATAAAACTCATAGCACTTTTAGATATATATGAAAACATGTTAATTTACTAATATTTAATCATAAATTCACTTAAAATACTTAAAATTAATGACTTGGAAAATAACATTGAAAAACCCTTATGATTATGAAAATGGTAACTAATGTAGGGTTATGGAGCTACAAAGTTACAAAATGAGGGTAAAATGATGGAAAGGAAGGTAAAAGTGGATAACATACCCCCCAACTGAAGATGTTGCATGTCCTCATGCAACTATTGCATTGATTTCCTTAATAAGTTGATCTTTCTTGAAATGTTTTGCTTCTATATAAGCTTTCGCTTTGTATTTATTCTCTTTTAAATTTGCATAATCATATCATTTGACAACTTCATTATTTTCCCAAACTGTAATTTGAAAGACATTTGACTGCAACATATTTTTTTATGGTTGGTTCTTGTGTGACAACCAAAATTTATGAGTATTGGTTCTTGTGTAACAATACTTTTCTTATTTTTGTTTCATCAAAATGCTTGAAAAAATTGAGAATTCCCTTTTTAAGTTCCCATCGTGACTGTCATACATTTAATGTGTTCATCAATTGATCATTGCAAAACATATAAACTTTTGGAATCACAATGAAATAATAGTTGATTGGGAAAAAATATGTTGGTTAGGGAGAAATGCAATATGATATGTTAATATGAAATATGAATTGATATCCCTTCCCCACAAATAAAGGTGTTTTCAGCTTTTGTCAAATGAGAAAAGGAATATAAATGTGGTGAGGGATTTTCCAAAATCAGAATTTTAGCATTTAAGGAATTACATGATTAAATATTAGGAAACAACATACCTTCACTTACCTAAAAAGTGAACAAGCGATGCATATAGAGGAATGTGGTTGTTGTCGCTGGATCATGGAATGTGAACTAAAATAATATGATCTTCTTCTTCTTTCTTTTGGTTGTGTGAATAGAAGATAAATATGATATGAAGTTGGAATATTTAGTGCTACGACTACTGAATTCTGCATTGAGTCCTACTGCAAACTGCTGAAATCATATAGTCTTCATTCATTTGCACTCAATGGCATAATTCTTATCTATGTGAATATATTTGTTGATGTTGAACATATAAAGAAATTGTTGGATTACTAGCCATTAATGAATTCCATTAACCAACACGAGACTACTCACCATTGATGTCAATGACAGTCAAGATGCCTAAGTACATATTACTAGGTACGAATAGATATGTCGTAGTCGAGTCACCTAGAAGATACAACAAATAGGGGAAATTGATGTATTCCCAATGTTTATTGGCGAGAGAACTTGCCATTAAGGCATGCAAGTCTCAAGGTAATTAAAATATCTTTAGTCTTGATCCAAGATGATGTGTCAGAGTTGATGGGTCAAAACTTGTTAGAAGGGAGGCCTTAATGAATCCTTCATCACCTAACGCGAGTGTAAAATAATAATTTGAGAGATTATATATGAAAGATTTGCTTTGAAGCAAGGTACATTTGACAGAAAGGAAGAGGAAAATGGGGTGACTCAGCTTTGTAAGGGAGCTTAACTTTATTTTTGGTTAAAGGTGAGTGGAAATGAGGTAGGAAAATATGAATATTTGCAAAGGGAAATGAGTTTTTTGTAGTAGAGAGATAGAGATTGTGGATCGACTGCAGGATTGGAATGAGTAGCATTGGTATTTGAGAGGCCTTGTTTAGTGGCAATGGTGTAATTTGACATGAAATGAACACGCTCTTTTGAAAGAAACTTGGTCTTTAAAAGGCAGTCGTGCATATAGCAATATTTTTTCATCGTCCTGGAACCTACAAAAACTTAGCACTTTTATAAAAACTTAGCACTTTTATGCATTAAAATGTGTGTCTATCGAGAGAGAGAGGTAATTAGTCTCTCTTCATCTGAGATATACAAAAAAAAATTCAAAAATATTACTAATAAAACAAATTCAAGGAAAAATATTAAATGCACCTTTACCTGTTTGGAAAGCGATACCTTCTTCATTGTGTTTTTAACCAATTTTGAGCTTGAGACCTCTTTTCCACACACTTAATGCTTCAACAATATATCATAAACCAAATTTGCATAAGCTACTGAATTGTATATACCAAAAATACAGATCATTGCATTACCTTGCCAGTTTACAACTTTCAATTAGACTCAGATGGTGGTTTTCAATTATCACAGTTGGATTTTTAATATTTGCAGGTTTTTATGAAGGTCTAAGCCTGTAACTGTGTTTGTCCTTTTTCTCTAGTGCTCCATCCTTGTCCATGATCCCGTGGATTAAGAAAATGCTCAAAATTAAAAATTCTTGGATCATCTTGAAACCAATTCCAAAGCGCATATCTCGTCTCTCTGAATCCAACACAATTTGTTTCACTAAAATTCGACTTCAGATGCTCTCGGAGTCACATTCTAATTGTTCTGAATTTTTGAGTTTTAGGAATGCCGAGTCAACAATTTGTATGCTAATTGGGCCTATGACATGGCAAGATGAATGGTCTTTATTCGGCCAATTGATGGTTGACAATTGGCATTGTTTTACTGGATGACACAGGGTTGTTTTTCATTGGTTACATTTTTTTTGTGGAGGGCCAATGTGGGAGTGCCATGTGGGTCAACCATTGGTTGCCACGTGGCATCCTTGTGGGGACCAAATTTTTTAAGTGAGGTTGAATAGCCTCCACAAGAATCGAACTTGAAACCTCATAACAAAAAACAAATTACTCCACTAATTAGGCTAACTTATTCATTGTTAAATATAGTCCCAATACATGTGTTTAAGTTTTATGTGCGCGCCTTTGGGGAAAGGGCCTAGCCCCAAGGCAACATGGTGCCATATGACCACGAGCACGGAAGAACTAGGGGTGGTTTTAACCTTCCTATACTTTTAACTACCAATTGGGAAGGCCAGGTTTGTGCACCCTTCTCGTTTTCGGGGCGCAACGGCTGAGTTTGGGTCAAATTGTAGGATTATTAACAACATAATTGGGAAAAAACTTGAAACAATCATATTTTACTCAATTTTTGGCCGAATGAGGTGCAAAAAAAGTCAAAACATGGGTTTTCAATAGCTTTGAATCCATTGAAAATATCAGTTTTTATGTTTGAGCTTTGTAAGAGTCTGTAATTACAATTTTGAGTATGAATTCATATTTATTATCCAATTTTTATTGCAAGATTTTTTTTCACAAAGGAAAAATTTGTAATCTTTCATTAAGTAGAAAAATTACATGTTACATTTTACTAAGTATGCCATCATGTAGTAGCAAAATAAGCAGGCTTCATAGTATTATATGAGCTAATATAAACATAAAAGTAATCCAGTATCCGCAAGTAAGTTTGGTCCATAACTTACTGGACCAAAATGTGCCAAAAAGAAAATAAACATGATAAATATACATATGTATAGCTGTCGAATAATCCTATCAATAACATACAAAATGATCTCCAAAGAGATAAATCAAAAACTGTTGTCATGAACCAACAACCCCAAGATCCTGTAGTTCCTCAATGAAAGGCCTATGAAAAAACCTGTAAATCTGTTCGCCATTATATTCTGTGATATGCCAGGTACCCCAAATCAGCTCTGCGGCTTCTTTGGATAGTTTGTTTGCCACTTTATTCTGAGTCCTGTAAATATGATTGAAAGAAATGGAGTCAAAATGTAATTTGAGGAGATGAACTTCCCTAAGAAGAGCATTCAGTGTGTGTGTGTAACATAGAGCATTTGAGTTGAACCAATTTATCACAATTAGGGAGTCTCCAAAAATCTGAATGGAGTTGTAGTTTTTTTCCCCGACAAAGATTAGGAGAAGTCTCAAGGCTTGCAGTTCAGCGAAATTGTTCGTTCTGGGTCCCAGACCCATCTTGATACGATGCCGTGCGGTTAATTAGAGGATAGGGCCCCCCCCCCCCCCCCCCCCCCCACATCCCTGTTGATTGGAAGCGCCATCAAAGTAGGCCCAGGGTCGAGTGTGATCTATAGTTTCGGGAATGTCAATCCTCACAGTTTTTTGGTGGACCACATCCGGTATCATGTTGTAGGTGGCCAAAATCGCATAAGATATCCGCTCTTCATTCACCTGTTGATCGTCAAAAATGATTTTTTTTCATGTAATCCACAGATTCCAAGCAATAATCAATGGGAGATTTCACAGCTTTGTAAGATTTGTTGTCAACTGCCACCATGCAGTCTAGGCATCTAGAATTGAATTCCCATTCCAGTGTATTAGACAACTCAAACTATGGGAGACCAGTTCCCAAATGCGCAGAATGATATGGCATTCCAGGAAGATATGCGAGGCGTCCTCCTCGTGCTTAAGGAAGAAACAACATCTTGAGGGTCCTTGTATTGCTTGGCGATGGAGAAAATCCATCGTAGGAGTGCATTGTTGAAGAATGCACCAGAACAGAAGTCTGTACTTGTGCGGCGCTTTGAGTTTCCATAGAGACCAACACCACCAGAATTTTTCGTGCAGTTCCCTGGGTTGGCAGAGAGTCAAGTATCCCACTTTAGGGGAGTATTGTCCAGTAGGGGAGATTGCCCAGATCCACTAATCCTCATGCGCTGTCAAACAGATGTGCGATGATTGTAAAGCCCTGATGTATGTCGACCAGGCTAGACGCCCAGCGTGAGGAATATCCAGGTCCTCCGCGGATAACCAAGATTGGGCATGCCAATTTGTGCGAGCCTGGTTAGCGATCTGAGCAAGGTATCGGATACCCAAACTTGCCAAGTGCTCCAGGATCCAAGCAGGTAGCTTGTAGTAGTCCCCACTCCCCGACCATGAATCAGTACCCACTCGTACATAATCACCAGTACCAATTTGCCATGAGAGTCTGCTTTGAATTAGTGGGGCAGCTTTTGCGATGGCTTTCTAAATAATGGATGCACCAGGAGTGTGCACAATACTACCTTTGATCCAATCAATAGTGTCTATAGGAGCAATGTACTTGGTTGTGATGACCTCCTTCTAGAGACTACAGCCAGTGATTAAGTGCCAACACAATTTAGCTACCAGAGAGGTTGAGAAGAGGTGTAAATCCTTGATACCCCAACCACCCCACTGTTTTGGAATGCTGATACAATCCCAAGATATCCAAGCAAAAGTTTTGTCCTTTTCTTGATTTATCCATAAAAATTTTCTGCAAATGTTTTTGACATGGTTTGTCACACCAATAGGTATCCAAGCCAGTGACATCAAGTAGACAGGTATGGCTTCTAGAACTGATTTGATAAGGACCAGACGTCCAACCCTAGAAAGCCATCTATGGTACCAAACATTGATTCTGCGTTCCACTTTTTCAATGAGCCAGTTCCAATCTTTGATTTGATAGTCGTTTGGTTTTAAGTGGAACCCCAAGTATTTCAGTCCTTCCCCAATGTTGTTTGGGACATAGGAAAATAAAGCCAAGGCAATACCCTTTTCCCGAGCAGAGCATCAAGTCATGATGATGGTGGATTTTTTGTTGTTTGGGACCATATGAGTCGCTCTGCAAAAACTTTGAATAATTTTCTTGAATTGTATAGAGTCTTGTCTAGAGCCATCAAGAAATATAAGCACATCATAAACAAATAAAAGGTGTGTGAGGTACATAATCTCATTAATTTGGATTCCATGGATGTCCCCATCCGCTTTTTCTTTTTTAATGATCACAGAGAGGCCCTCCATTACAAGGACGAAAAGTAGGGGCGAAAGAGGGCAGCCTTGTTGCAGACCCCTTCCCGCATGAAAGAAATCTGATGCGGTGCCATTAAGGAGAATGCTGAAGGACACATGGCTTATACATCCCATGATCCAGTTAATGAAAGTGGGGGGGAAGTCAGTGTGCAGAAGGATAAGGTGAAGGTAGCTCCAATTGACCTGATCAAATGCTTTTGCAATGTCAATTTTGAGGATGGGGGATTTGAGCTTTTTGGTTTTGATAGAGTGAAGGGCTTCTTGAGCCATACCAATTGCTTCATGGATTTTCATGTGGTGTAGAAATGCAAATTGTTCTTTAGCTATGTGTGAAGATAAAAAGGGTTTGATGCGATTTGCAATAATTTTAGAAATAATCTTGTAGATACAACTGCATAGAGATATAGATCTGTAATTCTGAAAACTGATTGGGTGATCAATCTTAGGTATGAGGGCGATGAAGGTTGAATTGAATCCATCATAGATCCTACCCTTAACACGACTGTCTTCAATAGCAAGTAGGAGATCATTTCCAATGAGCTCGAAAAAATGGATGAAGAATTCAATGGGCTAGCCATCAAGACCAGGGCTTTTATCTTTTTTGAACCATTTGAGTACTCCTTCAATCTCTCCCTTTGTGATCACGCTGTTTAGGTCATCCTCTTGTTCTTGTTCCACATATCTATTGAAGGATCTGGTAATCCACATAATGTCAGGAAGGTCACAATGGAGAGGGGCTCGATATAGACTGGAGAAGTGTTGTATACACATATCAACAAGTTGTGTATGAGTGCGAGCCACAAATCCGTGGTGGTCAGTAAGTTCCCAAATTATGTTGCAGTTTTTACGACCATTTGCATGCTGTTGGAAGAATTTTGTATTCTCATTTCCCGCTTGTAGCCAGATAGCTCTACTTTTAAGCCTCCAATCAGCTTCCTTTTGGCGAAGGAGTTTTGTTCTTGTAGCTTCAAGTGAGATGAGGTGCACTTTAGTTATACTAGATCTAAATCCCAGCAGGTCAGATTCATTGAGCTGGGCAATCTCCAGTTCGAGCCTTTTTAGTTTCGCAAGCTCCATCCTTCTTTTATCCCCCACCCATTTGATGGTCAAGCCCTTTATCCGGTTTAGATTGTCATTTATGACTCTAGCCGGTTCGATGTCAGGAAGAAGGTCACAATGCTGCCACTCCTGAACTACCAGATTGTGATATTCCGGATCTAGAAGCCATCTAGAGTTGAATTTGTATGGAGGACGGGCTCTTAAAGGGCCAAATGCAAATTCCAAGAAGATAGGCGAGTGATCTAAAATCCCCCCATGACCCACCCATTGTCTAGTTATATCTAGCATCTAAAGAAGAGGTTGTTTGATCAGGAATTGATCCAGCGTACGAGCCAAAGCTGCATCACCCGTCCTTCTGTTACTCCAGGTAGGTTGAATTTTGGTCATCTGAAGGTCAATAATATCAGCAGATTCCAGAGCGGAGCTGAAAAAAGCAGCTAGCGGATCTGGGATAGCATTTGCACCCTAGGATTCAGAGATTCCCAGAGAAAAATTAAAGTCCCCTCCAATGATAGTGTATGGATTATTGATCAATGAGTAGTTCAACAAAGCTAGCCAAAAGTCCTCCCTATTAGTACAAGGCCCGTAGACATTAATAAGGGTATAGGGCAGCACATCGTTTCCAAAGTTTATGTCCATGCCAAGAAACCACTCCTACTCCAGCAATTGATCATTTGGGTGGTTCTATTGTTTATGCCCAAGGCGCAACTGCCCGATCTTCCCCGAGCATCCAGAGTAATGAAATTCCAGTTTGGAAGAAATGAATTAAGTAGAGAGGTAACAGAGACACCATCCCCAGAGTTTCTTGTAGGAAAAGAATATCAATAGGTTTCTGAGAAAGAAGCTCCTTGAGAGCCAATATTTTATCAGGGTTGGCCAAGCCCCTGCAATTAAAGGTGAGGCAAATCATAAGGGAACCCCATTATTGGGTCGCCTTTCTCTAAGAACCCGCATGAGGGAGGATTGAGTACCAGACGCTACTTCATAATTTGCACGTTTGATGGCTTTTTCCATTTCAGATGGACGACCCCTCGTCTTGGTTGTGGTACCGTTCATCCCAGGGCCAATACCAAAGGCATCACTAGAGGGAGGGAGGGATGAGGATCGTAGGAAATAGGAGTGCCGAGAAGTTGAAGAGTCCGAGTTAAGTGGGGGTTGGCTTAATGACTAGTTAGCTGATTTATGAGGAATGGTAGGAGTAATAGATGGGGGAGCCAGAGAAATAGTGCAGTTAAGAGAAGGGAGATTATAAATAGAGTGATGTGTAGAAGTAGATAAAATAGGAGATAACATGGATGATGACATAGACGATAAAATGAAAATCAGAGAGTCGGGTATAGGAGAGGTAGCCGGAACCGTAGAGCGGTGCTGAGGGATCGGTGCCGACGGAGCGTGTGTTCTGTCTTGAGTGATTGGCCAGGTAGGTAGTGGTTGAGTCGGCTCCTGCGAGGTATCAGTCGGTCGATCCGGCTCAGCCCCAATCTTCCCCGTCGAAAGTTGACATTGGTAAGGGATAGGATCCGTTTGAGTAGCCACTGTATGTGATTTCTTTTGTGGTGGCACAGTGAACCCCAACTTTGGACAATCTTTGAACAGGTGCCCTACCTCGTGGCATTTCCTGCACCTGAAAGACACCCCCTCGTAATCCAAGACTTGTTGCCACATCATTCCCTCAAAGAACATGTTGTAAGTATCATGCAGGTCGTCCCTGGTGTCAAGAAAGATCAGTATTTGTTGAAATTTGGTACCGGAGGACAGGTCGTTCCCTAAGGCTTTGATCTTTGGCCTAGGGAAAAGTGTCCAAAAGAATTTAATTTTTCTCCTAAAGTAACTTTATAATTTTTTATAAAGTTAAATCTAATTTAAAAGTGACTTAAGTGATAAAGTTACTAAAGTGACTTTATAAAGTTATAAAGTCAAATCTAAATTTAAAGTGACTTTAAGTGATAAAGTTACTAAAGTTAAAGTGACTTTAAATAAAGTCAATATAAAATTAGAAATGAAAAAGTGACTTTAGAAATAAAAGACTAAGTGGGTCTTTATTAAAGTGGGGTGAATTAAAAAATAGAAAGTGAGATTTAAATGAGCATTTAATCTCAGCCCTAGATCTCAATCTATCTCAGCCATTGGATTTAGGGATTCCCAAAAGTCACTTAGGGTTAGGTTAAAGGAGGAAAATGAGGAAAAGGTCATTCATTCTTTCATGAGCAGATTGGGAGGAGAGCAAGAGAGCAAGGGAGATTTCTGGGCAGTGAGGAGAAGGAGGCAGCAGCTTGGCACACATTCCAAGGCAGCATTTCAACAGACAAGTGCAGCAGATTTAGCAAACAACAGGCTGATTTTTGCACGGTTTCCTAGGCAGGGAGGCCGTACAACAAGGCCGTAAAGCAGGGCCGTACAGCAGCCGTACAACAGTATTTGGCACAGAAATCGAGGCAGCTAGTGGCTGTTCCGTACAGCTGAGTTTTGCAGCATTTTGGCACGTTTTTCGAGGTCTGTACAGCAGCATTTATCGATGTTTTGGCACAGATTTCAAGGTGGCCATACAGCTGCATTTATTGCAGATTTCTGGGCACGCAAATCGAGAAATCCGTACAGCATTTATTGTTGTTCCTGTTTTGCTGTTTGTGCGTTTTCCGAGGCGGTGGTTAAGCACGGGAAAAGAGATAAGTTGTAAAAGTCTGTTTGCTGATTATTTATTTTGCTGAATATTTCTATCACTGTAAAAAGCATTTTTCCAGAAATAAGAAGGAGCTTTCGAACTGGTTTTCCCCAAGAGTTGTAGGGGGTTTTTCCAGGGTCACCTTGACCAAAAATACCGAGTTATGATGTGTTGAATGACTGTTTGTTACTGCTGTTATTTTATTTCTGCATTTTCAGCATTCTGAAAAATTTCCAGAATTTGTGTTTTCAGCAAAATTTATTTTCCAGTTTATTAAATGTATGGATATGGGAAAGGGCATTTAATTATTTTGGAGTAATAAGGCGAAAACTGAAAACCGGGGTGGGAAATAGAATTTTCTACATGGTATCGGAGCTTGAGTGCTGAAGGGCAGTTTGGGACAGCAAGGAGGAAAATTACAGCCTGCTGATTTTTCACTCAGAAAATTCCAGCAAGCTGATTTTTCACAAACAGCAGGTTTTATCTTTACCACAACAGTGTTATTTTTCAGTTTTAGGACAGCAGGATGTCATTGGGACTGAGGGTGGAGGATAGGTTGGATGGGCATTCCAACTACAACATTTGGAAGGAGAGAATGCAGAGTATCTTTGAGGAGGCAGAAGTCTGGGACATTATGGTGCATACCACACAGAACCCTGTGAATGTGCCTACTGATGCTACTCATTTGGCAGCATATAATAAAAAGAACAACAAGGGTAAGAGGCTGATTCTAGATGGAATCAAAGACCATTGCATTCCTCATGTGAGAGGAAAGAGAAATGTTCATGAGATGTGGACAGCATTGTCCAATCTCTACCAGAGTACCAATGAGAACCGGAAAATGGTCCTGAAGGAGAAGATGAAGACCATTAAGATGGGCAATGATAGTGCAGCTGGATATCTCACAAAGATTACTAATGTGAGAGATGAGTTGGCAGCGATTGGAGAGGCCATTCCACCCACCGAGTTGGTGCGGATTGCAGTGAATGGTCTCCCCCGTTCATGGATGAACTTTGCTGATGGAGTTTGTGCACGTGAGACCCTTCCCACATGGGAGAGGTTTTGGGATGATTGCATTCAGACAGAGATCAGGAAAGGTCAGCTTGGGGCAGCCAAGCCAGTTGAGCAGGATGAGGATGTAGCACTGTTGGCAGGACGCAAGAAGGGCAAAGGGAAGAAGCAGGCTTCCACAAGCAATGGTGGGGGAAAAGGCAAAGGTAAAGGTAAACAGGATAACTCACAGAAGGACTATTCCAAAGTGAAGTGTTGGAATTGTCAGAAGATGGGACACTATGCAGTTGTGTGTCCGGAGAAGAAGAAGAAGAAGGGGAAGAACTAGAGCATGGCAGCTTCAGCAGAGGTTGAGGACTTTGCAGATCGCTTTGACCGGGAGTTTGGGTTCATTGCGTGTGAGTCTTCTAGTGCAGGATTATCTGCCATAGAGGTTCAGAGGGAGCATGCATTTCCCTCGATTAGCTGAGCATCTTCGGGTATCTGGTATGTGGACAGTGGGGCTTCACGTCACATGACAGGAGTCCGTGAGTACTTCTCAGAGCTTTCAGAGATTGGCACTGATGTAGAGGTAGTACTCGGTGATGACAGAGTTGTTAGAGCAGTCGGTGTGGGAACATTGACATTTCAGAGGGAGTCCAAACCTCCCTTGAAGGTGTCAGATGTTCTTTATGTGCCAGGGATGAGGAAGAACCTCATATTCGTCTCAGCTTTGGAGGATAGAGGATATGAGGTACTGTTCAGGGGAGGACAGGTGTTGATGTATCCCAGGGGCACTCCAGCTGATTCAGCTAGAGTGATAGGTGTACGCCATGCAAAGGTGTACAAGTTTGCATTTCAATCCCTTTTGGCATTGAGCAGTAGTACCGACAGCAGAGCTAGCAGTTCTGAGAAGTGTGAGATTTGGCACCGCAGGATGGGGCACATGCATCATGGAGCCTTGAGGACTTTGCGGGAGATCACTACAGGTGTGCCAGAGTTCAGTACTGATCACTTTGATACTTGCAGAGGATGTGCGATGGGCAAGTTTGCCAAATCCCCTTTTCCCAGCAGTGACAGCAGAGCGACTGGGATATTTGATTTGATTCATTCCGATGTGAGCGGTCGGATGTCTCATGTTTCCTTGAGTGGATATGAGTACTATGTGTTATTCATTGATGATCACTCCAGGAGGACCCGGATTTATTTCTTGAAGACCAAGAGTGAGGTCTTCAAGCGGTTTCAGGAGTTCAGAGCTCTTGTGGAGACACAGACAGGTCGGAAGATCAAGTCCCTGAGGTTGGACAATGGAGGAGAGTACACCCTTGGAGAGTTTGTTGACTATTGTGCGGAGGTAGGCATTAGGAGGGAGCTCACTGTTCCTTACAACCCCCAGCAGAACGGGGTTGCGGAGAGGAAGAACAGATCCATCGGAGGGGCTGCCAAAGCCATGTTACATGATCGGGGGTTGCCATTGTTTTTGTGGGCAGAGGCCTGCAACACAGCTGTTTACTTGCAGAACAGGAGTCCGCATCGTGCCTTGGGGCACATGACTCCGGAGGAGGCTTTTTCTGGGAAGAAGCCTGATATGGGTCATCTTCGTATCTTTGGGTGCATGACATACTCCCACATACCCAAGGAGAAGAGGACCAAACTAGAGCCCACCGCAGAGAAGGGTATCTTTGTGGGCTACAGTGAGACCTCCAAGGCCTTTCGGATTTACATTCCTGCGCAGAGGAAAGTTGTTGTCAGGCGGGATGTGAAGTTCGAGGAGGACAGTGGCTTAGGAGGTCACGGAGTTAGAGTATCTCTCGACCACCACCTGCTGTTAGCTGAGCGCCGCCGGTGAGGATCCGTTAAAGGGGCGTGGGATCAGGAGGATCCGCAGGTACATCTAAGGACGATGTCGGGGTCCGGCTGCTGGGGAGTGGCTCGTCGAGTCAGGGAGGGGTGGAGCTATGGGTAGGCAGCAATCCACAAGAGTGGGCTTCACTGGGAGTCCATCGATGGATGTCACGTACTCAAGATCTACAAAGTTCAGGGCAGCAGAGGACAACAACATGCATGCCAGAGTTCGTGCCCCCGATGTTGAGGAGGAGGAGTTTTATTCTCCTACGGGAGAAGTGTGCTCAGGGAAGAGGAAGCCCAAGTGGCTTCAGGACACCTTGAGAGATGCCACATCCGTTGCTGAGCCTAAGAGGCCGGTCAGAGAGAGCAGACCACCTGAGAGGTTTTGTAGCTATATGGCAATGGCTACCAGCATCCTTGACTCTGAGCCTTCTAGCTATGAGGAGGCAGCTAGCCAGCAGGTCTGGAGAGAGGCCATGCATGAGGAGTATTCTTCTATCATGAAGAATGATGTTTGGGAGGTGGTGCCGAGGCCTGAGGGCAAATCCGTGGTTACTTCCAGATGGCTTTACAAGGTAAAGCATGCTGCAGATGGCAGCATTGAGAAATTCAAAGCGAGGTTTGTGGCTAGAGGGTTCTCCCACGTAGAGGGAGTTGATTATGAGGAGACCTTCGCTCCCGTGGCTCGATATACTTCGATCCGCTCCATTATATCGATAGCAGCAGAGATGGGTTGGAAGATCCACCAGATGGATGTGAAGACCGCATTTTTCAATGGCTTCATACAGGAGGAGGTGTACATTGAGCAGCCACAGGGCTTTGAGGTGCATGGGAAGGAGTCCCATGTGTGCAGACTGAAGAAGGCCCTTTATGGCCTGAAGCAAGCTCCCAGAGCTTGGTACTCCAGGATAGATAATTACTTGCAGAAGATGGGTTTCACAAAGAGTGAGGCAGATCCGAACCTTTACTATATTGTGATAGGTGAGGAGCCTCTCATTCTGGTGCTGTATGTGGATGACTTGGTCATTACAGGTGCAGAGAGACTCATAGAGCACTGCAAGAGAGATCTTGCTGCGGAGTTTGAGATGAAGGACATCGGCTTGATGCATTACTTTTTGGGTTTGGAGGTGTGGCAGGAGGAGGGGCATTTCTTCCTGGGACAGGGGAAGTATATTGTGGACATCCTTGGCACATTCCACATGGAGGATTGTAGACCCATGTCGACACCGATGATCACCAACTGGAAGAAGCTTCATGCTTCGGATTCCGAGTTGGTGGATCCCACATTGTACAGACAGCTGATTTGTTCCTTGATGTATTTGGTCAACACTAGACCAGATATTTGTTTTGCAGTCAACACGATGAGTCAGTTTATGTGTGAGCCTAGGAAGGTTCATTGGGTGGCTGCAAAACACATTTTGCGATACTTGCAGGGGACAGTGGATTATGGTCTGGACTACAGGCAGGGGGATGGAGTGAGATTGGCAAGTTACACTGATTCTGATTGGGCAGGTTGTGCTTCTGATAGGAAGAGCACTTCAGGGTGCTATTTTGGGTTGGGTTCGACAGTGGTGTCATGGTTCAGCCGAAAGCAGCAGTCAGTAGCATTGAGTTCAGCGGAAGCAGAGTATATGGCAGCCAGTCTAGCTAGTTGTGAGGCCATCCGGCTTCGCAAGATGTTGTTTGGCTTATTTGGTCAGCCGTTGAGACCTTCAGTGATTTACTGTGATAATCAGAGTTGCATTAAACTCACTGAGAATCCAGTATTTCATGACAGGTCAAAGCATATCGGGATCAAATATCACTTCATCAGAGACTATGTTCAGAAAGGAGCTGTGAAGCTTGAGTATATTCCCACTAATGAGCAGGTTGCAGATATTCTTACCAAAGCCTTACCACGGGGCAAGCATGTCTACTTCAGAGACAAGATGGGTGTGGTGAGGAACACCTTTCTCGGTAAGAGGGAGTGTTGAAATTTGGTACCGGAGGACAGGTGGTTCCCTAAGGCTTTGATCTTTGGCCTAGGGAAAAGTGTCCAAAAGAATTTAATTTTTTCTCCTAAAGTAACTTTATAATTTTTATAAAGTTAAATCTAATTTAAAAGTGACTTAAGTGATAAAGTTACTAAAGTGACTTTATAAAGTTATAAAGTCAAATCTAATTTTAAAGTGACTTTAAGTGATAAAGTTACTAAAGTTAAAGTGACTTTAAATAAAGTCAATATAAAATTAGAAATGGAAAAGTGACTTTAGAAATAAAAGACTAAGTGGGTCTTTATTAAAGTGGGGTGAATTAAAAAATAGAAAGTGAGATTTAAATGAGCATTTAATCTCAGCCCTAGATCTCAATCTATCTCAACCATTGGATTTAGGGATTCCCAAAAGTCACTTAGGGTTAGGTTAAAGGAGGAAAAGGAGGAAAAGGTCATTCATTCTTTCATGAGCAGATTGGGAGAAGGAGAGCAAGAGAGCAAGGGAGATTTCTGGGCAGTGAGGAGAAGGAGGCAGCAGCTTGGCACACATTCCAAGGCAGCATTTCAGCAAAACATTTCAGCAGAAAAGTGCAGCAGATTTAGCAAACAACAGGCTGATTTTTGCACGGTTTCCTAGGCAGGGAGGCCGTACAGCAGTATTTGGCACAGCAATCGAGGCAACTAGTGGCTGTTCCGTACAGCTGAGTTTTGCAGCATTTTTGGCACGTTTTTCGAGGTCCGTACAGTAGCATTTATTGTTGTTTTGGCACAGATTTCAAGGTGGCCGTACAGCTGCATTTATTGCAGATTTCTGGGCACGCAAATCGAGAAATCCGTACAGCATTTATTGCTGTTCCTGTTTTTCTGTTTGTGCGTTTTCCGAGGCGGTGGTTAAGCACGGAAAAAGAGATAAGTTGTAAAAGTCTGTTTGCTGATTATTTATTTTGCTGAATATTTCTATCACTGTAAAAAACATTTTTCCAGAAATAAGAAGGAGCTTTCGAACTGGTTTTCCCCAAGAGTTGTAGGGGTTTTTCCAGGGTCACCTTGACCAAAAATACTGAGTTATGATGTGTTGAATGACTGTTTGTTACTGCTGTTATTTTATTTCTGCATTTTCAGCATTCTGAAAAATTTCCAGAATTTGTGTTTTCAGCAAATTTATTTTTCCAGTTGTTGAATGTATGGTTATGGGAAAGGGCATTTAACTATTTTGGAGTAATAAGGTGAAAAACTGAAAACCGGGGTGGGAAACAGAATTTTCTACAGTATTCGAGCCATAGCTCTGTTGCACGTGGTCAAGTAGGATCGGTCGTGGTCAAGGTAGTGACCAAAGTCATCCCCAATGTTGCGAAAAGTTGTTTCATTCCATAATTGGATTGGAAGACCAGGGAGTCTCATCCAAATGGGCCCAGCCCCCGCATTTTCTTTGTTTGGATCAAAGAGTGGCATCCATCACTTAAGAAGTACAGGGTGCATTTCAATATGCCAGTACTGATTAAGGACCCAAGTAGTCTGGTCAGGTAGAGCAAAGGAGAGTGAAAACCAACCTCGGGCAAGTAGAAGGACCTCCGGGAGGGTCTCAAGTAGTCCACCCCAGATCTCCCGAGTCCATTGTATGAGGCGCGCAGTAGAGTATTTACGGCCATGCACTTTGCCCACAAGCACAGTGGCCGCAGTGTGCTCCAAATCTTCCATGCCTCTGTCGCGCCCGAAGAAAGAGTTCCTACTGAGCTTGTTCTTTGTAGTTATGTGCTTCTTGCCCCTGTCAGTGTGCATAAGAATCTGGTCACTCGAGCCCTCTGATTCAGATGATGGTGTCTGTGTATCAGCAGTCGGAGCATCCGCCGGAATGTTAGTAAATACCCCTGATGTCGTGACCGGGTTGTCGTCCACAACCGTGGAGTTGATTCTATGCTCTCCAATATTGAGTTGTTCAAGTGTCTGGGTCGTGGCACTGATATCGGTTAATACCGCCTCCTCAAAAGGCACTGAAAGTCCCAGGTCCACCCCGAGCAAGCCTGATAAACCCAACGGTGATAAACCCAATAGCCCGTCGGACATTGGGGAGGGGGCCACGAAACTGTTGGGCTCAAAATGGTCACCAATGGGGGAAGTGTAGGCCGCCACGGGGATGTGGTCAGACCAAGCAGGTTCCATAGTATCCGTGACAAGTACCATCTCAATAATTTCTTCACCCGCCACTTGCTCGTGACCCCAGATGTCTACACCGGCCAGAGGGTCATCAGAGTAGCCCAAAACCTCCTCGTATTCACTCATGTTGTCGAAGACAATGAAACTTCAGCAGGTGTAGATGAAAACTAAAGCACCAAGGCTCGCTCCAAGACAGTCTGCAATACAATAATAGTCCAAAACCACTGGCAGATAGAGTAGAAGGTCGAAAAGTGAGGGCGTTGTCGGATAGGCAGCAAGTTGCTATTATCGGGATGGGCCCGCACCAGTCGCAAGGAACCGAGCCGCTACAAGTAGTAACCGACATACCACAAATAGTGCACATCCCCGATAGAAGCCCCACTACAGCACTGAAACTCAGGGAAACACGAGATAAAAACAAGTTGTAATAAAAAGTGATTGCACAAAAATAGAGTCCATGGTCTAAGAAAAATCGCACAGGTGATCTAGCAGAAGTCAGAACATTGAAGCCAGTGAATGGACCAATAGCGGTCATGAATCTATCGAGCCCAAGTGTTCCAAATGCGCCTCGAAAACCAGAGAAGTTCTGCCACCATGGCACAAGCCGAAGGGTTCCAGAACCCTAGTTTTGCCCCGTCCCCGTAAGCCTTTTCATTGCAAGATTTTAAAACTAACTTTGTTCAATTTTCTTTTCTGATCTTCTAGATCGCAAAGAGCGCTGCAAGAAGGTAACATACTCAGCAATATTGAAACTCTTTATTAAAAAACAAAGCAAAATGATTCAATCTCTAACTTTAAATTTTGGCCTCAAAACTCTATATGTTCTCCTCTTTTCTCAAATATTCCTTCTCTTTCTACATATTCCTGCAAATGATTAGTGAATTGGGTGGCTCTTACTGCAACACCAAAAAAAATTGTAAATAAAATGAAATCTAACTTAAAAAACTTAAGAAAAACATAACCAAACTTGATTTTATTTATTGATTCTATCATACTCTACTCTACTAGAAATAGAAAATTATTTCAAGTGTATACATATTTCTAGTGTAACCATGTGCGTAACAGGAGTAAAAAGATATTCATGCTTAGTTTTTAAAAATATGCATTAAAAGACATCAAAGTATGAAATACCAGTGTTTTTGATGATACACTTAAGAAGTAACGAAGAATGAAAGCGTGATGTGACTTGATTCTTTATTGTATCCATCTTTCAATAAAAATATGACTTTCCTTACTCCTTTCTTGGTTTAGATCACATTGAATATCCTCCTTTATTATGCATTCAACAATATTATATTCTAGTGGTTTCTCCCCATTAAAAGTATTTAATGATTCTTTAGTCTCTTCAACAGATTGACAAGAAGAATCAAAAGGGACTTGAAGATATTCTTGTGGAGGTGGATAGATAGACCAGTTTTTAAATGCAGTTAAAATATACTCTTCCTGAGAAGCATATATCTCAGTTGTTGCTAGGATTCGATAAATTTCTTGGAAGGACATTCTTAAAACCCTTAATTTTATGTGAATTACTCCAACTGGTTGATAATTCCCGTCGTGCATCCATATTAGTACAACGTATTGAAATTTAATATGTAAAATGATTTTAATATGATTTTAACCATGCATCTAATAATGAATGCAACTATAATGAGTTGTATAAAATTTCAAAATAAACACCTATGTATACCTCCCCGGCAACGACACAAAATGTTAGGTGATTTAATTGCGAGTTAAATCCCTGTCATCTAATTGTCAACCCGAAGTTCGTGAACTGACGAGGTATACATGTACTAGATGTACAAGGTGATTATTTATCTAAATATATTAATTTAATACAAAAAAATAAATAAAATCAAATTAATCCAATCCAATCCAGACATAAATAAATTGAAATTACACCTGCATAAAGGAATCACACTTTCTTGAAATTGAAATCACGCTCATAGAATTGAAACCACACTATGCTTGCATAAATGAAATCACACCACACTTGCATAAATGAAATCACACTTGCATAATTGAAATCACATCACACTTGCATAATTGAAATCAAACTTGTAGAAATGAAATCAAACTTGTTGGAATGAAAACACACTTGCGGGAAAGAAAAAAACACCTACTGAAATGAAATAACATAATTACACAATGTTACCAATATGTACAAAGATGTGCAAACTTTGGTTGATGGGGGCCCTCCATTCCTCAATAAGAACAACAAACAATTATCACATCTTCGAAGTAACAATATGTTGGATAATCTTGGACTAGAATATTTGATTTTATTGATTAGGAGAATAAAGTTGTTGAACAAAATTATTAGATAGATAGACATATAGATGGGCTCCTTTGAAGGATGCACTGCTATTTATACAAAAACTGAGGATAACGGATCAATAAATACAAATCCCTCAAATCTCTCCTAAATCCACATTTATCTCTTGTGGTTACAACTAATCATCTAAAAATACAAGATACAAATCCTCTCCAAATTCTCGCATATTTTTTATAAAGACACATATCGAAACATCCATGAGTGTTATCCTTTGAATGTGCTTAACTTAATGATCCACATCTTCCTCAAATATTCTACAAATCCTCATGAGTTGGAATTTGAAATTCGAATTTGTAGTTAGTTGACACATATGACCCTTATAGAATCTCCAAGTAGACCTGCAATATCATAAAAACCATAGCAATTTTAGATATATATGAAAACATGTTAATTTCCTAATATTTAATCATAAATTCACTTAAAATACTTAAAATTAATGACTTGGAAAATAAAAATTATAAACCCATATGATTATGAAAATGGTTACTAATGTATGGTTATGGAGCTACAAAGTTACAGAATGAGGGTAAAACGATGGAAATGAGGGTAAAAGTGGATGACATTTTAGAGGTCCAAGAGACTCCCTGATGATGAGATTCCCGGGTAGTAGCATTGGGATCCTCGTTGGAATATGTGCCAAGTTGAGATGGGCTCCCCAATGTGGTTCCAAGTTGAGCAAGAATCCTTGATGTTGTTCCGAATTTATCCAAGCTCTCTGATGTTGTTGTGGGTTGAGCTAGGATCCCCTATGATGTCACATTCTTCTTTAGATTCGATATTGTTCAACAGTTGAAGATGGACAGAAATAAGATAGGACAAGATACCACTTAATGATGTTGTTGATTCTATTTCAGATGACCATAATGATTATTGGATATAGGATGGAAGGTGGATGCTTCCCAATGATGATGATGTGGGTTGAACTCCCCTATGATGATTATTTTTCTTCTTCTTCTATTAGATTGAGATTCTTCAGTTGATTATCAAAGGATAAGATGATTGAATATGGGTATTATTGATGATATTGATGTATGTATTCCGTATGTACACTTGAGATACATCATGATGAAACTATGATAAGATGATGCCTATGACACAGATGGAAATTTCTCCTAGCTGAGAGGGAGTGTTAAAATTTGGAAGCATTGGGAAAAATTTACCCTAAGGAAACCCTAATCCCTATATGAAGCCCATCTCACCAAAGGAATAATTATAAAAATAAAATTATTTGGGAAAATATTTATAAGAGGATTTGAAGATATAAAATTAAATAATTTGGGAAAAATTAAAAATTAAAAATTTGGGTTTCCCTCCAAGACCACAAGTCAACTCAATTGAATTATGCTCCTTTTCACCTATGAAATTTCCTATCTATTAGAGTCTCCTATGGATCATTTTAGATAATCATTCGTAGTATCTTTCTCTCTCTCCAATTCAATGAACTCACATAAACACAATAGGGTTTTCTCTATTATCTCTAGATGACTCTCATGTGATCTTCTCTCAATGGGTACATGGTTATACTATGAATTCACTATTGGAATTGTTATACAATATTTATGATTGTGAACAAAGGTATCTCCCCTAGGTTTTGTGTTCAACCTAGAACAAAAGAGAGACCAAGAACCCAATTATTTTCATTAAAGTAAATAGATGATGGAGTGAGTCCTACCTGGAAATTGTCACTCACTTCGCTCTTTATTTAGCTTGGAAGCTCCAATTCTAGCTCTGATCACCAAAATTTGATCATGCACAGTCAGATAAGACAAGACAATAAACTACGAGAGGTATGTAGTATCACCTAAATACTCTATTCAATAGATCAACACAGTATTGAAATACATGAATCAACATCACATATACGAAAACAAAGAATTATTTGCACTAATATAAATAGAATGATATTACAACCATAAGTGCCAGTTGATCTTGTAGCAGAGATCCTCCAAGTTGTTAAATCATCCTTTCCTTGTCACAATATGCACCTCTAGTCACCCTATGCATGAGATGATACCTACTTCCTGCAACAACATAAGGGCGTAATTACTCTCCAAAGCCAATCATTACCTCTAGCATATGAGAGGGTAAATATATAGGAGATAGGGGTAAGTTGGGAGTTCTTATCCAATTAAAATTCTATGGATTTAGATCCACCTTTGATGGAGGGATAGGAATAAGGATAAGTGGTGAAAAATCCAAAGAAGGGTAGGATAGGATTTAAATGTCAATCCAATGTAAGTAGTTGAAACAAATTTTGGAAACTCCTAGAAGGTGAAGCTTCCAAAATCTCGCTCATCCTCCCGCAATTATAGAACCAACGTAGGTGCAAAGGAGTCTTACTTGCTGGTGACCAATGCTGACCACAAGGAATAAACTTGTAGGTGAATGTACCCCAGTAGGCTTGCATGGAGTGTTGGTACTCAAACTAGCTTAGATAGGGTAGTTTAAGGTTGAAATTCAGAGGGATGAAAGGTACATGCTTAGAGATTTGTGTAAGATGATGACAAGGGAAATAAGATGTTGATTGATCCCATTAGGATGCTCAATTTGATTGGATGTGACAAAATGGCATATAACATAATTCCCCCTAAAGCGCAAAGTCAGAGATGGTGACTGATGACTAGAGTGATTTACCTTGTGACAAGTAGAGATCAAGGACAACTAGAGAGCTCCATCTATTACAATACAAGTATCATGACATATGAATGCTGAGAGAGGAATTCCCATACTCATCATAAGCTAACATAACATGTGTAATGATCAAAAGACACGTACATAGATGCAACTGGTGGACTCATGACTGAATGACTGTCTATGTGATCACGACCATCATACATTGTGATCTTTGTATAACTCTTGAAATCGCAGCCTGGATGGATGAAACTAGATCCGGGGTCTTCTATCTCGTTCACACGACCAATTAATGTACGAGTCTAACCATGTGAATCAATGAGCTGGAATCGAACATGGTAGACACCATCTGATTACCGGCCGATGATGTAAGCCGTTAACAAACGTGAGAGAAACCAACGATGGTGTTAATGAATTTTAAGGTACAATGGTACAACAAGTATGCTGCAAGTAAATGAGCTGATGTTGAATAACACACAAAGTATTTTAGTTTAATTCCATTGATGTAAACCTGTCGCCAAGAGCGAGGAAACTTTCCATTGATGTATGCAAGCACCAAGGTACCAAAGCGGTGTTTCTAAGTCAACTTCCTGAATGATGTGCTGATGTCGAAAGGAAGTGACCTGTTGCATGAGGGCCTTGATGTATCCCCCATCAATGACAAAAAACGGGTATCATGTTTGAGACAGAATGGTGCTAATATGGAATTGGATTAGGAGAGGCAAACATGAAATGAAGGCTTAAGCGTATTGTAGTATATATCAATTGAACGGACTTCTCTTGAACACATAACGACACTGAATGGAGTTGGAAGCATTGACCCAAAAAAAAATGGAGACTCTGAAAATGGTATGATAACCAAAAGACAAGAAGATTACCCAACCCAATAAACAAGAATATGAAGTGGAATGTGTCATGTTCAAGAGTGACTTACTACCATTTAGCAAAGATGGAATTCCCTGTTTTCCCAATTTCCCCAACCATACTATTCAGTACCTCTTTATGTTTTAACAAGCTTGAGGAGGATAACATATGCTTGATGTATAAGTTCATCCTTCAGACAAATCCCTCCAAGTATTTTTAACAAACCCTGAGAGGGAGTGGTTTGGCCTTATCATGTTCAACAATCCCATCACTGTTTGATTTTTTAACGAGTCCAGTGAAGGTAAAACTCAACAAATTTTTCATGTTTAGAGAGTTTGAAAAAGAAGCAGAAAAAAAAAAAACTCCACATGTCCCTTTTCGTAGATAGTCTCTTAAGTCTGAAAAGGTATAAAACAATTTTCAAGTTAACCTCTTAGCCATGTTCGACCAAGGTATTCTTTTTTTATACTTAGTCTATCTCAGTCTGGAAAAGGGTTATACTTATACTGAGTAGACGTATTTTCATTTAATTTTATGTGCTCAGAAGGACATGTGCTCGAAAATATTTTCATATTTTGGGAGTCTGAAAAGAGATGAAAGAGGACTCCAGGGGGTTCCTTTTCGCATTGGTTTATAGAGCTCGAAGAAGAGATAAAAGTGCACTCTTTGGTCAAAGTAACCTATTACAACATAGTAAAAACCTGCTAACAACTATCATCCTGCTCAAAACACCATAAGAAGGATTAAACATATCTGTTTCATAGTAAAAATGAAGCATATCTAGGTCAAAATGTTAAAAATGAATGAAATAACGATAAAATGACCATAAATATCTAAAATGACTTTTCATTTTCCCCATTTCACACTTTACCTTAAATAGTGAATATTTGGAGCCCTTTTTCCCTCGATCTTGTGCAGCTGATTGCGACCAATCTAGGGAACCATTTCAAGTGTCGTTAGATCTAGGTAGGAGCTAAGACCTTTCTCTATCTTTCAACGGTTGATTTTTGTGTTTTCATGCAATTGTTTCAAGTTTTTGAGGTCCCTGGGGTTCATAAAAAACGATATCGGACCAATGCACCCCCTCTGTGTCGAAAATGGGTTTGCACCTAGGTAGTGGAACATTGCAGACAAAGGCACAACACTTTGTCTAAGTCTCCTGGGGTGCGTTGTGGCACGTTTCTCCAATTACTTTCTCAGTTTTCCTCAAATTTTGCCAGGTTTTTTGCATGGAAAAGAGTCTAATGAGTCCTTTGTTGATGTTTTAGGTACCCATTACCACAAAATGTAATTTCTTTGGAGAGAAAGAGAGCATGAAGCACAAGAAATGCATGCCTCAAATGACCTCGCTACCATCCGGGCGGTTAGAAACTGTGGGTTTTTGAAATTCTTCTGGCTTCTCGGTGTAGAAATTATACAAGATGCATGTATATTACCAGACTCCCCTGATCTAACAAATTTACTTATGTTAAATACAAAATCCTTCCACTTAATTCTTTGCATAAATTAAATCGCCAATTGCAAAACACATATGAATCAAAATCAATCGCACATAAACACAATTGTTTAACGGGAAAGCTTAAAGCTAAAAACCTCAACTATCATATATTATGTATATCAATGGATCATGTAATAATCTCATACAAATCTTAGTGCATCAAGCTCTCAGTACAATCAACAATCATTACACACTATCATGCAAAAATTTGCATATCTATGCACCAATTTCTTGCCTCCTGATAGCCTGCCTCCACTGCGCAATCCCTGCTGAAGAAGACCATTGAATGAATTCTAATTGGCCTTGCCTTGACCGCACAATCCTCATTGGCATCTCTAATGTGTGTCAGATGCATTGAATGCATCACTATAGTCAGAATAGATAGTCCATCTCACCTTTTCACCTATTTCTCCACTAGGTCTCCACTGGAACTGACATTCAAGTAGTTAACTGCTGTATTTGTTCAGTTGCAAGTGAGTCTCTAGTTGTGAATTAATTAAATAATTAGTTCACTAAACTCTCACTAGTGTATCTTCAGTTAGAACTAGATACAACTAGCACAATTGAGTTTAACTCACTTAACTGAGTTTAACTAAATAACAACTCCCATAACTACTCTTCCAACTCTGTCACAACTGTGCCACTTCAGTTCTAACTGATTCCTCCATGCATGAGTCACCAATCACCCTAGGAATTGTGTAATTACTTTAGCCCACTTTCCAAATCTGTTCACTGAAATAAGTGCTCAAAGAGAATAAGTTGATATTTATTGCTTGATTATTATTAAGGGCTAACAATAATTGACATGCATCTATTTTTAGATTAGCGATCTATAAATAGATTTCACCCATTCTTTTAAAAATACAATTTCATCTATTTTTCCAGCTTGATCAACCATCTACAAATAACATTCTGCAACTTATAGAATACGCTCATCATGTCTAAAAATAGACATACACCTAAAAATAGCCTGCGGGCCTCACTTAGTGAAGGTGCTTAATTTTCACTAAGCTCATCATCTTGTTGAATCTCAACACTCGGTATGAGGCAGAAAATGGGGTTTCAAAAGTACCTTGTGCATTCATGGGATGTTTAGGCATAGGCGTTCAGGTTTGCGAAGAATCTCTTCTAGGTGGAAGAAGTGGCGGTGAGATGGTAAAAGATTACATTCATACCTATTGTAGACCTCAAGCTATACCTACAAGGGATGAAAATATTAACATCAAGTATGTGACCCAACTACCTTTGAGAACGTTCTTGTTCATCATAGAAATATTGGAAAACAGATCAACATTACATGTGGCAAGAAGATCATACATGTAATATGGGTTAGAATGTATAGCGTTGATAATATTCAAGTAGATCGAGGGTGTCTTGGTCAAATTGAAGGAAAAAATTACTAAATCAAAGGAGGGGAAGTTAAATAAATTCAGCTATGATGCAACATTGGTCTATTTTTCCTTAGAGCGTGTACCATTACAGAAGCCTTAGTAGATTGTACTTGAGCCCTTTGATTCGAGGGTCCCACGGATGAGGAGGTGGATAAACCACATTGCTAGACATGCAGGTCCATTAGCAATCAAATTTTCACCAACCTTATTTGGATGGCTGCGCAGAAAGGTCATCATGATTGATGTCCAACAATTGGTGTGACAGTTTATATGTCATCGGGTTGGAATATGAAATGTCCATATTTTTCCGAAGTAATATCTAATGGTGAAATATATGAACAGCTTGAACGGTCGCCAAAGCCAACATTTCAACATGAGTATACTGGATCTTGGTATCATTGAGGTTCTGACTCAGATAGTAAACAAGATGGCCATTCCCAATTTTGTCTTTTTGGACCAATACCATAGCTATAGTAGAGATGGCGATAGCGAGACACATAAAATAGTTGCGCTGATAGTCAGATGGAAATAAGAGAAATGCTTGAACCGATACATCTTTCAAGGCATCAAACGCTTTTTGTGCAGTGTCATCCCAATGGAAGGGAATCCCTTTCTTAAGTAAACAAGTAAATCCTTTGGTCAACTCGGTGTAATTAGGGACGAATCTCCTCAAGAAGTTAGCTTTCCCTTGGAGGCTTTGTAACTGAACTAAGGAGGTCGGCACAGGAACATCAACAATTTCCTGGACTTTGAGAGGATCAATACGAATTCCTTGCTTGGAGATAACAAAACCAAGGAGTTGACCAGAACCAACACATAACTTACATTTGTGTGTGTTAAGTCGAATGTTATAGTGCCTAAAATGGAGAAAATTGACTTGCAAATGCAGAGGGTGATCAACTCGATGCTTGGAACGAGCAGGGAGATCGTCCAAATAGGGTTGCATGATATGATTAATGTCATGAAAAGCATAATCCATTTCACATTGAAACATGGCCATTGTGTTCTTAAAACCGAATGGGAGATTTTTATAAGCGAAAGTACCCTAGGGACAAATAAATGTTGTTTTAGGTTGGTCCGCTGGGAGAGTGTTGATTTGATTGTAACTTGAGAATCCATCCATAAATGAATAGATCTTGCAACTAGCACAATCATAAAAAATATGGTCAATAAACAAGCTCGAATAGTTGTCTTTTAGACATAATCGATAAATATCCCGATAATCGATGCATACTTGAATCGTGCCCTCTTTCTTCATGATAGGGATGACATTCGAAACCCAATTAGTTAATTCAACGGGGTATATAAAACTAGACCGAATAAGCTTTTCAACTTCAACTTTTTTCCTGGTAACCTTCTTAGGATGGACCGAACGAAGGCGTTGCTAGACGGTTTTGGATTCAAGATACATTTTAATTTCATGTACCACTATGTTTTGGTCGATGCCTGGCATTTCTTCATACGTCCAGGCAAAGACATGTCTAAATTCACAAAAAAGGGCTCGATATGTCTCAAATTCAGATGAAGCACAAGATGCTACGATGTAAATATTTTTGACTATTCCTGGTTTGATCGAAATATTGAGAGGAATGGTTTCTTCGATATTCAAGAGGTTCTTTTCAGAGTTTATCTCATGAATGGAAACATATTTCGTAGAGGATTCGATTATATTAGGTAGATACAAACCGCCTAGATTATCTTATATGGAATTGGGAAGGGAGGAATGATGATGATGCTCGTCCCACGATGTGTCATCTAAAATCATGATCTCCATGATTCTTTCGTTGGTTGATAATATACGCGAGAAAGGATCAGAGGCCAAGACATAATTCGAGGATAGATCTATCCAATTGATCGAATAAAAACTATGGGTCGTAAAAGCTGAGTAAATAACTTTGTAATATTTCTCAACAGGGCTGAGTGGTATCCGGACACCTAAAATTTGGATGTTAGTTTCATTCGGTACAATCCATGGATCGACTCGAATCATAGAGGAAGATATCATATTGATATAAGCAACCAAAGGTGAGGAGTTGGAAAGGGGAGGAAGGGGGAAGGAAAAAGTCCCCATAAGAGATGAGTCCTTTAATAATCCAACTACAACATGATGATAGGAATGTAGGGCTTCCCCTACAAAAGGGACACTTCCGATAAAATTGGAATCATAGGAAATTAAGTTGAGTTGATCAATGACTATGATCCCGAGTTTATGAGGAAATGCGATCATCCAGAAGTAAGTTGAAATGACGCAGCCATATCATAAATCCATGTACATCCCAGTAGAATATTATAATCTAGAGGTCCATCGATAACTTCTATTTCAACAAAAACATTTTTTCCCCCAAGTTCCACTTTGAGGGAAATCAATATTCCACAGGGTTTATATGTCCTTCCATCGACGACTTTTAATGTGGTGGTTGATTGATTTAGTTGAGGTGAACCAATCGCCTTCCAACAAGACATAGACATGATGCAGTTGATGCTCCCTCATCCACAAAGGAACGATGAATGTTCTTGCCATGGATGGTGACTTGAATCATAAATTCTAACTGAGTTAAATTCGAGGAGTATATTTTTAATGGGAGAAAACCAATAGTTTGGAATCCAATGGATCCATACATACGATAGCCAACAATAAGGCCTTCTTTTGGGCGGGGGAGTTTTGAAACACCTCAATATTGGACATGGTTGATGGAGATTAAGCCAAGTGTTCAACCAAATTATAATTTTGGGAAGCTCTTGAACGAGGGTTGTCAGAATATTTCTGAATAACACCCTTCGGAGGCTTGATGGTTAATTCCAGAGACAGAACCAAATTAGATGAGGTAGGAGCCGAGATGGCAAGTTTATCAGTATTCTGACCATTCGGTGGATTCACATTACCATAGTCTTTGTTATGAGTGGACTAAAACATCAGATCTCTACTTTGAGGAGGAAAGCATCAAAATCGTGTTAGAGGAAATGGGGTCCCAGGAAACGATATGAGTCTCCTAATTGGGAAATGGGCCAGTCAACACAGTGGGAGAAGTGGATGACTTAAGACACTAATTCACTTTAGTACAGTGCGTACAATCACATGTAAAGTGATCCTTGTTGCAAAAAAGGTATGGATATCGAGGCTTTATTTTCTCATCAGAAGATGAATTTGTTTATTCATCCTGTTGTGAGGAATATTTCGTTTTCTTACCTTTACATTTCTTCTTTCTTCCAGGTTGTTGTTGAGATATGCCCTTGTTAGATGAAATGGAATTTATCTCAGAGGTAGAAGCCACAGGAAGGTGGGATTGAGGGTTGTGTGCAGGAGTGGCGAGAGAAATACTAGATGGTTACTCACCGACTACAAAGTGGAAGAACCACTAATGCCATCAATGACATGATATTATTTACTATGTGGAAGAGGAAAAATGTTTGAAGGTCACAGAGCATTTGGTATCTTATCATAGAGCGTGCCTGATTGGGTATAAACTAGATCTAGATATTGAGAACGAGAAATCACTTGCTCTTCGGTCACGACTCCACCTTTGGCCACATCTTCTGTTATAGGAGCTAACAAAGATTTGAAAAAGGATTCCACCAACAACTGATCAGGACCAAAGGTATTGACCAACCTGTGATGGTGCCTCCACTCATGAATGTGATCTGAAATGTGAGTGGAATCTAATTGTTTGAAGTTAGTCAATAGTTTCGTTCTAGTTTCGTATCTGATGGGAAACCGGAAATGTGTGAGGAAGTTGGTGGCTAAAGTATTGCAATCGTGAAACGACGCTCTAGTTAATTCAATATACCATTTAGCTGCAGTACTTGTAAGAATTCCCTGGAAAAGACGAAGTTAAATGGAATCATCATTAAGGGTGTTCAATGAACACCATAGACGATACATCATGACATGTGTCAATAGGTCTTCTCCAACATTCCAATTGAACTTTGGGATATCAGATGGCGACTTGGTGGGAATAATCTACCACCATGGCAAATGAATGATGGGGTCATTAGTGAGCCGAGTTAAATAAGGTAATTCAAGAGTAGCCACAAAAGGAAACTGTTGGTTAAATTTTGGAGGAGGATGGCCTGGGTAAGAAGGAATAAACTGAGCAATGGGCACTTGCATGCCTGGCTAAGGAGGGTTGAGATTCAACAAGATGATGATCCCAGCGAAAATTTAGCACCTTCACTAGGTGGGGCCCGCAGGCTATTTTTAGGTGTATGTCTATTTTTAGAATGGTGAGAATATTCTAAAATTAGCATGATGTTGATTCTAGATGGTTGAGAAAATTATATCTTTATATGAGTTTCTATTTTTAGAAGATGGGTGAAGTCTATTTATAGATCAAATTCTTAAAAATAGAATGCATGTCGATTATTATTAGCCCTTAATGATAATCAGACAATAAATAATAACTTATTCTCTTGGAGCACTTGATTTTAGTTAACTCATGTGGCAAACTAGTTAGCTGAAGGAATTACAAGTTGCAAGGTTGGTTGGTGACTCATGCATGATGGACTTCGTTGCAACTGAGTGTGACAAAATTGTAACAGAGTTGGAAGAGTAGTTATGGGAGTTGTTATTTAGTTTAACTCAGTTAAGTGAGTTAAACTCAGTTGTGCTAGTTGTAACTAAATATACACAAGTGAAAGATGAGTGAATTAATTATTTAATTAATTCACAAGTAGTGTCTTACTTGCAACTGAAGAAATACAACATTTAACTACTTGCATGTCAGATCTAGTGGAGACCCAGTGGAGAGATAGGTGAAAGGGTGTGTTTGACTATCAGTTGTGACTATAGTGATGTATTCAATGCATCTACACACACATTGGATTTTCCAAAGAGGATTGCGCAGTCAAGGCAAGGCAAGATTGCGCAGTGGAGGCAGGCCATCAGGAGGCAAGAGATTGGTGCATAGATATGAAAATTTCTGCATGACAGTGTGAGACGATTCTATATTGTACTGAGAGCTCTATGAGCTGAGATTTGTAGGAGATTGTTTCATGATTCCATGATATACATAATATATGATAGTTGGGGTTTTTAGCTTTAAGCTTTCCCGGTAAAACAACTTGTTATGTGCGCTTGATTTTTCTTCATATGTGTTTGCAATTGGCGATTTAATTTCCACAAAGAATTGAGTAGAAGGTTTCTGTATTTAACAGTGGATTTTATTGTTAGATCAGGGGAGTCTGGTAATATACATGTTATTGTATTAAATTTATACAATATTCTATGAACCAGTATACAAGTGAGTTTGTTGTGTAGCCCCAGGATGACGATAAAGCTGTTGGAATGGTTGGGTCTGGTTTATTTGTCCTTGGAAAGGCGCGTGATAAGGTCCATACTATTGCCCGATAGGGTGCTATATCGCCTCCTGGTATGATGGGTTCAGTTGAGACTGCGCCATATTCTGAAGAATTTGACCTACTGTAACTTGAGAAACAATGTGCGCAAGTGATTGAGAAAATGAGGCACCTTGTACATTTTAACAAAGTGCTGCCTCAAAAGGGCCATATACCATTGGAATAGGTTGTAAAGGATGGCTCACGTATATTTGAGCTTGTTGGTATGCTGATGAATAGATAGGAATTTGTGATTTGGATGGTGCAGATTGAGGATTCAACAATCGATACCAGAATGAACCAGGTTGCCCAACACTGGAAACCATTCTAGGATAAGGCAGACTATAACTAGGTAGCTTACCATAAGGAGGTATACTAACAATAGTTTGCCCCCTGGATAAGGAGGAGAAGATGACGAAGGAAACTATGATCCAGATGGATGATACCCAACATAAGGAGAGTTAGGCTTTTGAGGGTAGCTTTGTCCACTGATGTAAGGACCAACCTGCTGCTCTATGGTAGGCATAATCGAATGAAGAGGAATAGACTTAGTGGAATTCATGAGAGAAGTACCAGACATTATTCCCGAATTAGATGATATGGGGGATGTCCAAGGACATGAAGCTGCACTAGAAAATGTACTAGATAATGACTGATAACTAGGCGGGATGAACGGGTCACCATATAAATGAGCTTTTAGTGATGCTGCAAATATAGATGAGGAAGCGACAGTTGATGACTCAACCATAGTGGCGGACACTGGTTGGGAGCTTGAATAGGCTGCAAACGTAGTTGACAATACTAATGAAGATTGTTGCCAAAGATCGTAGGGTAAGCCCAAAGAATCAGGTGAAGGAGTTTTTATCAGAGTTTGAAGAGGTGGAAAAGGCTTGGTTTGATACAAATGAGGTCCTTCCCAATGAAAGGGAGAAGAAGGATGAGGCACTTTTTTTGGGATATCTTCAATACTCAAAAGACCTTATGGAAGAGGTTCACCGCTAGGCCTAATATATATTTATTCTATTTGAGCCAAAGGAACAGAAAAGGAAGTTCCCGTTGAATCAGGGGAGGATGGTTGAGGCTCCTCAGGTTCATTGGCCTGAGGAAACAAAGTGTCTGAATCAGGAAAGTCAGGTTCAATGACCTCAAGTAATAGAGTTTCACGGACTTATATTTCAATTGTGTTAGTGTCACCAACATGGATTGATGTAATATTGGGTTCAAAACTCAAAGGGACATGTGATTATGGAAATTCAGTATTAGGAGGAGGGCTAGCAGTAGTACCTGAAGTTCTTGTTTTGGTAGTTTTAGTTTTCTTATTTTTTGGACGTTAGTTAGGAGTAGCCTTTGGAGGTAGAGGAGCCTTGTTTTTCATTCTACGCGAACGAAGGGGAGGGGGATTTTGTTCTTCCATGTTGGATGATAAATTTTATTAACAAAAAATAAAATAAAATAAAAATAAAAATAATTCAAGAAGAGGGTAATCTAGGCATAAAGGATTACCAAAAAACCTTGAAATGTAATATACACCTTGGCAAACAAAGGAATTAATGTATAACAACCAATCTCCCTAAATGTTGTGTTCGGTGTATCATGGTATACAAGGTGGCAGACTCGGTTACCTATGGATGGATAGAAACCCATAGGAGACTCCTAAAATATACTCGACAGTACGTGGGAGTGCAAACCATAGTAGTCTTTTCTAATGCGTAATCGTTTGATGGGAGCATTCCCATATACTTTTCATGCATGGAGCGCCATCTGATATACCCGAAGGTACGTGGAGAACGGTCTTATACACTTAAGTACATGGAATGATATTTTACCCCTGGAATGCAATGCTGGAAAACAATGAGAAAATCCTATGTTTAACAATGCCGAAACATGTCTCTAACCTAGACCTATAAATGTTTGTGTTAATTTTTCAAATTCTCCTTAGGTTGATTCAATACATTTTACTATTTATCTTTGATTATGTTACAGTTTTAGGGCTCACTACAGATGTAACCCGAATATCCTAGGATGCAATTCTAGCATGAGAAAACAAGAATATTTTCTCTTTCAATGAAAATATAGCTAAGGAAGCGAAGAAACAATTAAGATGCAACAAATTATATGCATCAAACAAGATTTAAGATGCATTATTCCTTTCGATGCGACTGTTTCTATTCTAATGCACATGAAAAACCATAAATGCCAAATGAAAAAATTTTCTTCTCACCACACCTAATTTTCAAAATGAAGAAAACTAATATGCAAATGTTTAATTACTGATTCAATTACACTTTTAAGAATGATGAATCAAAAAACAATTCCTCCAAGCAATCGACAATCAAAAAATAAGTTTGCAAGCGACCAAAAGATAAGAACAAATAAAAATTGAAACCAATTCTTATCAAAGGCAAACAAACACAAATGAAAACTGAATGGAGGTTTTAGAGAGAACACATGACACTAAAGACTCAAGGAATTTTAGTTGGAAGTAGGATGATGGATGAGAGGCTCAAAAACCAAGGTAAAACTTGTGCAAAAATAGAGACCAACACTAGTGTAGAGAGGGCACTAGTTCTTTGCAAAGTTGGGACAGAGTGGGCCAAGGTGAGGTGCAACACTCTATAAGAGGCACTCGGGGAGCATTGGGCTTGAACAAGAGGTTTCCGACACAAAATTTTCAAAAAGGGTTGAGTGAAGCCACTTTGTAGGTCTATTCTTGGTTGGATGATGCAACAAAGGTCTATCAAGGAGGAATCAAACACAAAGGACAAGAAAAACCACCAAGGGAATACTCTGTTCCCCAATATGGTTACCAATTTGTTATATGAGATTTACGATTGCGGACAAAGGAATCTCCCATAGGTTTGGAGGTAAACCTAGAACAACAAAGAGACAAAGAACCCAATGCTTTTCCTTAAAGTAAATAGATGATGGAGTGCAAGAGCATAGCAAGGGCACAACACAGGGACAAATGCTCTAATCAGTAAGCAGTATATCTCTGAATACAAAGAAGGATATTCATTTGACATATATTAACATTTTCAATTATTTATGTAAATGTGTTTCTCTACTTTTTCAATTTGTAAGGCAGTATTCCAAAAACATAGTAGGAAATTCAAGAAATTTTCGAAACAAAACTTTAGGTAACTGGGACTACACTCCCGCTGTTATCTCCTTAAAGCTTTCTCCTCTTTAAACCCTCCTGTAATGGGAGCTTGCTCCTCTTATTTTTGGAATATATATCACAATAACCGAATTTGTTTAAAAAAATAGATGATGGAGTGAGGCCTACCTGGAAACTGTCGCTCACTTCGCTCCTTATCTATCTTGGAAGCTCTGATTCCAGCTCCGATCGCAAAAAATGGATCCTGCACAGTCAGATAACACAAGCCAAGAAACTACGATATGTATGCAATAACATCTAAATACTCTATTCAATAGATCAAAATGGCATTGAAATACATGAATCAACATCAGATATAGGAAAACAAAGAATCATTTGCATTGATATAAATAGAAGGAGATTACAACCATAAGTGACAGTTTATCTTGTAGAAGAGCAACTCCAAGATGTTAACTTGTCCTTTCCTTATGATAATATGCACCTCTATTCACCCTATGTGTGAGATGATAACTAATTACTATTGCAACATAAGGGCAAAATTACTCTCCAAATCCAACCATTACCTCTAGCATATGAGAGGGTAAATATATAGGAGAGAGGGGTAAGTTGGTAGTTCTTATCCAATTACTATTCTAGGGCTTTAGATCCACCTTTTATGGAGTGATAAGATCAAAGTATAATTGGTGAAAACTCCAAAGTAGGGTAGGATAGGATGTGAATGCCAATCCAAGGTAAGTAGTTTAATCTCGCTCATTCTCCTGGAAATTCTAGAACCAATGCATGAGAAAAGGAGGCTTACCTTTTGGTGACCAACATTGGCCATAAGGGCGCAACTTGTAGGTGGAAACACCCTAGTAGGTTTGTAGGGAGCGTTGGTACTCAAAATGGCTCAGATAGGGAAGTTTATGGTTGAAATTATGAGGGATGAAAGGTATATTCTTAGGGATTTGTGAAATTATGAGGGCTTTGTGGAGGGCCACGGTTCACTTACCAACTAATTGAAACACTCATTAAGAAGTTCAAAGTTTGTCACATGATCACTTCACCTACCATCTACAAGTGAATGGACAAGTGAAGAGCACCAACAAAGTAATTAAAGTTATCCTTGCCAAGATCGTGGCTAGTCACTGTTAAGATTGGGTTGAGTGACTTCTAGAGGTTCTTCGAGCCTATAGAACTACATGCTGAGAATCTTATTTTTCATGTTGAATTCAAGTCAAGGCACTCACAGTTTCTTTAGAAGTGAATCTAGGTTTAATTGAATCACATAAACATCGTCTGGTGTAGCCCAATGAGTTAAATGAAATTTACTTTACTTCTATTCAATGCATTAACATTATTCAACAACAACTTGGCAAGTGGCATGATAAATTTATCAAAAAGGCATTTCAAAAAGGAGAATGGGCATTATTGTATGACTCAAGATTCAAGGATTTGAAGGGGAAACTTTGCACCAAGTGGATAGATCCTCACGAAGTGGACACAATTTTTAACATTGGGATTGTAAATCTCACAACCATAGAATTAGATGAAATTTTAGTTTAAAATGTTAACATTGAATTTCCATGTCATAATGTGTAAGCCAATCAAAATCCTTTAATTCAAAACAGATACATGCGTGACTAGGCACCGAAAACTTTTTAATAATATAATGTACCTACCTTAAGTGTGAATGGTGCCCAAGTGACCCAAAACTACATTAAATATTAAAAATAAAAATAATATATTATTCTAGAAAAGTTATAGTATTGAGAATCTTTTTAATGAAACGTAAATCATGGGTTGAGTGTGTTTTTAATGACGCTTAACTACTTTTAATTTTAATTTTACTTTTTTAATTTTTTTTTTATTAAATTTTGTGTGTGTGTGTGTGTAACTAATTTTAATTTTAATTTTACTTTTTTTAATTTATTTTTTTATTAAATTTTGTGTGTGTGTGTGCGCGCGTGTGGTTATTTTTATAAACATGACATTTATTTGTGGAATTTTGATAAAAGTAAAATAATAAAAAAGATATATTAAAAAATTGTTTGTATTATTTTATTTTTTTAATTTCTTATTTTTTCCTTAGGTGGTTATTTTTGAGTTGAAATTTCCTCTAATACGGTGGATCGTAGACTCCTTTGTCTGAAAATGGGCACCATCTTCAGTTGTATCATAAACCACTCTCTAAGGATTCATTTTCTCACATTGTTTCAAGTTCAGGTCTTGAGATTGTTGTGGCTACCTTCAACTACATGATTAATTTCTGATTATATATAATTAAAATAATAATAATAATAATAATAATAAATAAATAAATAAAAATAAAAATAAAATAAAATAAAATAAAATAAAATAAATAAATAAATATATAAATAAATAAATAAAAATTTAACAGTGAAAACCCCTTTGGGGCACGACTAGACAAAGTATCAATTGAAAATCAACTTGTTGGCAATTGAAAACCTTTTATTTTCAACATTACACAATTTTTTTAATAGTTTCAATGTATTTTTTACAGTAACAACCTTCATATTCAAATATCAGATATTGCACAATTGTTCTTACATTAGTTGTTGCTACTATAGCTTTTGTCACACCAGTCGCTGCTGCAATGATTATTTTTACTAAGGATGCAATTACACCTGTATTATTACTACGATCATTGTTACACCTGTTTTTGTTACTGTCAGCCTGATTACACCTATTGTTACTAGAATGGGTTCATGTTACTCCATCCTTCTATTATTGTGCCTAGAAATATCATTGCTATTGTTACTATTGTAACCATGCATCAAATTTTGTAATTTTTCACCAATGGACCCCGTCAATGTCATGAACATTGCCAACATTTTTTTTTTCTTGTCACGTCAACATTCTTATGGTCACTTTTGTCACCTCATACCTGGCATACAGTGATGCTACATGGTAAGCACTCGATAGGTACACTCCTCTTTCATTTGCTTGCATAACTGCGGTGATGATTGCACAAGTCTATTTTACCCTCTTTCCACGTTGGTCGAGGATGACCTCCCCTTTAGTTGGGAGGGGGTGTATCATAATATCATCACCACATAATTATCATGACTTGGCATGCCACATCATTACTCTAGAAAAGCGATTTATGGTTTTATTTTCACATCATTTCACCATGTACTGCCTTTATTCGTTCTGCTAACACATTATACCATCATTGTCCTCAAACATTCTTCTGTAAATATCCCATACATTTCGTTATTATTTCTGTTTATGGCATACATATCGAAACCACCAACCTACCAAATTCATTTGAACTCAATGATATTCCCCCACTTAACTAAATGGTGTTCTTGCTACTAATGTAGTTACACTTGAACATTTAACCATGGGGGGAGTCTTTGTTCGACATGAACCAAACTCAGTTGATTTATTTTGTAGGCATTCAAAATTTTACTGGATTTTTCAGGTTGCAAAATGGCTAGTGTATTTTGAGAAATTACAAAAGTTTGATGACAATGTCACCATCAAGTATGTTCATAATTCGACTAAACAGGGATTGACAGTGGAGGGGATGAGGATTGTTGTAAAAAAGGAGGTAATCTACAAAGTGACTGGTTTACCATAAATGTGGATGAAACGGTTCAATAAAAAATAATTGATCTCGATAGTGAAAACAAATTTTCTAGAAGGGGATGAACATTGTATGGAGTAAGGGAAGAGGAGTAAAATAAACATTCTTTCCACCTATTTGGTCAGGTTTTTTTAAATTTTTTTTCAGAGGTGCATTACTGTTGGAAACCAGGTTAATACTGAGAGGGGGGGTGAATAAGTATTAAGGCCAATTTAAACAATTATTTCTAGTTCGCACTTTCCAATTTATTTAGCAACAATTCATGTCAGAAACATCATAAAATAACACATGAATCATACAAAAGCAACATAATCATGAAACACATATGCAACATATAAAGAGACCAGACGTACATGGAAACCCATAGAGGGAGAAAACCACCAATTTTGTTTTTAGTTCTTTGTGTAAATGCAAGCCCTAACTTGTTGTTACATTATGCTCTTGGCACCAACCAAAAGGAAGCAACCACTCCCTGACTCACAAGCACCCACTTGCAAGAGAAACAACCCATATTTGTTTTTAAGGCACAAACCAGAAGGAAGCATGAACTCCCTGATTTACAAGACACTACATGCAGGAGGCACCAAACCCCTTAGTTGTTTCTTAGGAACCCACCTGAAGGAAGCACCAACTCCTTGATGTGCAAACACCAACTTTTTGAACCATGCAAATCCCTTTTCAATACATTTTCAAACTTAGACCAATATGTGATTTGTTATATTGATTTTGATACCCTCTTTTCTTCAACTCTCACTCAACCTGCTATCATACAATAAAGCTCAACATCTTCAACCTATGTCTCTACTTTGTAGATCTTCTCATTGTAGTGACCAACAATCGTATATGCAACGGAAATATTTAAATACTTCGAAGACGAATGCATCCATTGTAGGAAAGTGGGTGTAAATTGCATATTGTATAAAGAATTGATGATAGGATGATTACAAATGGGAATGAGGGCCTTCTTTTATACCCTAGGTAGGTGCCCTTTCACAAATGGCTATGTCTGTAAGACATGCCTCTTCATCACTAACTAACTAATCATTATTTAATGACTTATTATTTATTATTACACTTACATTTATATTTATTATTAATTTATTATGAATTATATTCATAACATTTCCTCTCCCTTCAAGAAGCTTTGTCCTCAAAGCTTACTTTAAGAACATTTTCTCATCTCAATACTTCCATATTTCTCGATACAAGATGATACGATCCTTTGAGTGATAGACAAAACTATCGTACTAAGAATGGATCAGACCATCCTATATTGATCTTCTGGGGTATCTTTTGATCTTTGGAGATGTGTGGTGAATTCTGCAAGCTTCAGTATCCCTAAGAACATGAATTTTTTTATGTTCTACGAGATATAGATGTGTAGATTGATTAAGGTGTCTGCTCTTGTGATTGAGATGTAGATAAGGAATTTGTGTTTGAACTTCCTTACACGTATTAATGGTAGTTTCCTTATTTTCATTAGGCATTGTGGTTGTTGACTTAATTACTCAATCCTTGTTTGGGGTGTCCTCTGTTTGAACGACAACCTCTGAGTAGGCTTTGAATTCAATAGGGTTTGGATTTGTCTGAACTGCGAGATCAATGGTATTGATGTTTGTTTCTTCAGCTTTAATTGCTACATCTTGAGATTTTGATGCTTCCTTTGCGACAAGTTCTTTGAACTTATTCGTCAATGATTTCTTTTCATCCTTAATTTTTTTAATTTGTTTGAGAATATTTTGATTATGATTTTTGAGATGTAAGCATTCCTCATTATCTGTATCAACTTTATTTCGGCCTTCATGCTTATCATCTTTTAAACACTTGATTTGTTCTATTAATGTTTGGTTAAGGCTCTTTAAACGTAAAAAAAATTCTTCTTGTTCTAATAAACTCTCTTTGAGTTCCTTCTTTGATGCTCTAGCTTTCTTGACTTGTTCGAGTAATTTTTCTTGGTGATCTCTAAGGCACAAAACTTCCTTGTCTTTGTTGGAGATGACTTCTTCAATATCTTTTTGCTTCCTTGATATAGTTTTCATGTTATCTTTGAGCATCAAGTTTGAGATATCCTTAAAGTCTTCTGATCATGCAGACATTATTGATTTTGACTTCACTGTCATGTCTCAAAATGTGATCATCTTCCCCTTATAAGGAAAAGTCAAAACTTGTTTCTCCATGTTTAACATGAATGTACCCAAATCCTTAAACCAAGATTGGCTGAGAATGATGTCAATCTCTTTATCATACATAGTTACAACATGAAATTGAGATTTGTACTCATAATGATCTATTGTCACTTGTAAATCACTAATTTCATATTCTTTTCTGGCACAAATATTTTTCCTTTCACCAATGCTTGACTCTAGAATTAATAGATGATTTGCCAAATTAATGTTGATGTAGTTTTCCTTGTCACATGTGCTGATAGCGATATTAATTTCTTTTCCTTGGATACTTCCTTTTAATGTAATTAATCTATGATCTATAATTGAAATACCTTCGTAGGAAAATCGTTCTTCCTTTGTCATTTTAGACTTGAGCTCCATTATTTCCATTATTTTTTTTTCCATGATTGATCCCATTTTTTGTTTTGTAGAGATGGCTTTAAGTATTATGTAATTGTTTTTTTTTAACCTTACTTTTCCTTAATATTAATTGCCTTGATAATTCCTTACAATATTTCCTTTATATAACCTTAAATATAACATATTTATTTTATTTTTTTATAGATATTTTTTTAAACTACAACCCTAGTGAAACGTGGCTATTCACCTCTCTCGGTATAATATAAAATATATGTTCACTTATGTGTATTTGACTTGGTTAATTTTCTCCATGTAAAAAGTAAAGTTGCCATTCAGACAAAGGTTTTTTTATTCCTTTTGTTCTTATTTTACCTTGAAAATACTATGGGTTTCTAAAACCACGAGCTTGTAAACCACTTAAATAAGAATCAGAATAATCTTATCTAATCTTCCTTCTCTTACTGATACTTTTTTTATCATGAACTTTTTATCAATAATGTAGAGCCATTTTTTTTCCTTTTAATTTATTTCCCTTTTTTTTTAAACGTTCCTTCTCTTATATATATATATATATATATATATATATATATATATATTTCTTCCTTTTCTTTCTTCAAATTTTTAGTATAGCCAAAGGCCTGCAGGTGAGTCTGGTGGAATGGAGAATCTCCAACAGTAGTGTAGAAAAACACTTTGATTATGATAGAAACAAGGTTGACGATGGGTTGATGGCCAAAGGTCAGATCAGACGTAGCTCTGATACCAATGTAGCGACCAACAATTATATACGCAACGAAAATATTTAAATACTTCGAAGGTGAACATATCCATTGTAGGACAGTAAGTGTAAATTGTATATTTTATAAATAATTGATGATAGGATGATTACGAATGGGAACAAGGGCATGCTTTTATACCCTGGGCATGTGCCCTTTCACGATGGCTATGTCTCTAAGACATGCCTCTTCATCACTAACTAACTAATCATTATTTAATAACTTATTATTTATTATTACACTTACATTTATATTTATGATTATTTTATTATGAATTATATTCATAACAATTTTCAACATCAACACACTCTTTTTCATCTTTCATATTGTTCTTTTTTAGAGAATGTTTATTAACAACATTGAGAGATTTCATTACTTGCTCTAATTGTTTCTGCATGTGCTTGAAAAATTCACATTTCTTTGTCGTTTTCAATGTTACAACCCCAAAGGTCTCTCCATTAAGAGTTGTTTTTTGCACCTCATCATGGTCATGATCTTAGCCAATATAAGTTATCCAAAACTTGTATACTATTTTGGTACAATTATCTTTAAATTTACACATTAACCAAGATATTCTACTATTTAGTTGACTAATTTATTCTTTTACAACATGTATATTAAGTGAATGTTGGAATGCATATTTACATGATCAATACACAAGGTGATACCTTTAGTGATTGATATTTGTCTAAAATATTATCTTATTATGCTAATTTACTTATTTCTATTCCCATGCCAACTATGGAGGCACCTCACTTAGTAGTCTTTTAATGATTATTGATGCCATTTATTTTAGCTATATTTTAATTGTTCTACAAATTTATATTTTTTAGTTGTTCAAAATGACATGAAGGGAAACCAATTTTTTTTTGTAAGCTTGGTGGGACTACGTCTTCAACATGTCCAATATATCACCATGATCGGAGCAGGGAATTGAATCGATGAATTTGTTAGAGAATCAGAAAGGAAGAAAGATCCTCTTGTTCTTGATTATTTACTTGTGATCTTATTTAGTTCTTTTTATGTTATTCTTATCTTTCTTCTTATTAGTTCATCAAGAAAATACACATAAATCAAGGACACCAGATGTAGGCCAATAGTCAGGGAAAAACCCCACTCTTGGGGAAAACCCAATCAGTAATTCTTCCTTCACTAGTGATTATTGAGACTCTAAACCTTGACCCATACTTCCTCCACACCAAGTCAGTGTTCTTTGTGATCCTTCATGAATCTGGAAACAATAGTAGTATTAGAAGAACTATTTTCTTTGACCTGTAACTTCGACCTTGCTTCTTGAGACATCGATCTTCAGGTAGAGACTTTGATCTTGCTTCAAAGGCTTCGATTTAGGCCCATTACAACTTCTCCAAGTAGCAACAATCAACAAAAAAACTTAGACTTCCTCTTCTCTTAGCAGCAACACCTGATGCAGCAATTGTTGCAGTAAAACTTTGAGAACTTCAATCTCCCAAACTATAGATCGAAATGCAAAGAGAGTGGTGCCAAAATTGCAATTTTCTTCAACTCTATAAGTGTACCCAAAACCAAATCCAAAAATTCCTTCTCCTTCACTTCGCAAATTTCTCTTATTGTAGCTTCTAATCGAATTTATGTTTTGCAGTGAGATGGTTCCAAGTGAGTTCGATTCCACCGTATATATCGGCTTGAGATGAGCTTGAATTCCTGAGCTTGAGGTCGACTTGATCACCTTAAGGCCGACTTGGTGTGGAGGCTTCATAAATCATATTTTACTCAATACTTGACCTATTTGCATGATCAAAAGCCCAATATGGATCAATTTAAATCTACAATAATCCTATAGAATCAAAATAAAACCTAGAAGTCCAAAATAGGGACTTTGACCTAAAATAAATATGACCAAAGCATGAAACCCATGCTTTAATAAGTTATTTAATAATAATATAAAATTCATTTATTTATTCTTTTGACAAGTACAATATGTATTGACTCAAGTAAAATTTATGAAGACTGAACCTAGTTACATTCTTCAACAAAATTCACATCAAGGAGTGCCTTAACAGAGGACCCGATCACCGTCTATCCAAGACACTATGGACGTGAAACCAATTATTTTGACTTGAAATTCAACACAAATTATTTTGGATCGATGAAATTGTAAATATGAATATTATGATCATTGCAATAAGGACATTAGAAGGTGTTGAATCCATTTTTACATTAAAAGTCACAATTTTAGTAATCTAAAAGTCCAATTTTGATAACATTGTCATATTTGAATGATGACAAAGCAAAAAAGTTAAAATTTGGTATAAGTTTGAACTTTCTTCTTTATTTTGATTAATTTATAAGTCATTAATTAATCTGCATTAGTTTTTATAATTAGAACTAAATAATGTAACTTTAACATCTCAAAAATGAAGTTTTCATCTCAATTATAATTTAATAATATATCATTAATTGACCTAAACTAATTATCAAAATTAAGGCTAAATCATTTAATTATAACCAAATTGTCACCTTATATATATATATATATATATATATATATATATATATATATATATTTCCGATGAAATAAATCAACCTTCTTATCAATTTTAGGACTAGAGTGAGGTTGTTGGTGCTAGGCCAACCCACATACATACTTACTTAAGATTTCACAAGGGTCAAAGCCAATACAACAATATATATCAAAGTATTATAGCTCATCATGCCACTAGAAGAGATTTAAACTTAGGTAGGTGATGTACAAGCACATTGTTCCTGTGCAAACTCAATTTAAAATCTTTAAACCACAATTAACTTTCAATTAGGCCCTTTTTAACTATATCGCATTTTCTAGAAAATATTGCAACTTTACCGATTTCGCAAATCGGCAAACATAGGATTTCACATATCTTGAATCTTAACTTATCTCACTTCGGCTCTTCGCAACTTTACACTCGTCGGCACTTCGCGACTTTACCTTTATCGCATGTCTCACAAATTAACAAACTCTGCCAATCGTGCAATACATATATCGCAATGTTTTCAATTTTGTGATTTCGCAAATTACTGTGAATACCTTATCGCATATCGGGTATCGCTTCTTACAACATATAACTTGCGATAAATTAACAATAAACATATAAATCGCTGATAGTGATGTGGCGAAATATTATATCGATGTGATTTGATATTTTGCAATTTTTTACATTTGTGATGCGATATATGACTTAAGTTTTGGGATTTGCGATGCAAACATAAAAACTTGGTGTTCGGCTGAAATCACAACACACAGGTTTGCGTTAAAAACACATAATTTTTCCTAATTTCTTTTAAGCTTGGAACTTGAGATATCACATGGCTATGCCTTTAAACAGGTTTAATTCAGATCTCTGAGGCAAAGACAATAAATTTTAAATACATAGAAGGATTAATACCCAAAATTTAACTCTTGCCCTAAGTGATCCTTAGCAGGTTTTGGATGAATGCATACGCACAAGAACAATAACTTGCACATCCACGCTTCAAATAAATTACTCAGAAAGTAAAAACACAGAGTTATTTTCCCTTTTCGGCTTGATTACATTCAATCTGCACACTCTCTCTTCTCTGTCTCTCACTCTATCCTTCCTTTATACTAAACACACTCACTATATTAACAAACTTACAAATAAATCCTTATTACAAGGTTCGATGCATTTCATTATAACAATCTTATCTTTTCTCCTAATTTAGAAATGCTCTAACTATTACAATAAATGAAATAAAGGAAAATTATTAAAATAAATAAATAAAAGTAAATTCAAGAGATCCAACCCTCTATACTAAAAGATAATTTGACCACACAGGTCGGTGAAATTCATCTCATGTGATGCTCATGCATCAGACTCCCAGGGAAGAAAAGAATCATCCATTAAAATTTTGGGATTTATTCCATACTTCTGTAATTCTGCCGTTGTCAACCAACTGGCATTATCCACTGGTTGTCCCTTCCATTTGACTAGATACTGAAAATAAATATGTCCTCTAGTTCTTTTAGCTACTCTCCTCACTAGAACAACTTCCACCTCTTTCTTAACCATCTTCGACATTTGTTCTTCCCAATTCAAAGTCTGAACTTCGTCTTCTGCAGGTTCATCCTGTAACTTTGCTTCTGGCTCCTTGTATGGGTACAAATATTTAACATTGAAGATTGGAGATATACCAAATCCTTCTGGAAACCCAATTTCATAGGCATTGGTTGAAAATTTTCTTACAATTCTGCACCACCCTATCTTTTTCATCTTCAATTTGTTATAAGTCCCAACAAGAAACCTTTCTTTTCTTAGGTACACCATGATGAGATCCCCCACTTGGAATTCGTTTTCTTTCCTCCTCATATCAGCTCTCTAAATGTATTTGCTACTACTTTCTTGCAATATTTCTTTGACACCTTCTTGTAGCCTCTACATATGCTCTGGAAACTCTCCCACATTTGCTCTCCTTGTCTCTTGTTTGCCTAAATTTCTAAGCTCATACACACCTCTCGGATTCATCCCAAAAAAATTTGGAATGAACTCCTCCAAGTACTCCGGTTAGGAGTATCGTTATAAGCAAACTCGGCTTGAGCAAGTGTTAAATCCCACTGCTTAGGATTTTTATAAACTAAGCTCCTCAATATATTTCCCAAGCTTCTATTTACTACTTAGGTCTGTCCATCCGTTTGAGGATGATAGACTGAGCTGAAACTAAGGTTTGCACCTAGTTTCTTTCATAGAGTTCTCCAGAAATGCCCAACAAACTTTATATCCCTGTTAGACACAATACTTATAAGTAGCCCATGCAACCATACAATTTCTGGAAAAAAACATATTAGCAATATGAGTTGCATCACTAGTCTTCTTGCATGCAATAAAATGAGCCATTTTCAAAAATCTATCTACAACAATATAGATAGAATCATTTTTCCTTTGAATTTTTGGCAAACCCAAAACTAAATCCATACCAGCTGAATCCCAAGGCCGGTTTGGTATTGGCAATGGCTGGTACAATCTAGTATTTTGGCTTCTCCCTTTAGCATGTTGACAAATCATGCATTTCTCAACAAATCTCTTAACATCAGTTTGTATCTTTGGCCAGTAGTAAAAAGCATTTACCTGAGCAAATGTCTTGTCTTGTCCAAAGTGTCCAGATAAGCCTTCGTTGTGTTTTTCTTTAATTATGTTTTCCCTCATAGAACAGTTGGGAATACACAGCTTGTTATTTTTAAACAACAAACCTCCTTGGATAAGATAATCCAACCAGTGGCTTCTATTGTGAATTGTTGGATTCTGAATAACTGTATAAATGTCTTTAAATTATGCATCTTCCTTATACATGTCAACCATCTCTTCAAAACCCACAACACCAATTTTTAATTCTTGCCCAATTAAATTCACTCTGCTCAAAGCATTATCGACTTTGTTCAACTTACCTCTTGTATGATTAATCACGAAAGCAAAACTCTGTAAAAACTCCACCCACTTGGCATGCTTCTCGCTCAATTTCAGCTGGTTATTGATAAACTGTAATGCATGATTATCATAATATAAAATAAATTCTTTTGGTAATAGATAATGCCTCCATTTTTTCAATGCCTGCATAATAGCATAAAACTCCTTGTCATAGGATGAGTATTTCTTCTTAGCTTCATTCAATTTCTCACTAAAATATGCTATTGGTCTCTATTCTTGACTTAAAACTGTTCCAATTGCAACTCCACTAGCATCAGTTTGAACTTGAAAAAAATTTCAAAGTCCGGCAAGGCCAAAACTGGTTTTTCTGTGATTTTCTTTTTCAACAGTGTGAAGTTTCGGTATGTTGCTTCCGTCCACTTAAATGGATAATTATTCTCCTTGATTGTTTCAATAATTGGCGCACAAATTTGACTAAAATTTTTGATAAATTTCCTGTAGAAACTTGCAAGACCATGAAAGCTTCTTACCTCAAATATGTTCTTTGGAGTCGGCCAATTCAAAATTGCTTGGAATTTTTCTGGGTCCATATTTAAAACTTATTTAGAGACTATGAATCCCAAATAAACTAGCTCTTCCTTCATAAAACTGCATTTCTTCAAATTTATTAGTAGCTTCTCTTTTTGAAAATTTTTTAAAACTAGTTTAAGGTGCTCTAGATGCTCCTCTTTACTTCAACTAAAAACCAAAATATCATCAAGATAAACAATTACAAACTTTCCTGCATACTCCTTCAAGAATTCATTCATTAATCTCACGAATGTGCTGGGTGCATTAGTGAGTCAAAAAGGCATCACTAACCATTCATACAGACCACTGTTTGTTTTGAATGCAGTCTTTCATTCATCCCCCTCTCTTATCCTTATTTGATGATAATCGCTTTTCAGATCTATTTTTAGTAAAATATTTTGAACCACTCAAACAATCCATTAAGTCATCCATGCGTGGTAAAGGAAAACGATACCTGATGGTGATTTTGTTTATGGCTCTGGAATCTATACACATCCTCCATTCCCCAATTTTCTTTGGGCTGAGTACTGCTGGTATAGCACGTGGACTAAGGCTCTCTCTTATCAACCCCTTATCCATCAATTCATGCACTTGTCTCCCAAATTCTACTTTTTCCTAAGGATTTAACCTATATGCTACTTTATTCAGAAAAACCGCACCAGGTATTAGGTCTATGTGATGACTAATACTTCTGATTGGTGGTAATGCATTTGACAACTCATCAACAATAATATCAACACAGTCATTTAGTAGATTTTTAATTTATTCAGGAAGATCATCTAAATTTGTGGAAGTCAGAATTACCTTTGGTTTACCCACAAAAACAAATTGTAATTTTGCGTCCTTATCAAATTCTTGCAGCAGTTCTTTACCACTCATCAGCATAACATTGTTTACAAGCGCTTCTTTGTCTGCTTCATTATTTAACGACAACAATGTGTGTTTATTCCCATCCTTCTCTAGGGTATAAGTATTTCTTCGACCATCATGAACAACTTTTCGATCAAACTGCTAGGGTCTTCCCAACAATATGTGGCATACATTAATCGACATTACATCACATAATATAACATATTTATAGGTAACAATTTGTATCTCTACCTTGCATTGCTCTGTCACAAGAAACTGATGTCATTTTTTCAGCCACGACACCTTATATGGAGTAGGGTGTACCATTTTAACCAATTCGAATTTGTCCACCATCTCTATGGAAACAAGGTTATCAGTGCTTCCACTATCAATTACCACTTTGCAACATTTCCCTTTAGACTTGCATATAGTCATGAATATATTCTTCCTTTGAACAGGCTCTTCTGCTTCTTTTTTTGCTTTAAGCAATACCCTTTTCAATAACAAGGATTCTCCCGCTTCGGGTGGTTCTTCTTTTCCCACAATTTGAGGAATTTATTCCTTTGCTTCAACAATATTCACATTTCTCTGAGTTTTTGACTTATTGTGAGGACAGTCCCATGACCCATGTCCCCATTCACCACATGTAAAGCACTGAATCTATCTTCCTCAGCTTCTACCTCTAGGTACAAACCTTCCTTGACCAGAGTCTCCTCTCTGTGGTGGTCTACTCTAGAAGCTCCTGCTTCACTCTGTGAATGCTGAAGTCCGGGTTTGAATACTCCTCTTCCTCTTACTGGATTCTTCCCTCTACTTCTCTCACTTTGCTTCCTCTGTATCTTCTCCTTCGCTTTTAAGGCTGCTTAGTAAGCATCTTCAATTGTTTTCAGATTTAATAAACTGATCTCATCCTAGATATCATACCTCGAGCCATTTATGTACCTGGATACTTTCTCAACATCATCTTCCACATGTCCAGCTCTGATATTCAGCCTATAAAACTCTTCTATATATTCTTTCACTGTCATCCATTTTTTCTTTAAATTCTATAATTGCTTAAAAATATTTAACTGATAATCTTTTGGCATAAACTTACTCTTCAATTTACTTACCATTTTATCCCATTGTTTAATTTTAGGCTTTCCTTTTCTTTGTCTGGATACCTGTAACTCTTCCCACCAAATGGCTGTGTGGCCTTTCAATCTGGTAGCATAAAATTTCACTTTCTTTTTGTCTTCAATTTCTTCAAAGTCAAAGTAATTGTCTAATGAATTGATCCAGTCCATTAATTCTTCCACATTAAGATTTCCATCATACAAAGGCACCTCTACCTTCGGTCTCGCTCGCCTTCATCAACATCTTGAGATCTTTTGTTGTCTCATTCTCTTTATCTTCTTCTTCTTCTTAAGGTTCTTCTGCAACACTGTCATCTCCTTCATTAAGCGCTCTCATTTGGGCAACTTCCATCATCTCCATCCTTGCACAAAGGCGTTGAACCTCTTCCAGTCGAATCACATTTGTTACTAGTCTTCCTCTCCCTATGCCAACTGCTCTTCTAGGTGGCATCTTACTTAATTAAACTCAATTTCAATCAACTGCTCTGATACCAAAAATGATGTACATACGCATTGTTCCTGTGCAAACTCAATTTAAAATATTTAAACCACAATTAACTCTCAATTAGGCCCTTTTTAACTTATCGCATTTTCCAGAAAATATTGCAACTTTACCGATTTGCAAATCGACAAACATAAGATTTCACATATCGTGAATCTTAACTTATCTCACTTCGAATCTTCGCAACTTTACACTCGTTGACACTTCGCGGAATTAACTTTATCGCATGTTGCAAAAATTAACAAACTTCACCGATCACACAATACATATATCACAATGTTTGCGATTTTGCAAATCACTGCGAATACCTTATCGCATATCAGGTATCACTTCTTACAACATATAACTTGTGATAACTTAACAATAAACATATAATTCATCGATAGCGATGTGGCGAAATATTATATCGATGCGATGCGATATTTCAATTTTTAACATTTGCGATACGATATATGACTTAAATTTGGGGATTTGCGATGCAAACATAAAAACTTGGTTTTCGGCCGAAATCACAACACACAGGTTTGCGATAAAAACACAAAATTTTGCCTAATTTCTTTTAAGTCTTAGAACTTGAAATATCACACGACTATGCCTTTAAACATGTTTAATTCAGATCGGTGAGGCGAAGACAATAAATTATAAATACATAGAAGGATTAATACCCGAAATTTATCTCCTGCCCTAAGTGTTCCTTAACAGGTTTTGGATGAATGCATACGCACAGGAACAATAACTTGCACATCCATGCTTCACATCAATTACTTAGAAAGTAAAAAAACAGAGTTATTTTCCCTTTTCGGCTTGATTACATTCAAACTTTGCTCTCTCTCCTCTTTGTCTCTCGCTCTGTCCTTCCTTTATACTAAATGCACTCACTATTTTTAACAAACTAACAAATAAATCCTTATTCCAAGGTTCGATGCATTTCATTCTAACAGTCTTATATTTTTCCTCCAAATTTAGAATTTCTCTAACTATTACAATAAATGAAATAAAGGCAAATTATTACAATAAATAAATAAAAGTAAATTCAAGAGATCCAACCCTCCCTACTAAAAGATAATTTGACCACACAGGTCGGTGGAATTCATCTCATGTGATGCTCCTGCATCAGTAGGAAAGATAACAACCATTCCATCAACCACCCAAAATAACCCCAATTAACAATTATAATATAAATAATTAATAAATCAAAATTAATTTCTAAATTATATCATATATTTTTTAGTACAATTTTTACATTAACTATCCAAAAACAAAACAATAAACCTACTAAACATCTATCTTTGATAATTATTGTGATGTTGATTGATTTTCATGTTGGTTTATGTGATTAATCAAATAATTCACTCAATGTTTTACATCAATAAACCTACCAAACATCTATCTTTGATAATTATTGTGATGTTGATTGATTTTCATGTTGGTTTATGTGATTAATCACATAATTCACTTAATGTTTTACATTTAACTTAATTAAATTTATTTATGGTATTTATGTACATGATATATCATTTAAATTGTTTTTTTTTTTTTATAGTATTTGATTTTCATGTTAATTTATATGATTAATTATATAATTTGTTAAGAATTTTAAATTTATTTTTATTAATTTTAATATATATATATATATATATATATATATATATAATTTCAAAGGGGAGATTTTTGTGAGAAGAATAATGTTGTTTTGCTATTTTCGAATTAATTACATCAAAGTTTTTGTGGTTGACACTTCAAGTCAATCAATGTGGGTTATTTTTAGGATAGAGATATGAAATTTGATGTGAGAGATATAAGAAACTAGCCATTAGGTTAATTGAAAATTAGGAGATCAAATATGAAAAAACAAAATTCCAACATCCATAATAAATTAAAAGGTCAAAAATGTTAATAATAGAATTAAATAAGTAATTAATAAATAATAAGAAAAAATAAGAAAATAAAATATGTAAAATAAACTAAGCTAAAATGATTTTAGTTAAATAATATAAAAATAAGAATAAATATAATAAAAAGAAAGGATAAAAAAAATATTAAAATGTCCTAATAATAATATGTATAAGAAGTATTATTGGACTTATACAACATTATAAAAAGTATTGTTGGACTTGTACTGTTGTACAAGTCCAGTGAGGCAACCTAGTTGGTGACTATTAATAATATGTATAAGAAGTATTATTGGACTTATACAACATTATAAGAAGTATTGTTGGACTTGTACTGTTGTACAAGTCTAGTGAGGCAACCTAGTTGGTGACTATTAATGAGAAAAGATATTGGTTCTTGGGTCATGAGTTCAAATCTTTATAAGTGAAAAAATGTTATTAAAATGATTAAAAAATGAATAGATGTAAACAAAAAATTATATATATAATGAAAAATAAAATAATAGTATCATAAAATATAAAAATAATATATTATTATTGAATAGTATAAAGAATAAAATAAATTGTGCCATATAATTCTGATAACATAAAAACAAAAGGAATATAAAAGGAAACACCAAATAAACTTCGAGTATAATTAAATCACACACACACACACACACACACATTAATTTATTTTGAGAAATAGAGTAAAAAGTAGTAACAAAAAATACATCTTAAATAAAATAAGAAACCCGAAGCATAAAGGGAAAGGAGAGAGAAAGGGTTTAAGAAGAAGAAAAACGAGAAGAAAGGGTAGGAATCTTGTTTCTGCTAATCTTCCAATCCTCATCCCTATTCAAATTTCCAGAGTGTTTTCCAATCTTGATGGCTTCTCTAAATTTCCTGGGATGATAGCGACCGATCCTAGTTATGATTCTGAATTATTCAATGCAAATATGGTGCTTGGTTTTCTCAGTATGCTCAGTAAGAGTGGAGGAATGAGACCGACAATGTTTAATATCAACGATATGATCTTGAATCATCTATTTAATAGATCGACCAGTTTCACCCACATAGGGAACAACACATGAGAAAAGAATCAAGTAGACACCCTTCATGTTAGAAGGGTCTAGAGGATCCTTAACATATATCAACATAACTTGAATGGTATTTAAAGGTTTGAAGGAGGCAGAAACTTGAGTCTTTCTTAAGATGCGAGCAATCCTACCAGTGGTTCCTTGAATATAGGTAAATTGAACCATGGGGATAGGTTCATTAGAGTTGCTTTTAGGACTAGGACCAAGTCTATATTTTTGGAATTCCTTGATGCCCTGGTATTTCTTGTAACCATTCTTCAATAAAACTTCCTTTTTCTCATCATCAGGGCAACTCTTGTTAGAATCCTTAATGCACGGGTGGCCAAGGTGTTTAACGCCCCAATTTTTTGTGTAGGATGATGATGGGACTTAGCTTGGAGATATTGTTTAGAGAGAGTCTTCTTATGGAATACTTGGTGGGAAATGGAACCTGTTATTGCTCCAGTAATTCTCTAGTTGTGAGATTTCTGGTTTTTAGTTGAGAAAACTAGAGGTAACCACAAACCAACTTTTAAACTCTAGGATCTAGCCTTCCTAGGGTTCAAATAGGGCTCTCTCTATAAATTTTAACTTTATTTTGTTTTATAAAATATTAGAATAGTTATGATTGTGCAATTGATTTTGGTTTTGATGGGTTTGGTGGGAAAAATCACTTGAAGAGATGGATAGTGGGAAATCTATTTGTCCATTGGGCTGAGGAGTCAAAAGTCAAGTAAACAGAACTAGGATCAAGGCCAAAAATTCAAATGTTTTCAGGGCAAGATAGATAACCTTTGGATACCTTGGAAAGTTGTTCTGTGAGGCGATATGATCGGGATAAAGAGAAATGAAGGGTTCTTTGATCTAGAAAAGGGAAGTAGTAGGCAGAGGTCAAACGAAAGGGGGAGCAATTAAGGGTTCCCTACTCTGGAAATCAACATAAAACATAGAAATGACAAATAGTTAAGACATGGTGCTTTTAACAAATCCTGAAGTAATCCTCCTATTCATTCATTCAAATTTAGAACACATAATGGATTGCATGTAACAAAGAAAGATAACAATGACAAGTAGAAAATACTTCACTCCAAATCACATGAATCCTGAAATATGATGCTACTTGATCTGATCCAGTCTTGTTAAACACATACATGGTGTAGGAGAAAATAAACACACACAAAGGGAAAGATAAGCATTCATTGTTTATTACCATTGTTATGATGTACATTTATACAATGAGGTGACCCTTGGATTCATCTTCCAAGGTCACTTGGACTCCTTTGTGACACTTCGCCTTCCACACCTACCCATAGAGGATTAGGTGTTCAACGTTTCCCCCCTTAATCCGAAGGGGTATGTGTGAGTCCAAGAAGAGAGTTGTAATACAAATCTAAAAGGTATGGATGGCAACACTTAGGTTAAATTAGCTCTCTGAAATGTTGGCATAAAGAGGTGGTTTAAGGATGACCACCAACACTGGAACGCAACGCTTATTGCAGTTCCCGAAACTCTTCCAAATCTGGCAAGAAGCTATGGGCTTCTGCTAGAGGAAGTGTCCCTCATATTTGAAGAGGGATACCTTCAACCTAAAAGAAGGGAAGTCTATAACCTATGATGGTTTAAGGATGACCACCAACACTGAAATGCTTGATGCATTTCCTGGAACTCTTCCAAAGCTGGCAAGAAGCTGAAATCTTCTGCTAGAGGAAGTGTTCTAAAAGAGGAAGAATATCAACCTCACATAGATGGTTTAAGGTTGTCCACCAACCAAAGGCATGATCATGGGCATCTGTTTCTCTGGATACAACTCTAAATCTGAAGTGACGAATTGTGGCTCAGGCTCGCTTGAACTGTTGTGTCTCTGGCTACAACTATGAATCTGGAATGACAGGTTGTGGCTCAGGCTCGTTTGATGTGGCGTTGAAGCTTGTAGATGACCACCATTTCCCCCCTGTTAGGTACAAGGTGAGATGATGGCGAAAACTCAACTGCAAGTTTGCTCAATATTCTAGAACAAGTTCTGACATGTGACTTAAACATCTTCTTGGCTATTGATGCCCATTTCCAAGAAGCAATCCATCCAAGATGAATATTTGTTCTTGCAGGATGCTTGTTTTTGAAGCATCTGTGTGAAGAATGGGTGTGCCGACCACAGTGCTTGCATGGGTGAAGATCAAAACAATGATCTTTCATATGGCCAACTCGATCACAATGTTGGCATTTTACAGTCTGTTGTTGTTGTTGTGGAGGTGGAGCAGGATCTGGAACAGTTGAATGTGAACTGTCATGAAGAAATCCGACACTCTGAAATTTGATGGGCCTGGACTAGTCCGGAATATGAAAGGACAATTCCTTGTCATATCCAAGACCTATTTTGTGCTTGTTATGGACAAGCTCTTCCCAAGGTCTGATGATGGGCTTGGGAAGTGCAGACTGAGCTGTTGCATCTGCATGTAAATCTGCTCTTGTACAAGGAACTAAATGTGAATCGACTGCAACTTTATATTCTTGCTACTGATGGGAATCCCTCTTAATTTTCTAAACAGAAACAGGTTCAGAATGATGACTCTTTTGCTTAAGTTCATCTTGCTGGAGCTGAGACTCCAACTACAAAAACTCAATTTTGTCTTGTGCATCTTGCAAGCAAGTTTGAATATTAAAAAGAGCATTTTTATTGACTTTACTGTGCTTTTAGCAGTAGACATGGTTAAATTTATCAATAACTCTAATAACTTGTTAATTCTCGCCATTTAGAAAAGAAATATATGCAGATAATACTTCCAAAGAGCTTTCAATTTTAAAACACTCAAAGCCTTACTCTCTTTGCTTTTAACCACCAATGTGCATATAAAACAAGGTATGAGAGAAGCATGCAATATACTCAATGCAACACTTCAGATTCAGTTCAAAAGACCAACATATCTCAAGAGTGATTAACTGAAGTAACATGCCATGAACCTCCCATATATCATAACATCAACGTACATATAAAACCAACTTAATGTCGCACTTTGCACAGGTTTCTGGGTATAAATTCACCAACCCACAAAAATGTATAAAATCTGCCCAAAAGACTCATTATTCAACACACAACTTACTATCCTTCTTCACGTCCCCACCGGCTGCTTCCTCACCTCTTCCCTCCGCTCTCTTCCAAATGTTATGTCAAGTCCAAATAAAGCTACAATGTTAGGACTAGATTGAAGATTGTACGTTTATTGAAGATGTGCTTTCAAGGACTTACATGCAAGGAATACTTCTGGAATCGAAATAAATATAGAAATACCTATGTTAGCAATCCCATGGATGGGTGCCGAGGTCCATGCCTTTTATTATCATGGAGGGAGTTATTGTCACTGGAGCAGGAGCTATTGAGCAATAATGGCGCAACAGAGAGGGGTCGACTTTGCAAACAACGTAGTGGACTGTGCGTAGGGGAAATAAGCACTATGCAATCTCCCTTGAAAACTTCCTTCAAATCTCAGAATGTAGGAACTCCTCGGTTCAATGCAATATACCAATCACTGTGAAGAATAAGTTTTCTACCTCCAAATGGTCCATACGTTTTTTTTTTACAGGGTAGCACAAATACACACGGAAGCTTATAAGGTAATCGATCCAATATAGAGATTTCTAATTCTTCTTTTCCCCTCTTTTGTTTGTCTCTCCTCTGCAACTGAAATAAGTTCTGATTTGGATCAGGAGTAGAAACTGAGATTCGGGATTTCTCGTCGGCAAAACAAGATTTGGATGGGCGGATCTTCGAATGATGATGAAGATCAATACCATGAAAACATTGAAGCCGGCGGTCAGCAGATCGAATCTCATTCAGGCTCGAAGAAGACTCGCGACACAGCAGTCGAGCTTCTTAGGAGATGGCTTGAAGCTCAGACCCACGTTTTCGATCTCGACTTCAAGAAGATATGGAAGGATATCTTCTACTGAGTCTAACACACCGACAAGCACGAAGTCCATGCCTAGCTCATCGGCAGGCTCCCTTCTCTAATTCAAACCCTTGACCTCGCCCTCACTTATTCATTCTGGCTCCCACTCCATATTTGCGTCGAGCCTCCCATAATTCCATGGTGGGCGCCACAAAGTCGAGGTGTTGGAGTCAGATGGAGTCGGAGGAGTCAGAGGAGGGCCGAATGCACAGGCCACAGGGGAGGGAGAGTGCTCACACTATGGGAGAAGAGTGGTAGCGCGGAGCTATGGGAGCGACGACGAAGGTGTGGCAGTCGGGGATGGGACCGGAGCTGGTGCTGGGAGGAGCGCAAGTACCTCTGTCACAAGATCTATGTGCAGTTACTCAGAGGTTGAGGATTGTTGAAGAGGCATCGAGATCTAATGAAATGATTGTTGATAAACAACATTCAGATGAACTATTTTTAAGAGATCCGGGGAGGACTGAATGAATGGGGTGATAGCCCTCACAACAAGAACAAGGACACAACTAAGATGATTCGGGAAGACAACAACACTTTTCAGACAACAGTGGATGGTATGTCTTGTCAGTCCCAGCATCAGAGACTAGGACACCTTACCCAAAAATAAAATTCCAAGGGACTATAAAAATAGAAGTTCTGATAAATGGCCTCTTTTCGTCAAAGAGGCTTACGATCAATTTGATGAGAAAAGTTTACTTGTTTTTGAAGACACTAAGCTCTGTCGAAGATCAAATGCTGATATCATGGATGCTGATACAATAGTTTATGATGGCCATCTTGTTGGTTTGCATGTGGAAGGTGAACAATCATAAACACAGAAAACAATGAAGAGAAAGCACTCAGGATGCAGAGAATATGTCTAACGAAAAACTAAAATTGGGACTGACAGAATCTGAAAATTCCAGGGCCTCACCTGGGCTTTGATACCATGTTAAACACACACATGGTGTAGGAGAAAATAAACACATACAAAGGGAAAGATAAGCATTCGTTGTTTATTACTATTGTTATGATGTACATTTATAATACAATGAGGTTACCCTTGGATTCATCTTCCAAGGTCACTTGGACTCCTTTGTGACACTTCGCCTTCCACACCCACCCATAGAGGATTAGGTGTTCAACAAGTCTGCTACTCAAAATTTGAAACACAAAAAACCTTCAAGTCCACTAAAATGACTATATAAATCTTCAGCAATTTATTCCACAATAATACTTCAAAAGATGAAGTATTTATACAAATTCTAAACTAAAATATCTTGAAAATATATCAAGATTGGTTTACAAATATCTCAAACTGTTTTACATAAATAGAAAATGACACTCAAAACTAATGAATCTATTTTAAAATTACAATTTATGTAGATTGATAGTATAAAAGAGAATTAATTTCATCCTCAATGGAAAGGATGACATACCTGTCATGTACCTGCTCTTCCTTTGGTATCATTTGGCCTGCAAACTTGGGGTCCAATGTACCTTTGTATATCTCAATTGAATATATATATATATATATATATATATATATATATATATATATATATATATATATATATATATATAACGTGGAAGAGGTTTTTGTAGATAAATATGTTACTAAGATAAATCTCTCTCAGTTTCCCAAAATTTAGTTCTAGCTGTTCACAATAGGCTCTACAAAAATATGTGTAAAACAGAACTTTGCATAGTCTGAAAAATAAGCTGTAAATATGTGCATGTATCTCTCATTCTGTAATAACTGTGCATAAAGTGAGATAGGTTTTTGTAGGTTGAAATCTTATGAACATAAAACTCCTCCATATTTCCAAAATTCATCTTGTATTATCCACAATCTTCTCTGTAAAACTATGACTTAAACAAGAATTTTTTGCAAAAATGTCCCTTCTTGCTCTGTTTTCATCTTTTAACTGTTTTTCTTTTACTTTAGATAAATTTCATTGTTGGTGAAAGTATTTTCATCTCTGTTTAACCATTACTGCCTCTGTATTTACTTTTACTTTTTACCTTGACTGCTCTGTCACTTTTTCTGATTTGACTTTCACTCTGACTTTCATCTGATACACTTTAACTCTAATGCTCTTTGACTGTTTTGTTTTCACTGTCATTGTGAATTCTTATTTCACTTTTACCATTCACTGTGCAATTTCATTACTCTTTGATTTCTCTCTGACTTTGATTTAATTATTTCTTTGTATACAAATTGTTTGTTCAATGAAGCTTTTTAAATTAAAATTTGAGAATTTGGAGCAAACAATTTTGTCAACTAGTATTGAAATTGTTGGCCCAATTTCATATCCTTGGAATAATTTGTTATATGCAGGTATTGGGCTTTGAAGACGGTTTCTGAAGGTTTTGAACGGGTTGAATGGCTTATGTGGTACCTTTTCGATCTTTGGAACAATGCAAAGCTCCTCTGCAATCTTTAATGGTAACAGGTTTGAAATTTATAGTCTTTGGCATAAAAATGGCGGAAAAATGTTTGTTTTATAGTCGGGGTGGCTTATACAGGCTTTATGCGCAAAAAGATATAGGAAATGAATGCATTTCCTATGTTTATTAGGCATATTAAGTTAAACAGTGCCAACAATTAATGGAGGTTAAGTCATGAAACTGGTGGTTTTCGGGTTCAAAGGATCAAAACCATGAACGGTTATCGCATGGCGTTTTGGTGGTAAATGGTTTTGGAGTAAATGAACGCGATCCAATAAAAGTGAAACAAGTGGAGGAGAGAGAAAATCCCAATACCTCCCATTTCGGGTAGAAATGAAATTGGGAATTTCACGCAAATTTATTTGCGATATTGGGTTTACGCCGTTGGATCTTGGGGTTCGATTGCGAGCGACCTAGATTTATTGGGGAAGTTGCATCGGGGTTTGGTAGTGGGGCCGGGGTATATTTATATGCGGGGATGGGTTTTAAACCTTATAAATAAGCGTTTAATAAGTTTAAAACCTTAGGTTTAAATGATATGTGGCGTGGTAAGGTTTATGTGTTAAATTAAACATTTACCAATGTTTCAATCATACATATGGGCGCGGTTTTAATATTATATAGTTTTTAAACTTTGACAGTTGTTTAAAACTATAGGGGGCGGGATAAGCTCTTATAGATATGTTTTTAAACCAATGGATAGGGCGGGATTTAATATTTCGCACATGGGGTATTTAAACATTGGTTTAAATATAAAACAGAGGGTTTGAGGGTTATTTTACATATAAAGGGTTTAATATTATACGGGAGGGAATAGTTCAGGGAATTAATAAGTAAGTTAGAAGTTAATATGAAAATAAAGGGATAAGGTATATGATGAATAAAAATACATGTTTAACTCTAAGTAAAGTGCAGATAAAGCATAGCTTGTCTTTGTTGTGTTTATTACACTTTAACTTAGGATAAATGCATTTTATGGGTTTTTTGAATGATTTTTTAAAGGGAATGAAATCAGTTATTTAGGGTTTCACTTTTACTAAGTAAAATGGGTTTTTACTTAGGAAAAAGGGATTATGATTATGAATGAAGGGTAAATGATGATGAATATGAGTTTTGTGTAGGAATTCAATATTTTTAACCAATCAGTCATCGAGCCTTAGGTTCGGTCCCAATAGAAGTCAAAGAAATGCACAAAGCCTCTTTTACTGATAGTTTAGAATACTGAATAATTGTAGGGGAGGGGAAATTAGTGGTTTTTTCCCGGTGATGCTTTATTACATGCCTTTCAAAACTTCTTTCTACCTACCCATCATTATTTCTAACATTTTTTACTTCATTTCATGGGTGCATTTAAGCTTGCAACCCTAAATCATTTTTCTTTCAAAACATAAAAACTATCTAAGTCTAACCTTATTTCATCTAAGGGCTCAGATTAAACTGTTGAGCTCCTCATTTATTCTCTATCTAATCTACTGATTTGTCAAGTTTATACTGTTTGACATATCTTTATTCTCTATCTAAAACAGGAAATTTAAAACATGAAAAGTTAAGATTATATTGTTTAAATGATCATGGATTATGGCATATATTGACAATATACACATAATCATTACTCTTGCAATAAAAAGAAATAGTAGTGGCATTTTGACTTGCTCACTTTCAGGTCTTATTTTCATCTCTTTTTCTTTTGGGGTTTATCTTTTTCTAAGTCATTTGATCATTCTTTTAGGACTTTTACCCTCTTTTTATTTTTATTATTTTTCATTTTTCAAAATATGGGAAAACAACCTACAGAAAGCAAGGTATGAACATATTTACAAGACTATCAAAGTCAATTAAAAAATTATCAATCCTATTATTATAGGACCCTAACAAAACCATCATCATTTTTGGAAAGAATAACATCAAGGAATGGAAGGCGGCCATTACCTTTAACCTCCATGGTAAACTTAATAAAGTCAGATTGACTATTCATATGTTGCAAGAATAATTCTAAATTATCATGTCCACGGGGCTAGATAACACATGTATCATCCACAAAACACTTCCAAATCTTTCGATCGAAAGGAGTAGAGGTTAAGGCCTTGGTCTCAAAGTCTTCCATGAATAGGTTTGCAACGACTAGGGAGAGAGGAGATCCTATGGAAACTCCACATGTTTTCTCATAGAATTCACCTTTAAAAATTAAGTACATGGAATTAAAGCATAAACCAACCAACTTGGCCATGCTGGAATCTGTAATGCAACAAAAAATATCTACAACTTCATTAATGGGGACCTTGGTGTGAAGAGAAACCACATCAAAACTAACTAAGATATCATAAGGACCCAACTTAATACCTTTAATTTCATTAAGAAACGAATAAGAATGCTTAATGAAGGAGTTGGTGAATTATCTTAGTAAACCTGTGGTGTTGCCATGAGCTCCACTCTCTCCCTGGTCATTGCAAACCTTTTCATGGAAGACATTCAGACCAAGGCCTTAGCCTCTGCTCCTTTCCGTCTAAAGCTTTGGAAGCATTTTATGGATGATACATGTGTTATCTAGCCCCATGGACATGATAGGTTATAATTACTCTTACGACATTTGAATAGTCAATCTGACTTTATCAAGTTACCATGAAGGTTGAGAGTAATGGTTGCCTTCCATTCCTTGATTTTCTTCTTTCCAAAAATGATGACGGTTCCATTTCCTACCAATTTTTCCGCAATAAGACTCACATTGAACAATATCTCCATGTGGAATCCCATCATCGTCCTACACAAAAATTTGGGGTGTTAAACACCTTGGCCACCCGTACATTGAGGATTTCTGATGAGAGTCACCTTAATGATGAGAAAACCTACTTGATGGATGTTTTTGTGAAGAATAGTTACAACAAATATCAGGGCATAAAGACATTCCAAAAAGCTAGACTTGGTCCTAAGCTTAAAAGTGACACTAATGATCATATCCCCAACGTTCAACTTCCTTATATTATAGGAACCACTAATAATATTGCTTGCATCTTAAGAAAGAATCAAGTTTCCACCTCCTTCCAACCTTTAAATACCATTCAAGGTATGTTGAGATCGGTTAAGGATCCTCTAGACCCTTCTAACATGAAGGACATCTACTTAATTTTGTGCTCATGTGGTGTTCCCTATGTCGGTGAAATAGGTTGATTAGTTAAACAGAGGATTGAAGAGCATATCGATGATATTAAACATTATCAGTCTCGTTCATTTGCTCTTGTTTAGCATGTCGAAAAAACCAAGCAATTTGCATTGAAAACTTCAAAATCCTAGCTAGGATTGATCACTATCATCCCAAGAAGTTTAGAGAAGTCATTGAGATTGAAAAACACTCTTGCAATTTGAATAGGTATGAGGATCGGAAGATTAGCAAACACTGGATCCCTACCATTTCTTTTGGTTTTGCTTCCTCTTAAATTATTTCTCTCTCCTTTCCCTTTCTGCTTTTGGTTTCTTATTTTGTTCCAAATGTGTTTTTTATTATATTTTTTAGGATAAATTAATACATTAATTATATATATATAATTAGTTAATTATATTAATATCATTATTAATAATATTTAGTATCATGATTTAATTATACTCAATGCTTCTTTGAGCTTTCCTTTATATTCCTTTTGTTTTTATATTAAAATAATTGTGTAGCACAATTATTTTATTCTTTATACTATTCCATATTGAAATATAATATTGAATATTTTTATATTTATGTGGCACGCTACTTTTTATTTCCCATGATAAATTATTTCATTATATGTTTTTATATAATGATGGATACATAGGTATAGATATTAACATATATATTTTATATGTATATAACAATATATTTTTAAATTTTTTAAGACTTTCTTTTTATTATATTTATTTTTATTTTTATATTATTGAATTAAAATCATATTATCTTAGTTTATGTTAGTAAATTTCATTTTCTTATTGTTTTTATTATTTATTAATTATTTATATAATTTTCTTATTAAAAATTTTGGCCTTTTATTTATAACAAATATTTGAATTTTGTTTTTTCATATTTGAGCTTCTAACATTTAACTAATTTAATGACTATTTCCCAATATTTCTCACTTATTTATCTCTCAACGATTTATCAAATTTCATATCTATCTTCTGAGGATGAGCCACACTTGATGGTTCGAAATGTCGACCACAAAAACCTTGATGTGAGTAATTTGAAAATGACAGAACAATATTATTTTAATTTTAAATTTACGATATAAAAAATAAATAAAACATATGATGTTGTAAGGATATACAAATTTTATCATATAAAAAATAAAAATTGGTTAAAACATTATGTAATATATTATAATGTATAAAAATAGTTAAAAATCATTTTGAAACTAACCCAATGAAGTGTTAAAGGAGATTTAATGTAAAGAATTCTGGAAATGATGGGACTTCTTGCCACCTATCCTTCGTGCATGCCACCACCCCTCGATGCATTAATGGGACCTTGCCTCCCAAGGAGGCCCCTTAGAAAATTTTTATTTCATCTTTGGCATTAAGTTTGTTCAATCCACCATGCTCATCCTCATGGGTAACTAGTTAGCGGTCCTATTGCTCCTTTGACGCCTCCTCCTTACGCTACCATTGTTAGCCATGTGGTTTGATCACTGCTTGTTTGCTCAAGTGCGGATGTCTTTTCCTACCTCGCTAGCTTTCCTTCCTCCCCTGACAATTTTTTTAGATGGAGAAGGATTCACCCCAAGCTCATTATCTATGAAGCCTTCCTGGCATAAAATTATGGTTAAGTTTTTCATAATCATCTCTTGCAAATTCCCTCCCAACTCTGTTAAGGTCCCTGTGACATCTCGTTTCCTCCAGAAGCGAAGACCTTCTACCAAACTCCTTATTAACACAAAAGTGGTGGTTGTGGTGCTTTAGGAAGCTCTAGAATCAGACTGCATACTAAACCCTCAGCCTAAAACTTTCATGAACACAAACCTATGGACATCTAGGAGGAATTCGACTCACGGAAGTGAAAATTCGGAAAGAATGTCAAGTCACCTTGGATTCAGAGGTCATCGCAGGCATAACCTCTTGGGTTCTAGACACAATTTATTATGGAGGTCGTCAAAATCACTACCTTCGTACAATGGACTTGTACTAACGTGTTAAGTTTTTGTTGACAAAGATTCTTGTGGACATGAGACAAATTTAGGTCAAACTTATGAAAAGATTGAATGAGCTTATGGATCAAATGTTGGATGTGGAAGGGAGGCTTGCTAGGCTTGAGATGGGATCATCGCTCAACTCTCGAATTCCACCATCATGCAAGGTTGAGGAGTATCCCATCAACCTCAACACATCATTGTCTTCCTAATGCTTAGGTTTCTCATATTTCATGGTTTTAGTTCTTGTTTCTCATGCTTTCCCATATTGGTTGTTAATATCTCATTTATAAAGTGTATGTCTAGTCATTTTTCTTGTTAACTCAGACATTGCAGACTCCAATGATCACCCATTTTGGTTCTTGTTGTTGGTTTCCCCCATGGTGGGGCAAAATTATCTCTATGTAATTTTAGGTTTTGGATGGTTAGTGATGTTTCAACTTTGTTGTCCTAGACTCTATATTATATTATCTCTAATTTGGTTTCCAGGGTGGCAGACTGGAGGCAATAAGAATAGTATTATGGATGTAATTATCTGATATTTTCAATGCAAAATTAGCTTACAAAAAACAATCATGTGGAAACTATTTATGAAAAGTGATATGCGATTGTTTTTATTTACAAAAATTGTAAAAATTATTAATTTATATCTACTTAAAATAATAATAAATAAAGTTATTTCAGAAGATATGTATTTCTTAAAACATAAATTATTCCTATCACTTTCTTATAAAGTGATTATCCTTGAATTGTTACAAATACATGCAATTTCGAGATAAGGTTACAAAACTTGTATATACATTATGCCTCTCACTTATTATGTAATATTTTTGTCTAATTAATAAAGTTGTATTTTTGAGGACATTTGGTGAAAATAACATGGCATTAGAGGATGATATGCCAAAATGCATGAATACCTTAGGTGTGTCAATTCTCATCACAATGAGTCTAATGATTCTTTATATTTCAAGATGCAAGGTAAAAACTTGGAAGTCATTGTTCTTTATGTTAATGATTTAAATCCACATCAAGTTGGGAAAAAATGACTTCAAAAAGCTTCAAAATGATTAACTTGGTGTCCTTTAGATAATATCTTGGAGTGAGAGCTTATCAATAATCTCATCAAATCTTTCTTAGTGAAACCAAGTATGTAATAGAATTGTTGAAGAATTTTGGCATGGATGATGGTGAACCCTCTCTTACATCTATGGAGCAAAACTTAAAACTTCCAACGGGGAATTCATGAACAATACTAGCTACATACAATTCTATTTCCAAACTTATGTAGGAACCTAAAGAAAGTCACTAGAATGCGACGAAAAGGGTTCTTAGGGACATTCAAGGCACAAAATATTTTAAACTTCTCTATAATAAGAATGACAACTTTAAACTTGTTAAACAAATACTCATCTAGTTTTATCATATGCAATTAACATCATTTCCATACTTATGCAAGAACCTAAATAAAGTCACCAATATAAGACAAAAAGGGTCCTTAGTGACATTCAAGGTACAAAATATTTTAAAATTCTCTATAAGAAGAATGGCAACTTTATACTTTTTAGATATTCAGATGCAAATTTTGCATGTGATATTGATGATAAAACATCAATTTCATGTTATTTCATGAATATGAGTTCAATAGTAGTATCTTGGAATTGTAAAAGTAGGTTACAGTGGCAAACTCTTCAGTGGAGGTAGAATACATTTTAGATTGGGAAGCAACATGTGAAATTATCTAGCTATGCAGAATTATGCAGGACCTTGGTGCTATTGAAAAAAACAACAACTACTTTATCAATTGATAATTAGTCAATAATAAAGAGGACTAAGAATCCAATATTTCATTCGAAGATTAAGCATGTTGACACCAAGTATCATTTCATTAAAACACTCATCCATCATCAAGCTATAATATTGTCCATTTAAAGAACAAACTTTAAATATTTTTCGCCAAACCTTTAGGTAAAATAAAACTCAATATTTGTGCTATGCATATGTACTTGAAATGATCACTTCTTCTCAGCTCATCCACAAAGCCCGATCTCGAGAGTATCAAGAGAATTGAACATGTGACCTCTCAATAACATAAGTGCTTTAACAACGAGGACTCAACCATCTGAGCTAACACTTGGGGCTTGAATATTACAACCATATCCATACATTGTGGCATAAAATATGTAAGGCGTGACATTATATTATGCAAAGGCTACAATAGGGCCTTCAAGTTATGGTCCAATCAAATGTTTGAAAAATAGTTTTTTTAATAAGATTGGAAAATAAATATTTGTTTTTCAAAATTAAATGTTATAATTTGCATTGGTCTAAGCTAAACTAATAGTGATCAAAAAACAAATTGATTGTTAGAGGCATGCCTTAGCAAGGATTGATAATGATTCCATAACCATATTTAAATTTAATTACTAAGCACATAAAAACTTAACACTTATAATAAACTTACTATATAACAATATTCTTAACCATGGATATTCACCCCCACTTTACCATGGATATTATTAATTTGTAATAGGTTTTATTACAATACCATGGCTTATCAATAATACATTCCCAAAAACCATAACTCATTTTACAATGAAAAATTAAAATGTAAAATATATTAGACCTTACATATATCATTGATTACACAAAGCGACAATTCTTGATCATATAGATGAAGAGGGGAGAGAGAAGGAAAACGACACACACACACACACACACATATATATATATATAGAGAGAGAGAGGGGGGGAAGGTAGAGGCAGGTGGGACAGAAAGGAAGAGAGAGGAAGGAAGAGAGAGAGGGAGACATATAGATGACGGGGGGAGATAGAGGCAGAGAAAGATGGAGAGAGGGAGGCAGATAGTGATAGAGTTGGAGTGGAGAGAGAGAGAGAGAGATAGAGATGGTGGGGAAGATAGAGGGAGGTCAGAGAGAAAGGGGGAGAGAATAACCATATTTAAATTTAATTCCTAAGCACATAAAAACTTAACACTTATAATAAACTTACTATATAACAATATTCTTAACCATGTATATTATTAATTTGTAATAGGTTTTGTTACAATACCATGGCGTATCAATACTACATTACCAAAAACCATAACTCATTTCACAATGAAAAATTAAAATGTAAAATATATTAGACCTTACATATATCGTTGATTACACAAAGCGACAATTCTTGATCATATGGATGAAGAGGGGAGAGAGAAGGAAAACGAGACACACGCACACACACACACACACACACACACACATATAGAGAGGGAGAGAGAGTGGCAAGTAAGAGATAGAGAGAGAGAGAGTGAGGGAGAAAGAAGAGGAGGGAAGACAAAGAGAAGGAGAAGAGAGAGAGGGAGGGAGAGAGGGGGAAGAGAAAGAGCGAGACATAGAGATGGCGGGGGAATATAGAGGCAGAGAGAAAAGGAGAGAGGGAGGGAGATAGTGATAGAGATGGAGTGGAGAGAGAGAGAGGGAGATAGGGATTGGGGGAAGACAAAGGCATGTGGGAGAGAAAGTGAGAGAGAGGAAGGAAGAGAGATAGGGGGAAGAGAGAGAGGGATACATAGAGATGACAGGGGGAGATAGAGGTAGTGAGAGACAGAGAGAGGGAGGGAGATAGTGATAGAGTTGGAGTGGAGAGAGAGAGAGAGAGATAGAGATGGGGGGAAGACAAATGGAGGTGGGAGAGAAAGGGAGAGAGAAGAAGGAATAGAGAGAGGTGTTGAGAGAGAGAAGGAAAGAGGGAGGGAGAGAGATTTGGATTTGGGGAGAGAGAGAGAGAGAGAGAGAGAGAGAGAGATGGAGTTGGAGAGGGGGGGGGGAGAGGGCAAGACAGAGAGAAAGGTGGAGAAAGAGAGAGAAGAGGATAGAGAAGAGGAGGGAGGACAAAGAGAAGGAGAAGAGAGAGAGGGATGGATGGAGGGGGACTAGAGATAGGGAGACATAGAGATGGCAGGGGAATATAGAGGCAGAGAGAGAAGGAGAGAGGGAGGGAAATAATGATAGATTTGGACTGGAGAGAGAGAGAGAGAGGGATGGGGGGGGGAAGACAAATGCATGTGGGAGAGAAAGTGAGAGAGAGGAAGGAAGAGAGATAGGGGAAGAGGGATAGGGATACATAGAGATGACGAGGGGAGATAGAGGTAGAGAGAGACAGAGAGGAGGGAGATAGTGATAGAGTTGGAGTGGAGAGAGAGAGAGTGATAGAGGTGGGGGGAAGACAAAGGGAGGTGGGAGAGAAAGGAGAGAAAAGAGGAAAGAGAGAGAGGTGTTGAGAGAGAGAGAGAGAGAGAGAGAGAGAGTTGGAGTGGGGGAGAGAGGGCGGGAAGAAGAAAGACAAAGAGAAAGGTGGAGAAAGAGAGAGAGAGGGTGACAAGGGAGACATGGAGAGAGAATGAGGGAGAGATGAGAGCAGGAGGGAAAATAGAGAGAGAGAGAGAGAGAGAGAGAGAGAGAGAGAGAGGGGGGGGTAGTGCGATATAGATAGATATGTAGAGAGAGAGCGTATGTTTGGGGGTGAGATCGAGAGACAAAGAAGGAGAGATGAAGGGAGATAAAGATATAGATGGAGGGGGGAGAGAGAGAAGAAGAGAGAGGGAGAGAGTGAGAGATGGATATATATGGAGATAGAGAGCATGTTTGTTTGGTGGGGGTGAGATATAGAGACAAAGGAGGAGAGGTGGAGGGAGATATAAATATATATGGCGGGGGCAGAGATAGAGAAGAAGAGAGAGGCATCAAGAGGGAGGGAGAGGAAAAGAGACATAGATACATGAGAGAGGGAGAGGGAGAGAGGGAAGGAGAGAAGGAGGGAGATAGACACAGAGATGGAGGGAAGAAGAAAGAGACACATAAAGACAAATACAAATATTATATAGTATTATATAATATTGAACATTATTAACCATAGAGAAAGAGGAAGTAAGGCTTTTACAAATGGTAAAAGAAGTTTGATTTAGAAAACCATGAATATTTTGGTTTTTCACTGAAATAGATGCATTGACTTCAGTGTAGATGTTGATTCCCAATCATATTTGGTTGATTACATGAATGCATTGATTTCAATATAGTTGTTGATTTCTAATCCTATTTGGCCACTTTCAATAAATGTTTTAATTTCATTGTAGATGTTGATTTCTAATCCTATTTGATTGTTTGCACTAGATGCATTGATTTCAATGCATATGTTGATTTGTTATCCGATTTGATTTTTGCACTAGATGCATTGTTTTCAATGTATATGTTGTTTTATAATCATATGTGATTGCTTACATTAGATGCATTGATTTTAGTTTAGATGTCGATTTCTGATTTGATGTAACTAGATGTATGATTGACATTAATTTCAAAGTAATTAGATTAATAGTGTGCATTAATTTCTGTGTAAGCACAAAAAAATTATTGACGACATGCATTAATTTTTGCGTTATATTAATTCAACTATAAATAAAATACTTGAATTTTCGTCTCAAATAAATTGTTCACTTACCATAAATATTTGCTTCATGAAATTGTAAACTATTTGTTATTGATTACATTCTTATTATTCCCATTTCCATCATTCAACATTGTTAGTCTCTTGCATTCAAACGAGGTAATAGAAAACAACTACCACTGAAACTTAATTGGGGTTTAACACTACATAAGTCGCAATGGTTGACATTGGAGAAAGTTGCTATTAATATTGGAGGGCAAGAGAGACATGTTATGACATTTACTACAATAGCTTGAGTTAAAAATTTGAATGGTCTATGATTTCAACCACCCTTTTCATATGATCGATATGAAAATATGGAAAAACTAACAAGTATGACAATAAGAACAATAGAAGAATTTTTTTTAAGAATAATCACAATGAAGACTAATATTTGTAATTGATTACATTCTTATTATTCACATTTTCTGTCATTCAACATTGTTACATTGTCACTTTGCGTTCAAATTTTTTATTTCATCATTCAAGTTATTAACATTCCCTATAATCTCAAAAAGCTGAGGTAACTAAGTAAATTTAAAATTAAAATGACCAGATTAATCTTAGACATATTTAGCATATTTAAAATAATCAAAATCATTAGATGTTCAACAAATTTTGTGTGACGACCGAAACCAACTTAGATCCATCTTAACCCTAGATCTATCAAACACCGAGAGGGATTAAATATCTCGAGGTGTAAATCTTTCCTCAAGTTTTGCACCCATAAAATAGGTTTGCACCTCAAGAGATTTAATCCTTCTCAACACTTGATAGATCCAAGATTAAGATAGATCTAAGCTAGTTAATAAAATTGTGCATAAAATACTAATGAAAAACTCTATAACAAAAAAAAAAAAAAAATCTTTAATGTAAATAACATAAAAATATTAAATTTCTGAATTCACGCTCATGTGATCCATATTATGAATGTTGAGAGATCTTTCGGTAAAACATCACATGAAATAACTTTTAGTTGACGTGTTTCGAAACATCTAGTGTGGTTCATCTCTAGGACAAGTTTAAGAACAAGATCATGGCATTAGATTAGATAGATTAAGAGAGATGTTTTCTAGCCCTGAGAATATAACAACTAATTATGACTAAAAAGTTATCATTAATTAATAAACAAATTTTAATTAAAATAAATTAATGGATGGAAATTAGCTATAAATAAAGAATTAAATTAATACTATTAATATTATTATTTTAATCAAAACAAGGTCAGTAATAATAAAGTCAAACTTAATTATTCTAAACAATAAAATTGAAAAATAACAATAAGAAAATGAAAACAAATAAAAATAAAATAAAATAATAAAGTCAAATTTAACTATTCTAACCAATAAAACTAAAAATAGTAATAAGAAATTGGAAAAAATAATATAAACATAAATCAAGATAATGAATTAACTCAATTTTATTATTTAAATCCAAAAAATAAAATAATATGGTGAAAAAAATGAACACTAATTAAATAAGAAATAAAGGAATAGGAGAAATTCAGATTAATAATAATAATAATAAAATAAATTTTATTAAAACTCAGGAATACAAGGTAGGGATCCAACACTTGCTAATACTCCAACCATCGTTTCTATTCTGATTGATTGGCCTTCTTTCAATTTCCAAGGCCTCCTTAAACTTATGGTGATGAAAATGATCAATCCTTGTAATGGCCCTCGCCTCTTCAATGCAGATGTGATGTTTTGTCTTTTTCGCATATTCTGAAAACGGAGGAGCAAGACCTTCCATGTTTGATGTCAGCTACGTGCTCATAAATCCTTTGATTAATTGAGTGGCCAATACGGGGTCCCACAGGAGCAAAGGGTGACATAAACACCTTTCCTATCTTTAGGGTTCACAGGGTACTTCATTGATCTTAGGGAGCTTCGAATAGTGTTTAGGGGCCTAAATGTCAAAGGAACCTTATGCTTCTTTATGATCTTAGAAATCTTGTTTGTGGTTCCTTGGATAAACTAAAGATGCACACCTGAAAACCGATCTTTAAGTTTTTTTTCAATCCTAGGACCTTTTTCAGCCTTAAGGAAGGCTCTAAGACATTAGAGCTTATTATAACCATTCTCATTAAAAACACTAAAGAGATGGATTTTTTTTAGAAGTTAATTGAAACTTAGCTTTGCTAATTCAAGTTTTTCATTATTTTTTTGGCAAGATGATATTTAAGTATTGAGGGGTTTATGCACTGCATTATCTTAGATATCATTTTTTGGGATTCAACTGCGTTAAGTAAGTCATTCATCTATGCCCATTTCCATGAGATGTTTTTATCAAAACCCATTCAAGTTTATGTACTAAGAAATGGAGTGTCTTTAATGCGACTTTTTGGAGTTTCCAGTGTCGGAATCCTTCGGAAAAATTTGAGGTGAAATCTTGATTTGTGTTATTTAAATTGGTTTTTTGACTATATATATGGATTCAACACCCTGAAAACCCCCTAGGGTACTCCCAGATTTTAGAGAAATAGACCAAAAAAATCCACGAGAAAAATTTCCGAAAAATTAGATTAAAAACAACTCGCTAAGTCACATTCAATACAACTTTTCAATAAATTAATATTTTTATCAAAAAAATCCTACATTTATTAAAAATTATAATCCCAAATAACACTAAATAAATTTAATTTTTTTTTTTTTAAAAATTATAAATAAAGTAGTTAATAAATAAATATGATGTGATATTTAAGTCAATGTCACAAATTTTGTATGGAGACTTTGACCCCACTTCACAACTTCATCATATTTTTAACAATATCTAATAGCAATACGACTCTTCCAAGTTCCAACCCAACAACGTTGTCAACCAAAGCAACAATTAAAGTTATTTTTTTTAGAATTTAGTTTTTATTTTTTATTTTTTAAATACAATCAAATAAGTATTTAAATCGTTTTTATATTGGTCTCCTAGAATTTAGTCAAAAATTTTGCGAAAATTCTAACTATTTTTCAAAAAGAAATAATAGTCTCATTAAACTACTCACAACCCAAAATATAAAATGTCCTTTGACAACTATTTCACTTCAAATTCCATTCTTACACAACATTGAATTAAACTACTCACAACCCAAAATATAAAATGTCCTTGGACAACTATATCACTTCAAATTCCATTCTTACACAACATTGAATTTGCTTTGAGCTTCCAACCATAATAATAATAATATTTATTATTATTATTTTTAAATAAACACATTTATGTTCCACCTAATGCCGAATTCTTTGAAATTTTAACTATCAGAATAACTCCGACCAGCATTTGACAACAAACAAATTCCATACTGAACCCACACTGAACTTGCTTTGAGATTCTAGCAATCTTTCATTTACGTAAATATATCCCTTTTTAACGGAAAATGCAAGCAATATGTTCGAAATCAAGAGTATTTTGACGTGTTATACGCAAGACAGAATGTGCAGCTGGATCTTTCTACGTTCACCGCTTTTCCAAATAACGATGTAGACAAAACTCAGATGAGACAAGTAGGCTACAACTGCTGCCTTTTTCAAATCACAGGTATGCTTTGCTACTTGGCACTAAACGAATGGAACGATGGGACTCTCCACTGCATTGTTTTGACCGTTATACCCTGGCGAGGACCCTGCCATGGGTTCCAGATATTTGTTGATTCATGTACATGTGCGCATTCCCTGTGGAGGCGAGATTGAATCTACGCCCTGAATCCCAAATACATTGTCTCTGCGCGAATACATGACAATCCTTTGCTGCCATTAATCAAATCTAACAATGGAGAAAGCTGCTGCATCCAACGCCCCTTTCAGGGGAATCATCAACGATATCAGAGGAAGGCTGCCATGCTACAAGCAGGACTGGATCGGCGGATTCACTGCAGGATTCAGGTTCGATTCCTCATCCACACCCACATTTTATAAGCCCTGCTAACAATGGCTATTGATTTTGGAGGTTTTTGGTGTGAATATGCACAGGATATTGGCTCCAACCGCTTACATTTTCTTCGCTTCTGCGCTTCCTGTGATAGCGTTTGGGGAACAACTTGGCAGGGATACAGGTAATGTCACAAATGGATTGTATTCAACCGAGGCTTCTTTTTACGATGAGTCCTTATACACTGCTTGAGTCTGTGCTGATGGACACTTAATGTGCTGGATCCTGTAGATGGGACTTTGAGTGCTGTCCAAACACTAGCTTCAACTGCAGTTTGTGGGATAATCCATTCCATTTTAGGTGGGCAGCCATTGCTAATCTTGGGAGTTGCAGAGCCGACTGTTCTTATGTATACATATATGTTCAATTTTGCCAAAGACAGAAGTGATTTAGGGAAACATCTGTTTCTCGCATGGGCAGGATGGTGAGCATCAGGAAACCTATGGGTATGAAGCTTATCAATCTTAGCAAATGTTGAAGTTCTTGACACACCTGTTGGCTGTTGTGCAGGGTTTGTGTCTGGACATCGCTCCTGCTATGCCTTCTAGCAATTTTTGGGGCTTGTTCAATCATCAGTAGATTTACCAGAATAGCTGGAGAACTTTTTGGGATGCTGATCGCTGTCCTTTTCATGCAAGAAGGCATTAAGGTAAGGGGCGTTTCTGTTTCTGGGCACAGTGTCTCAAGCATTGGAAAACTTTTATCTGCCATCTGGAAGCTGGCCTTGGGGTGTGAGTCTTGTGATAGCATCCTTGCTCGCTCTAGTACTAACATCCCTGCAGTTTTAATATCATGCTTTCTGATCTTCTCTGTCTTGTGATTGTGATCTATGTGATGTCTTCAATACCCTCTTACCGCAGTGGTATGTACCTGTGTGGGGATTTCGTTCCACATTAGTACTCTCCTTCTAATAACTTTCAGTTTGTGTTCAGGGTGTGGTCGGGGAGTTCCGTGTTCCAAAAGGGGGGAATCCCAAGAATGAAGTGTATCAATATCCATGGCTCTTTGCAAATGGCTTATTCGGGCTCCTGTTATCGTTCGGTCTACTGATCACTGCATTGAAAAGTAGAAGGGCTCGCGCTTGGCGATATGGCACAGGTAATGACCCTAGTCTGTATATTTCCATGATATTCTAGATTTGAGAACCACAGTCAGATCAACAGATCTAAGGTCTTCGAGAAAAATCCTCCTTATCATGTTTGTTCATGCAAGTGAAATGGTGCCATGAGGTTTTTAGATATTGATCACTGGTCAACATTTTATCATCTATTCATTTTTCATGACTGTTAGAACTCAATGACCCACTGGATGTTATCCACAGGTTGTTTGAGAGGTTTCATAGCAGATTACGGAGTCCCGGTGATGATTTTAGTATGGTCAGCAGTCTCATATTCTGCATCAGATAAAGTACCTTCTGGCATCCCAAGAAGACTTTTCAGTCCCGACCCATGGGCTCCTGGAGCTTCATCTAACTGGACGATTATTAGGGTAATGAGTACTAAGCTTGTAGCAGAAAAAAATGATTCTGACATATATGGCATATTTCATTCTCCTCTATACCATGACTTGGATAGCAAAGCTCAGCTGATCGTTCAAGAATTTAATTTTGCAGGACATGCTTGACGTACCCCCCACATACATTTTCGCAGCACTTATACCTGCCATTATGATAGCTGGACTCTATTTCTTTGATCATAGTGTGGCATCCCAAATGGCACAACAGAAGGACTTCAATCTGAAGAATCCATCAGCTTATCATTATGACATGCTCCTGCTAGGGTTTATGGTGGGTTCTGCTGTCAACCTTGATTCTTGAGTTTTTTTTTTCTAACACATTGGGATCCTCCATTCTTCCACAACAGGAGCTGGTAATCCAGTGGGGCTTACTCATATTCAAACTTCAACCATACTAGAACCGGATACCTCATGGCAAACTCTACCTTGATACAGTCCATTCGATTTGATTGAGCCGACCCATTGTGCTGACCTTGTTTCCTGAATTATGTGCTAATTCTTTGACATTTTCCCTGAAAACTAAATACCTATTATTTTGGAACAAGAACATGGAGAATTTTTTTTTAGATTACAATTTCCAAATGTCTTATAATGCAGTCGACTATACCAGTAGGTTGATCTGATCTGGTCTGCACTGTAGGCTCTTGATTGTGACTGTTTTTAGAATTCAAATTTATCTTTCCTTAACTATGATAAACTTGCTGTGATATTCTACTTTTTAATGGGTTGTAATCGGCTAACTGCCATACAACTAAAATCCCTCCCAATGCAGGTATTGTTGTGTGGACTTCTTGGACTCCCCCCTTCCAATGGTGTTCTGCCACAGTCCCCCATGCATACCAAAAGCCTTGCGGTCCTGAAGCGGCAGGTTTGTTTAATCTCCTCCATGCTTGTAGCAGTTGATGAGTTAGGATTTTGGTTTTTTATTCAGAAGTCTCAACTCTGATGTGAACTCGATTAAACAAAGAAGGAAAAAAGGCTATGTTCTCCGATTGATTTTTTTTACGAGTCTTTTCACAGTTGTCTGATGTGGGTGTGTGCTTTTGCAGATGATCCGGAAAAAAATGGTAGAAAGTGCCAAGAAAAGTATTGAAGAACAGGCCAGTACATTAGAGATTTATGGCAACATGCAGGAAGTTTTTATCGAAATGGAGCAGAAGGGGCCAGTGAGTGTTATCATTTGTTGCTTTGTTTCCTTTCTTGAATTTGAGATGGCCAGAAAGCTGCCCTTAGAGCTAAATTCAAAATTGCCTTAATTCCTTTGTAGGCATCGAAGGATTTGAATGAACTGAAAGATTTGAAAGCAATAGTCTTGAGAAGTACAGAAGATGAAAAAGATGGGAATGCTTTTGACCCTGAAAAGCATATTGAGGCATGTCTTCCCGTGAGAGTTAAGGAGCAACGACTGAGCAACTTGATGCAGTCCCTTCTTGTGGGTGGATCTGTGGGCCTCATGCCTGTAATAAAAAAGATTCCTACGTCTGTGCTATGGGGTTATTTTGCTTACATGGCTATAGAAAGTTTACCAGGAAATCAATTCTGGGAAAGATTGCTTCTGCTTTTTATTGCTCCAACTCGGAGATACAAGTGAGTTGCAGAACTTACTATTCTAAACCTTTAATTAGTTATGAGCATCAATCTCAGCCATAGTTACCCAATTTTTAGGATGCTTTATGAAAATCAGAAAGAGCAAGATGCTCTTCATTAAAGTAGTTGGAATTAACAAACATTTGCTTTTGTTGATCAAACTTTTCCATAGAATAAAGGGTTTCTGCACCAGCATAGCAACCTTGCATCTACTGTTTATATTGCATGTGTTTTTCTTTCAGTTCCTCTCGGTATGGACCTGAGAAATTGCAATGTTTGATGTGCATGCAGGGTTCTTGAGGATTTGCATGCGTCATTTGTGGAAACAGTGCCATTTAAAACCATTGCTCTCTTTACCATATTTCAGTTCATTTATCTGCTGTTATGCTTTGGGGTTACATGGATACCGATAGCAGGGATACTTTTCCCTATCCCCTTCTTTTTGTTGATACCAATCAGACAGTACATTCTTCCAAAGATCTTTCAATCAAAGTACATGTCAGAACTGGATGCAGCTGAATATGAAGAAAGTGCGGCATTCCCCCGTCGTGATCTCAGCCTCTCAATTCGGGTAATAACCTTATTTGGAAATTGATTCTTTGGACCATTCTGTTTATGCATCTCTTTTCAATTGTTTGTGGATTTATTGATAAATAGCGAACGTGAAATTTCTCTCAAACAAGAGTAAATTCATCACCAAGGGGACCAAGTTATGGTTTCTACTCAACCAGTTTTGGGCATATGCTTGATTCTTGAATCCTTTGTTGGAAAAACTCCAAATTGAAAACCTTTTCTCCTTCTAGAGATTAAACAAAAGGTCCTTTCACGAGGCATCCTACGAATTTTATGTCCAAATTTGTAAGCAGCTAGCGTGGACCTCCAAGCACAACGGGGAAAAAGTAAGTGCCTAATAGGCGTGGATGTTGATCCCTGACCAACAGAAAACCAAAACCGAAAGTTATCTCATACAATTGTTTTTTGATGGAATATTTTTTAAACACTTCTACTCTGCTTAAAACAATCTTGGACTTTCAAAATGGTGAAAGAGAGATGCAAAACCAACATGGAAAAGTTTAGGTATTTCTATAATTTGGCCGGTAAAGGACATTTTTTTATGTAAAGCTCCACCCAGTCCAATATGTGTTTTGCATATTGTGTTCTCCCAGTGAATTGCCCTTTCTTTCAGATAATGCTCCTCTGGAAATGAATTTGTCTGTACTAGGCTGGTATTTGAAGTTTCTTATCATCTCTTCTTGGATTAAATTACAGGAGCTTGATACACCTCGAACACCCCGGACACCTCGGACACCTCGAGTAAACAGGGTGGATAGCATTAAGGAAATTATTGGTGATGCAGAAATCTTGGACGAACTAACCACCAGAAGTCGTGGTGAACTGAAACTTCGTCCTGTGAGTATTATGCTGTTGCTTAATAGAAAGTTGTCGAGCTTATTCTTCAGTTTGTATTTAGAAGAATTATTTGTGTCATCATGTTGAAAGACTTAGTTTGATTAAGATGGCTCTGCTGGTAATACCATAGCTGTATACATTGTCCTCTGATGACAATACATCCTAGTGGCTTATGAACAAGAACTGCGATGACTGATGATTAACCGATGTGTAAATATTGCTTATGAGAGGAAGAACTACAGAGGTTTTGAATATCATGCAAAATACGAAACAAGATCACTTAGCTTTGTCTGGCATGTTCCAGGTTCATGTTGATTCTCGGGACTTGTGAACTAGAAGATTCAATTGGGAAGTTTTAGGCTGCCCGTTGATACTCGTACAGAGTTTCCAGAGCTGCAACCTAGAGAAATTTTGCATTGGCATTTCTTTGCAAGAAGAGAGCTACTGCGAAATGAAAACGGATATTGATAAATACCGTGCATATGCCAGTTTGTTTCCAAACGCTACCTGTCAACAGCTTCTGCAATCACCATGAAAGGGAATCAAGTCAGACTACTCCGATAATTGACAGGCACTGGTTATTTGTGGGTTGGATTTTCAATCCATGTAATGTATAGCAAGCCCAAGGAAGAATTGTGTTTATGTCATATAGCTGTTGTTGTGCAAGTGTTCATAACTATTCTGGAGTACAGCCACTTGGTCAATTATTGGTATACAGTATGCCGTTGGCCATAGAGATTCACCGAGAGGATTTTATATCAGTATGATCTGGTTTGTAAGGTCTAAGGAATCATCTTTCGCTATTTTTACATTTCCATTTAACAAGCTTTCATTTCGCTCAGATGTTTCAGCATTGTTCAATGCTTCAGTCAAACTTTGAGGTACTTCTAAAAAACAAGATCATGAATTGAATATAGTCATATGGTCAGTTTTTTTCATGAGGGCTTTCTTACTTGGATGGATTTTATTGTCTGACCTTTGGGGTACCTCATGAGGTTGAGTTGAAATTAGCTGGTTTTTCAATGAGATTGAGCTATCGCCCTGTGAATTAGTTTGATTTCTTAACAGCTCCCACAATTGTACATGTATTACACCTCATAAGGGGTATAACTTCAATTGATGCATTAATAGTATATTATACTCAATATAGTGACTACAATATCATGTATTAACTGATTAGCTGTAGACAATAGATATTGGTCGGGAATAGTTGAAAGAAAAATATTGCTGAACTATAAGTTTATAAGTTTAGGTTGTGGGTTGAAAAGGCGTGCTATAACATATAAAATGTAAATATGAAGATTGTATGTTTTGAAGGGGATACAATCTAATGTATTGAAAATTCCACTAGACAAACACACTTTCTGTATTGAAAATTCAACTAGACAAACACAATCTCCGGGTGGGCTATATTACTCGAGGATAGTTGAAATAAACACAGTGCTCAAATATAGGTTGTGGGTTGAAAAGGTGCGTTAAAATTTATACACTGCAAATATGAAGATTACATTTCTTTAAGGGAAACAATCTAGTGCATTGAAAATTTAGCTTGACAAATCTCTTTCTTCCAGTGGGCTAGACTATTTGGTGTGAACAGAGCGTTTCAAGGCGGTGTTTGTCATGACGTTTTTGGTGCTAGTCTCACTGGGGTTCGAGTCTCATTGTCTTGTTGAGTTGTTCTTCATCTCAATATTTCGAAAAAGAGGAGCCGATCCCACAAAGTTTATATATATATATATATATATATATATATTCACCGAGAAAGCCCTGTTGGTTAGCTATCGAAGAAGAAGAGCCGATCCCACAAAGTTTATATATATATATATATATTTTCACCGAGAAAGCCCCGTTGGTTAGCTCAACTGGTTCAACCAGATTATTTCAAGGTGGAGTTTATCTACGTCTAGTACCACTGTGCCCTGCTAAGGTTAGTTGCTGCTATTGTAGCTAGTGACTGAATAGTCCTCCCTCAGATATTATGGGGAAGAAGGGGGATTTAATGAGGTTTTCCCTGAAAAAGAAAACATTTTCACCAAACTCAGTGGTCATAGGATCCATTTTCACCGAGTCCTACAAGGTCATCAGCGATTAAAATCTACACTCATTCCAGGATGACGAAGAAAAAGGAAAAATCTGCAAGGTGCTAGTAAAGCACTTACGTCCTTACTCTGAACACTAAAATGCAAAAGGTGAAAATATATATGAGTCCTGCTACGTTAACTGCTGGCGATTGAGCAACTCTGAACACTTCAATGCAAAAGGTGAAAATGTATATAAGTCCTGCTAGGTTAACTGCTGGCGATTGAGCAACTCTCCCTTAAGATATCTTGGGGTAAGGAGAAGGATGTAGCAAGGTTTCCTTGGAAAAAAACTGTTCACCAAGCCTCAAGGGATAGCTTAGTGTTCTTGACTTTACGGTTAAGGCATAATGCCCAAGCAAGTCATAAGATTCATTCTCACTGAATCATACAAGGTTATCAGTGGCTATTGCTGCTGGCGATTAAGTTCTACTCTCCTTACTGGATTCTAGAGGAAAAGGGGATAATTTGCCAGGCACCAACAAAGTGCTTCTTCACTTTGAACACTTAAATGCCAAAATGCCAAAAGGTAAGAACATTATTTTGACTATGCAAGACAACTTTATAAGAGGATCTCAAAGTTGACCCTACTCCCTTGGTCAACACAAACACAAAACTCTTCACAGTGCAAGAGGTAGAGATAGGTATCAAGAAGTTGGGTGCTGGAAAAGCAAAGTATCTAAACTGGGGCTTAAAAATTCTTTCACCTCACATCACAAAAATTTTCAATAGCATCATACAGCAGGGGTTCCCCACAGATTGGACAACTAGTATGGCAATACCTCTTTTCAAGAGTGGTGACGTCAATAATCCCTCCAATTATAAAATCATAATGATAAACTCCTTGTTTGAAAAGTTATTTGGAAGCATGTTAGAAAAGAAAATCAGCGAGTGGGCAGAAGAAATAGATAAATGTGCTAAAGGGCATTCAGGGTTTAGACCTAAACATTCCACAGTGGATCATTGTATAACTTTAAGGCACATCATTGAAAAAGTTTGGGAAAAAAAGGAAGAAGTTTCTTGTTGCTTTGTTGATTTCAGAAAAGCCTTTGACACGGTTCCTAGGGATAAGCTTTGGCGCAGAATGGAGAAACTCGGGGTTCCCAAGCATTTGAGAGCAGCGGTGCATAGGCTGTATGAAGAGGTGAAAGTCAAAATTAGAACTTCAGCAGGCATTTCTGAAAGTTTTAGAAGTGATATCGAGGTCAAGCAAAGTTGCCCATTGTCTCCTACTCTTTTTGGTTTATATATTGACAAGCTTGAAGAGTGGTTAAATTCGCAAGGGGGTGATGATATCCATTTTGGCAAGTTCGTTATAAGGCTTCTTTTGTACGCAGATGACCTTATACTGATTGCTAAATCGGCTCTTGGTTCGCAAGAGCACTTACGTTCTCTTGAGCATTTTTGTAGAAGGGTGGGGATGCAAGTCAATATTAACAAAATGAGAGTAGTGGTTTTCTCTAACAAAACAAAGCATAACCGACATAAGTTCTACTTTGAAGGCAACATTCTGGGAGAAGTTGCAGACTACAAATATCTTAGAATTGACTTCCACAGAAATTTAAGTTGGGATGGTTGTAGAAAGAAAGAACTTTGGGGGCTTGGAAAGCATTTTATGCTCTTCAAAATCGGTGTAGAGAGGTAGAGTTATGGGACTGGAAAACCACTATAACTCTTTTTGGGCTTCTAGTGATTTCAATGATTCTCTACGGTTGTGCCCCGTGGGCAGTGGAAACAAATTGAGAAAATTCAGAAGCGTTTGATTACAAACAAATTCAAAATTAAAATGCAGTTCCTTATGCTATCTTATTAAGTGAAACAGGGGTTGCTCCAATTGAAGCAATTGTTATGGTGCGAGTCATAAGGTATTTGAAAAAAATTGAGCAAATTGAAGAGGGTAGATGGCCTAAGGTTGTGTTTAATGACAGATTGTGCGAAAGAAAGAAGACTTGGATGCGGCAAAATAACAAATGGTTTAGTAAATGGGGCATTTGCTTGAGCATGTGTCCTACAAACAGTAAAGAGATAAAACTTTTGTTATGAATAAGTTCCACAAACGTACTTGGGAGAAAGACCTAGGGAGAAAGAAATACTACATTGAAGAGTTTAACCCCACTTATAATTATCAGCAAAAATTGTACATAGGGGCCAATATTTATTGGAGATCTAAAATTCTTATTGCTCAATTAAGGACTACTTCTCATCGACTCCATTGTGAAACAGGGCACTAGAAAAGACCAAAAAAATTGTGGGAGGAAAGAGTGTATTTTTTGCTCTTTTGGAAAAGTGGAAACATAAAAACATTTCATTTTAGAATCCGAAGCCTTCAAAGATAGTAGGGAAAATTATGCCAAGTATTATGGCAGCTAGCTTTTAGGATAATCTATTTAGCGAAGAGTTTGTCGAGAAACTAGGAGCATTTATTGTAAAACTCCACAAGAAAATAGCCGAATATAAGAGCCAAATGGAAAAGCAATTTGTCCCATAGGCTATTTTTAGCCTTGTAAATGTTAAAAATACTTTCTTTCCTTCCAAAATCCTTCTAAATTAGTGGCTGATATTATTGCTAGCAATTGAGAAACCGTCCTGAAGATATTTTTGAGAAGCGAAACTTCATGCGCTTTTCCTTTTAAAAAAACTATTCGCCAAGTCCCATTGGATAGTTCAAACGGTTTTGACATTATGTTTTTTTAACTAAAATTTTCACTTTATTATTAATGCCTAGTGCCCAAGCAGGTCGCAGGTCATAGGATCCATTCCAAGTCCTACAAGGTTATCGGTGGCTACTGCTGCTGGTGATTCAAATCTACCGTCTCTACAGAATTATGGAGAAAATGGTAAAACCTACAAGGTCCTGTTAAAGTATTTACTTCCTCACTGTGAACACTTAAATGCCAAAATGTGATGTAAGTAATTCCCACACACAACATATAGATCTTTGCAGGAAACCTATTAATTTTTTTTCCCTATAACCCATTAATCCACAATCCACTACAGTTTACATCATGGGATATATATAGCAATTTAAATCAAGGAATCTATGTATACCATATGACTATTTTTGCTTTCCTGACAAAAAAATAAATAGCCTTTATTATTGGTCATTTCTTCAAACCATGAAATATAGATATACCGCATATCTATATTTACGGGCCCATGGAAACATAAATCGTTTACATCATTAACATCACTTCACCATTTATTTCACAGAATTAATTTTAACACAATAATTCCTTCTTGATTTTAGAATTCATTAAAAACTCAGAAAATAGCTACCGGTAGTCCCCAATGTGCTCCTGGCTGGATGTGTGGGCCAGAAATAAAAAATTCATTAAAAACTCAGAAAATTTCGTACTGTGGTTACCTAGCTGGATGTGTGGGTCAGAAATAAAAAATTCATTAAAAACTCAGAAAATTTCGTACTGTGGCTACCAACCGGTCGTCCTCAATGTGCTTACAATAGCTAAGCAGCTTGCTTGGCAGCAGTTAAAGCCCAGGAGTTGTATTAGGAAATAGTTGGATAATCTACTTGTTTAAATTTAACAGTGGATATAAATAGTTTCTGGACATTAATTGTTTGGTTGGATATTTTTTAAACAGTTTATTTTTTCTCAAAAAATTATGGAAATTTTTGCAAGATTTTGATAAAATTCAGAAGAAATTTTTGTAAATCTAAGTTACAGTTATCAAACTTCAAGATTTTGAGTGCCTTAAAGATTTTTGATGGTGCTGAATCTATTTCTACCATAAAAAAAAAACATAATTCAAAATTACTACTCAAAGATTTTCTGAATTTTTTTACCCAAATTCCAACCACTTTTAACCCTCAAAGATTTTCTGAATTTTTCCCCACACCTTTTCCAACCTGCGCTCCTGGCTAGAAGTGTGTGCCACGAATCAAGAATTCATTAAAAACTCAGAAAATTTCGTACTGTGGCTAGCCACCGGTCGTCACCAATGTGCTCCTGGCTGGATGTGTGGGCCAGGCTTGCCCACGGTTCATTAGACAGTCATAATTGCCATTTTTGCGGTCCCCTGCAACTTCCTGTACTTCAGCCATAATTCTAATTGCCCCAATTGATCTGGATTTTCATTAAGCCTCTTGGATTGCCGGTTTTGGCTCCATCAAAATTATGCTTCACCTTACCCTTACCCTAACCATTACGAAGAGTACTCCATAAATTTTGAAATTCCTTTTATAAATTTTTGTTTATCTTCCTTATTGTTAAGTACATTATCTCTGAGGCCTCGAGTTGCTTTAAAAATAAGGCTTATCCATTTATCACTATCCAAAAATTTGGGAAGTCCTCCGTTGGTTGTTCGGGTTGTTTTCTAATGGAAGGGGTTAATTGATCAGTATTACGAAAGTTCGAACTATGATCTCCAACTTTCAAGATGGTAGGGTTATTTCCTTTGGTTTTGAGAAAAAAATAGTTTCTTTGAATGCTCAACGTGCTCTAGCCAGCCCCTATCTTTTGAGGGTTCACTGGGTTTTAGTTTTCATTTTGAGGTTTGTTGATACCTAGCCTTCCATAGACCACCAAAGAACAAGCTTAAGCGTATGCTCCATATGATATATCTTCTTGATGGATTTTAGATGCCCATTCAAGATTGGGCCATTTTCTTAAGGTGCATGCAACATAGGATGTTAATGGTAGTTTTGTTAAATAATAGGGTCTACAATTGCTTGACTTTCTTAGCCTTGATACAATGATATTAAGTGTGCTTTGAGCCTTATGCATTGTAGTACCCATTTCACATGGAAAATCTTGTATATTTTTTCTCTTCTAATGTTAAATTAACATATAATTTTTTATTTTGTTTTTTAATGTTTAATTATAATAGAGCTTTTGTTGCTACCCAAGCTTGCAGGAAACTCCAAAATGGGAAAAATGACGTCTTCGACAGCTGGAGGCTCAACAAAACACTAAACATGATTAAGGTTCGCATTGAACACGCTAGCGGAGTGACCTTCCAGGTTGTCAGACGCACAACTAACCAGTTGGCTGACAGGCTGGCAAATGCTAGTGTGGAAAACTCCCAAAGGCTCCTCTCACTGGGATAGGATGAGCTCGGACAGGGCACACTAAAGGATGAGTGTGCCTCAATCATGGGAAATGATTTCCTAGACAGACTTGACAACGATAAAATTAACAGGGCTTCCTCCCCAGAATATAATCATGATCTTAGCCACTGTCAAGATCGATCTTTGTAGAGGGAATGCGAACGCCTCATTGCACATTAAGTCAAGTTGCCCAAATGGCCTCTCCACCCTTTGGTGCACCTGCAACCTCAACCACCCTTTGAACTCCACTTGTGTGATCATTATTCCCCTTTCCTTGTCAACTCACCCTACCTCTCCAACCTTTGATTATGTATGCCTGTTCCTCTGCTTATTCGCATCGCTCTGTCGCTGTGTTCCTTCTGAGATCCCCTCCCTTCTCTGTTCCTTCGCCTCATTCCATTTTAGCCATCCTCCATACTGCTTCTGTACGCCCTGCAACTCCAATTCCCATCTCAGTATGACCACTCACCGAGCCAGTTCCTCTGCTCAACGGGGGAGAGGTCGAGGTTGTGGCTGGGGTGCTCATTCCTCGTGTTGGTCTTCCCCAAGCGTGACTCCCATCACCAAGGCAGAGTCTGCAGCGAGGCAAGCTGCCAAGAACTAAAAAATTGTTGTCAATCAAGACACCCGTGAAAGGGTCGCCAATTTGGAGAACCAGGCAAGGCTGGTCCGCCAGCGCATCGCAACAAAGGAAGTCGACGAAGATTTCGACTGGATTCTAGAACCTGGCCTGACGAGGGCAAGGGAAAATATTTTTAGCAGGGCTCTTGAGCTGCATTGGCAGACCAAAACAATGTTGGGTCTCGCCATGCAAACTCACTAGGAATGCAACAACGCTTTGGAAAAAAAGATTGAGGCTCTCACGGAGAAATTTACTCTCTATGTGGGAGTGGTCCATCGTTGTCATTTTGTAACCAAAGACTCTCCACATTATGCTCTATTGAGGAGAAGGATGGCTAGCACTGAGGCCACGCCAATTTTCAAGGGAGAAGCAGTGGGAGCTACGACTAGTCGGCCTATCCAGGACGTCATCATCTACGACAACACCCTAGAGAGGCTGATAAGCCTCGAAGCCAATTCGGCTGAGGACACACCTTAATCATCGCTCCTCTCAGGTTTTTTGTGCATGGGCTTCATCTACCTTCCTGCTATCTACATATATAATCACTATGTTTCTAGGCCCATGAGGGCCCTCAGCTCCACCGAGGCCAGTCAGTGACTAGTTTGAGGCTATAGTGTAGCTCAATTTTTGTAGTAATAGTTTGGCCCTCCGGAAAATCTTCATTACATACAATTCTGGAGGTATTAGTTTTAGTTTCTACTTGTTTAGTTGTGTACAACTTCATACACCAGCAAATCCAAAGTTCAACTATGTTTAAATATTTCTCGGCTTGGTTGTTGAAGCATGTTACTCGCACCAGCCCTCCATGGATGTAATTACTCGCCTCTTTTTGTTAATATAAATATATAATTTACAAAAAAAAAAATTATAATAGAGTTTTTTAATAGTTATTATTATTATTATTATTTCCAACGAAGTTAATTTTGACTACTTTATTAAGTTTCATATTTTCTTCTACCCTAAATATTTGGGAAAGATTAAGCTTCCTTCAAGGTGTGTAGTTAGCTTTTTTGTTGTTATATAATTCCCTTTGGATTGGAGTTCAAGCATAGTTGTTTTCTTCTTTCTTGTAGTTTACTGTTATGAATTTCAAATCGCTCTTAATAATATTTGTTTCTTTTGTTTAAGGAGTAATGGACAATTACAATTAGTTTTTCCATTTGATTTCTATGACGTTGTTAATATGGTGTTTCTTGTTAGTTGAAATATAATAATTTAAAGAAAAATAGACTAAATCTAGCTGTGAAAAGCAAATGGCAGTAAGATAGATAGGCATATAGCTACGGAAAGTGAACAAACAAAACCATAATTGGAAAGCAATAGCAATAAGGAAACATTTTTTGATATTTAAAAATTGATGTAATATTCACTTTCCCTTTCAAGGGGGAAATCTCCAACATGAAAAGAAAATGACCAAAACCCTAACGACCTAGTGGATCTCCATTAATGAGGCATCACCAATTAACTTGTGGACCTTCTTTAATGATGTCACTTACATTTATTGATTTCACAATCTCCTACTTCATGGGGCCTAATTTAATTAAGGTGGCCATCAATACATGAAGTAATAATGTATTCCACTAACTAAGGGAGCTAGAGTAGGACCCTAACATGCCTTCCTTACAAATCAAACTTTCCCTCAATGCTAGATATGAGGAAATTGATGGACATCTCTACTAGTTCCCATGTAGCATTTTCACTTTCCCTTTCAAGGGGGAAATCTCCAACATGAAAAGAAAATGACCAAAACGCTTATGACCTGGTGGACCTCCATTAATGAGGCATCACCAACTAACTTGTGGACCTTCTTTAATGATGCCACTTACAATTATTGATTTCACAATCTACTACTTCATGGGGCCTAATTTAATAAAGGTGGCCCTCAATACATGAAGTAACAATGTATTCCACTAACTAGGGGAGTTAGAGTAGGACCCTAACATGCCTTCCTTACCAATCAACCTTGTCCTCAATGCTAGATATGAGGAAATTGATGGACATCCTCTACTAGTTCCCATGTAGCATTTTCATGGTGTGTATCCTTCCATTGGATCCAAACTTCCTATATAATGTGTTGGTGAAGATTATGTTCATGTTTGTCAAAAAAGATCTCAGGTTGTAAACAAACATAACCTTCCTCTTCCAATTCTAGAAGGCTAGTTTAAACTCTACAATTGGACCTAAGCACTTCTTCAAGCAAGAGACTTGAAGGACTAGATGGAACTTAGAGTTGATGGGAAAAACTAATTTGTAACCTATTAGACCTATGCATTTGAATATAGCATAAGGTCTATAAAACTAAGGAGCTAACTTTTGGTGTTTCTTCTCGAGGGAGGCTTTCTTCTTGTTGGAATCATGATTTTCATTATACCAAAACTCGTAGGTGTTAGTAAATTGACGCATCGCCAAAGTTAACGGATCCTCGAGAGGCGGTTAAGCACATGTCACGAAACACGTGGGGAGTGTTGGATTATCCAATGCCCAACAATATCCCCCCTAGCACGAGTCAAAGGTGTTTTGAACTCGAGACCTTTGGCTTTGATACCAATTTTTGGAATCATAATTGTCATTATACCAAAACCCATAGGTGTTAGTAAATGGACACATCACTAGAGTTAACAGATACTCGAGATGCAGTTAATCACATGCCACGAAACACATGGGGAAGTTGGATTATCCAACACCAAACACTTATAGGGTTAGAGATGCAACACCTAATTTCCTTTGTCAAAATAATAGTTGGAGCAATACTGATAAGCATGTTTCTTCCTATGATCTAAGCCAACAACAAATTATCTTTGAAGGTACAAAGAATGTTAGCATGGTTTGTCAGTGTGCTTTCCACCTCCCGAACCTTAAAGAAGTATGGCAACTATGAGATCACTAAAGAGGGGAAATTTCTGTAGACTACGTCAAAAGGGGTCATTTTAGTAGCACCACATTAGGTAGAAGTATTATACTACCATTTAGCCAGAGGTAGCCACTAAATGCATTGGGCATGTCGTTCCAAAGCAAAACGTTGTAAATAAGCATCCAAACATTTATGAATTGATTTTGTATAGTCATTAGGTTTGGAGATGATATGTTGTCGTAAGATTCAATTGGGTACCTTTAAGCTAAAACAACTCTAGCTAAAAATTTCTAGTGAAGGGGATCCAAATCAATGACGTGGATTTAAGCATGGCATGCAATTTAAAAATATTGTCTATGAGGACTTGTGCTACTATGGAGGTCTTGAATGGGCATTGTTAGACATAACATATTTGGAAAGATGATCAACGACTACCATTACCATTATCATTGATTGTTGTTTGATTTTGGTAACCCCACAATGAAATCCATAGAAATGTTAGTGCATGTAGTGGTGGGAATGGGTAAATGTTTTAAGGACAAGTCTACGGAGGCAGAGGAATTGCCTGAACAATCAAAAGTGGTCGGAATCCAGGCAAACAAATTCAAAAAATTTAGCAGTAGTAGTTGTTGAGATTTTGGGTAGCATTGGATGTGCTCTAGCTCCGAAATTTTGTGGAGGGGCTAGAACACATGAGATCTCCAAGACCCAAAAATTGTTTGCATAAATTCCACCTGGTCTAAAAGTTATTCAAATAATTAAATTTTTTAATGGGGACCCTAAGTCTAACTTAGGGAAATTTTAAAAATTAAACTGAATTAATTTACACATGTGGGTGAGAATGTTCTAAGTGACGTGGATCAAGACTTTTATAATTTGAGCTGTTGATTAGAGATTAGATCACGACCATTGATTTATCAACAAGAAAAGTATTAAAGGAAGGCTTGGGGTCAGTTGGAGAAAACACATAGAGCGATATCACTTGAGGTAAGTCAAAATTCTGTGCCACGGTTTGTTGAGATTTTTCTAGTGAGCTTGCAGTACTTGTGAGGGGCAGATCGGCGAGGGATTATTTTGATCGGAGGCCGAGAATACAAAGGTAGAGATGAAAATCTGTACCAAGTAGCGTAGAGACCAGTAGGAGGGATGCAACCCAGCCAGGCTCACGCAGAGGCTGATGCAGGGCATTTAGGGCGACGCAGAGGCAGTGCTGCGCCCAAAAGGGTGATGCAGAGGTAGCCTGTGTTGCGCAGTGGCTACGCTGGGCAGGAGAAGCTAATACAGAGGCTGGAGGAGCAACATTGGTTCCAGTGGGCCAGAAAGGGCTCGTATTCATCGTATTTCAGAGGAGTGCTTCCTCGGATGAATCAACCATATTTTTTTATCTCTGGGTGATAGGTACATCAGCTGTGAAATTTATCTGTTGGGAAAACCATTACTAGTGCCCTCGATCGTATTCAGATATTCTGCTTAATAATCAAACCCTTTAAGGTTGCTGCACCGATTTTCCTGCATTGGGTTTTTCCGGGGACATTGTCCAAAAAATATTGTGTCCTTTGTCATGTGTGCGTTATTCTTCAGTAAACAATCTGTATGTATGTGTAGGCTGCAGTTGTGTTTAATTTGATATCTTACTGAATATTTCAGAAAATAACTTGTTAATTAAATAAAACAAGTAGGAGAAGTAAATCAAGATACTGCAGTAGGGTTTTTATATTCAAAAATTTTCACATGGTATCAAAGCTATTGCAGATCAAGCTGAAGCCATCAACAAAGAGCTGAAGATTTTTTTCTACAGGAGGGAAGCTGAAGCTCACAGATCCAGAGAAAGGTAGCGCACCACCAGAGGGACAACTATTATGAACCTAATTCATAACTAATGTAATAAATATAGTCATTAATAGTTAAATAGTAATTATGTAAATTAGTGATTAAGTTAGCTGAAAAGGCATGTCTAAAAGACATCCCTGTTCATGAAAGGTCACCTGCATAGGTATAAAAGCAGGACCTCATTGTAATCATTCAATCATCTTATATCATATCATATCAATAAATATTTATTATTATAAATACCTCTTGTGTATTTTTTATAATTAAAGCCCTTTTGCTATTAAAAGTCAACAAGCATACAAGTCTTACTGCTACAGTATTCAAATCTTGTTAACTACCAAGCATGTTGGTCTCGAGCTACATTATGATGAAGTTGTGCCAACAACACAACATTGTTTCATGTTAAGTGACGTAGCTTGCGACGCTCATCTCACAGGCCGCTCACACCATGTGCCATTATGAGAAGATCCCAAAAAAATTGAGCAAATTAGAAAAATTCAAGAAGAGCTTCAGCAATTAGAGAATTCATGTGCAAAAGTCACAAACGGTTATAAAAAATTTTCCGTAGGTCTTAAAAAAATTTATGCAGTAATCCATAATAGAGAAGATGAAAAATGTTGTAATAATGAGAAGGCAGTTAGTTATGCAAAGGGAAAATCAAGTAGAACATCCATGGTAAATTCAAGTAAATACATTCCCCCACCAATGCGTAATAAAGGAAAACAACCAACTAATATTGAAAGTAAAGAAGAAGGGAAATGTTGGAAATGTGGAGACAAATATTTCACAGGACATAAATGTGTTTTTTATACAAGAAATGAGATTGCCATTAGTGATGTTTGTCATTCTGGACATCGTGTTAGTCAAACAGAAGAGGATCTGAATGGACCATGTGTTCCTCTAATTGCTGGATCCGATTTAGTTTTGTGTCCCAACAGTGGTGAATGTCAGACTAATATGGAAGATGACTCCGGAAAGATGATGCCAACCCCAGGTTCCCACTCCTCTCAAGACCCTGCCAGTAAAGTAAAAATGGAAAAGGGTAAAATGGTTTTCAAGAAATCAGATACCACAGATTTTAACCATAACCCTGTAGGGCCTGCATATCATCATACTAATAAAATATCAACACCAGAAGAGAAAGCTGAAAACGATGCCAAACACAAGACTATGGAACAACCATATGATTGTGAGGATAAGAATATTTCTGTCTATCATGACCCAATTCAAAGCAACAGTGCCCCTGAAATGGTTCTTGTAGTGATTACTGCTGCCCTGCCGGCATTTGAATCAATTCAGAATAGTCTTGAGTCTGCGTTCATAATTGTAGGATGGACGGTCGTCTCATTTAGATGGTTAACAGCCGTTGTGTATTTTCCAAGAAACGTTAAGTACTTGGTTTACTTGGAGGATTTTTGGACGATGAGCGTTGCTGAACTAAAAGCTGATTGGGACGTAAATTTAAGAAGAAAAAAATTAGTAAACGAAAGCCATTGGAAAGAAGGGTTAAAGAAGAAAAAATATAGCGGAGAAGGCCCAATACAAAAGGTTATCGTTAATTCAATTATTTCACTTCGGCTCCATTTCGTATTTCTGTCCATGAGGGTTTGGCTGCAGAAACTCATGGTCTGGGTGAGTAAGGCCTCTTGGGGTTTCTCTCAGAAGTTAATGGGAATGTTTCGGCATTTTATATTAAACACTCAAAAGAGGTTGTTGCGTCGCTCCTCCCCAGAAGCTACTCAGTATCGCAAGTACCAAAAAACTCTGGAGTTCATACGAATGCCCGGAGAAATGGCACAAAATTTGTGGATAGCCAATAAAACGGCTTTTAAAATGACAAAACGTAAAATGGAGGAAGGCATTGCGAATGGTAAGGGCGGTTGTTCAAAGCTTATCGAATTAATAAAACGAAAACCTGCATCATCACCAGAATTGAAGAATGAAGGCCCGAAAGATTATTTCAAAGTAATTAGGGAAATGCCTGGGAAGAGGAAAGTAATCTCCTTCATGTATTGCCTGGTCCACCTGTATGAGGACTCCAGTAATTTTGATGCCATCAATGCTGCTACTAGAGATAATATTATTAATAGTGATATCCAAAAGGAGGTTGTTGTGGCCTATGAAAAAGCCAGTGTTATTAATGATGCCATGGAAGCCTGCTCTGACGCATGGAATTTGTTGGACTTTGTTGACATGAGTTCCAACAATGGGAGAGCAGACATAGAGTTCCACGAACCGAGGAACATCATTTGGCAGAAACATTTTGGGAACCTGCAGAGACTCAAAGGGGCCATCGATCGACTTCAAATGGAAGAAAAGACAAGCTGCACGTTGGAGAATTGGCGCAGTTCCGAGGATTTAGATGGAACGCTGGTACATACGACTACGAGACCGATGCCGACTGTCTATGATTTTGTCATAAGGCTTAACGGTTGTCCGAGACCATTTTTCGTGTTGAAAAGGCCAGGGGTGGACCAACTGTTACAGTGCCTGTGTGTACTGGGAAGGGATTTGAATCACATTATAATCGTTGACCACTGCCCTGAGTCGTATTATCTGCAGCCACTAAACGCCATTCCAATAAATACTCAGGAAGCAGAGAACTTTACAGACACAACACCTTGCCACCGCAGCAGCAACCCACGAATACTAGAACAAAAGCCGAAGCCACCAGTACCGCTATTAATGAAAATGCAACGAAATATATATAAAATAAACCTAACAGATGACTGTGAAGGCGAAATGCCAATCAACACAATTCTGCTATCATCCGTTGGCGTCAACAAGCTGACCGTGCCATGTTTTTTTGAGACAGTTGATATGTTGTTGTTAGACATACCATACGGTGGGCTGTGTTTATTCTATACAGATATGTTGCCTAAAACATATCGAACGATTATTAAACGTCATGCTGTTTAACAAAAATAAATAAATAAGTAAATGATTCGTGGTGTTTAATTAATTGTGTGACCACGATTGTGTCGTTTGATTAAAAAAAAAAATGACGTGTTCCAACTGCAGTCCGACAGATACAGTGAATCAAATTGTGGAGCATTACTTGAAGAATGCAAATTTGGAAACCATTCGAAGAATTGCGGAATCAGAGTTTGCTGTTGCAGATGCAGTTAATAAGGAAATGAAATTTATGAAAGGGTGTTTTATAGTGAACGAGTTTTTTTTTCTCTTAGAAATAAGTCGACATCTTAAACCGGATGGGTTTGCCAAAACGGTGTATTGGTGTATCAGTGACGTTTAAAGACGGGTTTAGGTTTAATTTTAAAAAAAAAAAAAAAAAAAAAAAAAAAAAAAAAAAAAAAACCCCTACAAGAACATGGAGTTCAAAGAGTATGTATTCGAGAGAATTCTACAAGGAAGATACCATTGAATGACATGCCTCGCAGATAATCCGAAGTGAAGAAAGTTGTCGAAAAGTTAAGCTTTGAAGACAAAGATTTTCGAGAAGGAGGCAATGTTATGAACCTAATTCATAACTAATGTAATAAATATAGTCATTACTAGTTAAATAGTAATTATGTAAATTAGTGATTAAGTTAGCTGAAAAGGCATGTCTAAAAGACATGCCTGTTCATGAAAGGTCACCTGCATAGGTATAAAAGCATGACCTCATTGTAATCATTCAATCATCTTATATCATATCATATCAATAAATATTTATTATTATAAATACCTCTTGTGTATTTTTTATAATTAAAGCCCTTTTGCTATTAAAAGTCAACAAGCATACAAGTCTTACTGCTACAGTATTCAAATCTACGAATTCCGCTGCTACAACAACACAGAGACCCAACATGGGTGACAGAGACCTTGTCTGCTCACGCAGGCCCATAAAAAGGTAATGCACCACCAGAGGGATAGCGCAGAGACCCAACAGGGGTGATGCAGAGCCTGTTTTCTCACGCAAAGCTGACATAGGCCTAGAAGGGTGAAACAAAACCTGTCAAGCTCATGCAGAGCTGACGCAGAGGATGACGCAGACCCAAGAGGGTGACGCAGTCCAGGAGGGAGTGACGCTGTGCCGATTGCCGTCGCTGGAAGTGCAGTTTTCTGATCTTCAAAGTTGCTGGTGGGGCATTGTTTTTGCCGGTGCATAACACTGCCTATCAGGGTTGACAAAGTAAGGGGAAACAACTCCTCAACATATTTTCTAGCCAATAAATCTGAGATTCGATCAAGTGAAGTGATCGAAGAGGGCTGATTCGAAAGAATTGGTGAAGGATTTTTGGGAGGGAAGTCATTTTTCAGAGGGAGCATACTCTCTAGAGGGTTTCTATCGCCAAGAAACCCAGATTCGGTCTTTTGCTGAGTATAGCAGCAGTAGAAGGGAGAAAAACACTTTATTTGACAGTTTGAGAAGAGATTGCCCCGTGTGGACTGAGAGATTAGGATAGGCTAGATGGTGTGTCTGACTTTGCTATCTTGAAAGCTAGAATCCTAACAGTCCTTGAGGAGTATGGAATCAGAGACCATTTCGAGAACGTCCTAACTGTGTCGACCGACGCTGGTGCTCTGAAGAAGTTCAATGAAGATAAGGCGCATGATAAATGCTTGATCATGGATGGAGTGAAAGATCATGTGGTTCCACATATTGCCGAGAGGAAGACAACAAATGAGGTGTGGATGACATTAACCACGTTGTATTAAGGTAGCTCTGTCTAGAGGAAGATGCTTCTGGATAATTAGATGTGGATGTTCCAGATGCAAAAGGGAGTGGAGATTGATCCTTTCCTCTTTAGATTGCAGACTATTCGAGGCCAACTGATTGCCATGGGGGCAACCCCTGATGATGGACTCATGGTGAGGACTGCCATAAATGCACTCAATGATGAGGGTATACCTTTTTCCAAAGTATCTTGGGTAGAGAACAAATCCCAAATTGGGGGGACATGTGGGCAATCCTTCGACAGGAGGAGATGAGGAGGATAACCAAGGGGGAATTCAACAATGATGGAGTCAATATTAAGAAATAGGAAGAGGAAGATGCAGCCCTAGCATCCAAGGGATAGAGGCAACAAGAGAAGAAAAAAAAAGACCTATCCAAGGTCTAGTTCTTCAGATGTGGCGAATTGGGACACTTCGCCAATACTTTTCCTAAGAAGAAGGGTGTTTTACGGAAATCAAACCTAGGGATAGACAATTTTCCCCAAGTGTGGTGGATGCACTTAGAACAATAGACGAAAGACACTTGACCTTTTTCTTAAGATAAACAGATAAGAGAAGAACACCTACTTGTGATCCTTCGCTATTCTTCGTCTCCCTTTTGTCACTTTCATCACTCTCAATCGAACTGAACTTGTTTGATTGGTACTTGCAATTGCTAAAAAAAGACAAAAAATGACATAAAGGCATATGATATATTCATCTTAATCAAACTGAATCGACTGCATTTGAAAATACATATATAAAATCATGAACACATGTATTAGAAAATGAATAAATCTCTTTATTATAATATAGAAGGAGAAGTTACAACCAGTTGGATCGATTCGATGTCAACTCACTCCAGCTTCAGTACTATACTCATTACATCAACAACATCACTCCAGTAGCATAAAATTACTTGAAAACAATACCTCAAAGAGCTATAATCTCACTAAAATAACTCTACAAATTCAAACTCTTGCTCCTCTTTTTCACTATGATCAATGCTCAATTTATAAGAGATGAGGGTAGTTTGGCATTAATTAGTCATTGAATGGATTTTCCATAAATGGATGAGGAAGTTTCCTTGTTCAATGGGATAGGAGGATAAGTGATTTAATGGGTCCATGGTATCCATATTCGAGGTTATCAGATAGTATGATAGCTGGAAACACTTCTAGAAACCACTAGAAAATGGGGATATTCCCGGAATCCTTTGAACAATTCGCTCCCAGTCGACCAATGCACTGTTAAGTGTGCCTAGGTGCTCTGCAATGCTGCATTGCATAGGGGTAAATGATCTACAAAGCACTTACTGTAGTCTAGGAGTGCGCTGATGGCTCAATGGAGCATTTCAACTGGACTTCAAGCAGTGAAAATTTCATGGATAAAAACCAACAATGGGATGACTTGTTTAAGGCAAGTAGTAACTAATTTAGAGTATGATAGACTCTGTTTGTACTGATATGAGTTTCGAGAGTGATGCCCAAATTGACCTGTAAGAGCTGCCTTCTAAAGCATGAAGTAAAAAATGATAATGTTGAGTGATATGCTTAATGATGTGATGAGTAGGATCTGAAGTAGACGATGACCTACATCAATTACAATACATTAAATCATGATATCTTTTAAATTTTGGACATGGATTGTTGAGGGAAGCATACCCATACTCAACACATAAACTATCATAACATGTATATAAATCAAAAATTCGTCTACAGATATAGACCCATGATAGGATGACCATCTGTGTAAAACCATCGTACGGATGATGTGGCACTACTCCTGAAATCGCAGCCTGGATGGATGAAACTAGATTCGGGGTCTTCTATCTCATTCACTCGATCGCTCAAGTACGTGTCTAACCATGCGAATATGTGAATTGAAGTCGAACATGGGAAGACACCGTTTGATTACTAGCTAATGATGTAAGTCGTTAACAAACGCGATAAAAACCACCGATGATGATAATGGCTCTCAAGGCATTGCAGTACAACCTTTATGTTGTGAATAGATGATTTGATGTCGAACACCATACAAAGTCTTTTAGTCGAAGGTTAGTGATGTCAACCTATCGTCGAAAGTGAGAAAATTGCCATTGATGTATGCAAGCTTCAAGGTACTGGAAGGGTGTTTCTAAGTCAAATTCCTGGATGATGAGGTGATGTCGACAGGAAGAGACTCGTCGCAGGAGGGCCTTGATGTATCCCCCATCAATGACACGAAGAAGGAGTAATGATTTCAGAAACATAAATGTAACTGATGAAGCAATTTTCAGGGATGGCAGTCATGAAATGAAGGCTTATGAGTATTGCAAAGGATGAAAAATTACCGAGTGAATTCTCTTGAACATATCGACGGCACTGAATGAGTTGGAAGCATTGAATCAAAACCAAAGTGATGGATGGTATGATAGACCATCAAATAGATAACCCAACCCAACAACCACAAAGATGAAGTGAATGAGTGTCATGTTCAAGAGTGACTCTCTACCATAAAGTGATTTATCTCTTTCCAATTTTCCCCGGTCATTGTTGACCAATACCTCTTTATTTTTTAACAATATTGAGGAGGATAACATATGCTTGATGTATAATTCCACCCTTCAGGTGAATCCATCATTATGTGATATTTTAACGAGTCTAGCGAAAGTGAAACTCGATCTTGTCATGATGGACAAGTTCGTCGCTATTTGATGTTTTAACGAGTTGAACGACAGTGAAAACTCGACCCTTTTTTATGTTTAGAGAGTTTGAAAAAGGACGAAAATAAAACTCCACAAGTTCTTTTTCGTGAATTTGTCCCTCAAGTTCTTAAAAGCGTAAAATAATCCCTGTGAGAATCTCCTAGCCATGTTCGAATAGGGTATTCCCTTTTCGTAAATAATCTATGCCAGTTCGGAAAAGGGTTAAACTTATACTGAGTAGATGTTGTTTCCGTTCCTTTTACGAGCCTGAAAGGACAAGTGCTCGACAATATTTTCATGTTTTGGGAGTCTGAAAAGAGCTAAAAGAGGACTCCAGGGGGGCTTATTTTTCGATGTTTAACAAAGCTCCAAAACGAGATAAAAGTATGCTCTGTGGTCAAAGTTCATTTTAAGATCATGCACCCCAAATTCACTGTACTAGCTGTAAACCTGCTCAAAGAACCACCAAACGATTTAAACATACCTGTTAAATAGTAAAAAATAGGTAAAAAAATATAGTCCATTCATTTAAATATGCATAAAATAATTGAAAAGACTATTTAAATAAGAATTTACCATGTCATTTTACCATTTCACATTTACCATTCAGTTTTTCAGTGCTCTGAGCTAGTTTTTCCCTCAAACTTCCGCAGTTGATTGCGACAGATTCTGTGGACCATTTCTCGTGCTGTCAGGATCAGGTAAGAGATCTAACCTTTCTCTTTCTATTGGTAACATTATTTTACAGTTTCATGCAATTTTTTTAGGGTTTTGGGGCTCCTATGGTAAATATACAACGCCCTAGGACCAGCCCATCTCTAAATGTCGAAAAGCGCGTTGCAGAGGAACTGAACTGATGCCCAAGTGATCTGCAACGCTCTATCTAGGGAACATGGGTGCGTTGGGCGCAATTACAAAATTTACATTATGTTTTATGCCCAAAATCTCTTCAGTTTTTTGCATAAAATGGATCCTAACTAAGCTTATGGTTTGATTGCAAACTTTGATCAGATCAGAATGTCGATTACATGTCAAGAAAGGGAACCTGAGGAATAGGATATGGTTGCCCTAAATGATCCTGGCACTGTGAGAGTCCACAGAGATTGCGGGTTACTCAAGTACTTTAAGCTATCAAGGATGAGGCAACATTTGGAACTATTTCAGTTCTTGATTCGTTCATGGGATCTGACACAACATGCATTTCACATTGGGGAAGAAATGCTCCCAATATTGGTTGATGATATTTGCTTTCTGACAGGCTTGTTGAGACATGGTGCCTCCATTTCCCTTGTGATTTTCGTCTGTGGAGGTGAGGTAGTGAAGGATTACATTCGACAGTTTTTTTGGCAAGGTACAAAGCCTTGCAAATATGGAAAGATAAACATCAGAGATGTGTGTTATATGCCTTTGCGAACACTCCTTTTTAGTATCGCAAAGTTAGCTGGCAGTATGACACTTCATGTTGCGAATAGATCATACAAGAAGTATGTGCTTGAGTGTCTCGAGTCGACCGTGTTCAACTGGGCTGAAGTAGTACTCTCTCAAATGAAAGAAAAATTGACCAAAGTGAAAAGTGGCAAGACAAATAATTTTAGCTATGGATCGATCCTGCTCACTTTCATTCTGGAGCGAGTTCCATTGATGCAGCCACAACATGTGACACTGGGTGTAGTTGGTCCTAGGGATCCGCAGATGCAGCGGTGGGTAGAGTTGATGGCTAGACATGCTGGCCAGTGATCGATCTCATTCTCTACTGCATTCTTTACTTGGCTCCGAAGATAGCATATCGTCATAAAGGAGCATCCATAAACAGGGGTGGATTTCTGCGAAGACCCAGATTTGATATTACTAACAGGCGCTTAATGGCGTGCTATAGGTAAAATGTTTTTACCATGTTTTTTGGTTTTTTGGGTTTTTTACATTTTTGTTTTTGTTTTTTGATGTTTCCGAGAATAAACTAAAAAATGTTTTATGTATACAAATGTGGGTAGTGTTTGACTAGTGGGTCATCCACAGTAGGCAGGTGAACTAGAAAAGAGGATTGTCGGCTGTAGAAATTTCTGTTTCCCACCCCGGTTTTCAATTTCACCTTATTTATCCATATAATTAAATGCCCATTCCCATATCCTTACATTCAACAAGCTGAAAAAATAAATATTTTCTGAAAACACAAATTCTGGAAATTTTCACAATGCTGGAAATGCATAAATAAAACTCAGCAAAATAAATCAGCCACACAGAAAATAAGACATGTCGATTTTTGGTCAATGTGACCCTGGAAAACCCCCCTACAACTCTTGGGGAAAACTAGTTCGAAAGCTCTTCTTATTTCTGATAAATGCTTTTACAGTGAACAGTAAAACACAAAAAAAATTACAGCAAATACAAAACCCACTTATCTCGATTTCCATGTCAACCTCCAACCTTGAAAATCGTGCCAACAACAAAACAAAAAATTATAGAAAAAATACAGCAATAAATGCTATACTTTTTGCCTATATTTATACCTGTACGGTACTGTACAGAACTGTATGGACAATACAACAGCTCCTTCCTCGGTTTCCATGCCCAAAAAAGATGCCTCGAAAATCGTGCCTTTTGCTGCTGAATCTGCTACTAAAAAACAATGCTGTACTTGCCTTGAAAAACATGCTAAACAGTGCTGTATGAATTTTCTGTGTTGGTAAACGTGCCAATAAATGTTGCTGTACGGAAATGCTGCTTTGGGAAATGTGCCCTCTTGATGTGCGGATTTTCTGTGTAGCTATGCTACTCTCCCTCTGCTCAGAAATTTCTCTTCACCTTTCTCTCCTCCTCTTTCAATCTGCTCATGAAAGAGTGAATGACCTTTTCCCTCCTTTTACTCCTTTAACCTAACCCAAAGTGACTTTTGGGGAATTCCTAAATCTAATGGCTGAGATAGCTTTAGATCTAGGGTTGAGATTAAATGCTCATTTAAATCTCACTTTCTATTTTTTAATTCACCCCACTTTAATAAAGACCCACTTAGTCATTTATTTCCAAAGTCACTTTTCACTTTTCACTATGCCTGTGTTGTTAAATGTAGGCATCTCCTCGGCCCACTTGGTAAAATAGTCAATGACGACAATAATATAGCCATTCCTTCGACTGAGTGAGGGTTATATGTCATGAAGTCAATGCCCCATTTAGAAAATGGTCCCACAGCGTCGACAAGATGCATTGGTGCTGACAGCACACGGGTTTTAGGATCAAATATATGGCAAGCATGATAACTTCTGACCGCGAGAATGCAGTCATGAAATATGGTAGGCCAGAAGTAACCAGCACGGAGAATTTTCTGCGCGGTAGAAAAGCTGGAGAAATTTCCACCACAGGTACCGTGGAAATCATTTAAAACTTTCTCGGCCTCCTCATGAGTGAGGCATCTACTTAAAATTGTATCGATACCATAACAATAAAGTGTATCGTCGACAACTAGATAATCTTTGGCTTGGTATCGAATACGTTATTGTTGCGAGCGAGAGGTATTGGGTCAGAAAGTTTGGGTTTGGAGATAGCTCATAAAATTTCCATATTATGGGTTAGATGACGTGATAAAAAAAAAGACTCATTTGGAATGGATGGTTCTAATGTAGACTCAGTGCTACTCGAGGGAAGGTCGCAGATAAGCTCAGCGAAAGCCAAAGACTTCTTTGACTTGGTTTTGATGAATTCCAAATCAAATTCTTGCAAAATGACTATCCATTTTGAGTATTTTCCCCTCAACAATTGACGTGACAGAATGTATGTCATAGGGTTGCAATCTGCAATGACAATGGTCTTTCGGAGCAGGATATAGTGGCGAAATATTTGTAGAGCTTTAACTTCTGCCAAAGCGAGCTTCTCAACATAAGTGTAATTAACTTTTGTATCATTGAGATTGTGAGTCAAAAAATAGATCAGATGTTCAATCCCATCTTCTTCTTGGACTAAAACCATAGCGATGGTTGTATCTGCAGTGGCAAGATATAGCAAATAATCACTCTGATAATTTTGGGGAAACAATAATGATGCTCAGATCACGGTATCTTTAAGAGCACCAAAGTAAGATTGCGCAACCTCGTCCCAATGGAAGGGAGTCCCCTTTTTCAAGAGTCGAGTAAATCCTTTAGCCATTTCGACATAGTTGGGAGTGAATCTCCTTAGAAATTTAGCCTTCCCTTGGAGTCTCTGTAACTGAAGTAGGTTGAAAGGCGCAGAAAAATATAGAATGGCTTGGACCTTCAAGGGATCAAGTTGAATTCCGTCTTTTGACACGATGAAACCAAGCAAACGACCACAACCGACATAAAACACACATTTGTGTGGATTGAGGCATATTTTGTAGTGACGAAATCATAAAAATATGGCTCTCAAATGTACTGAGTGGTCAGCCCATTTCCGTGAATGGGCAGGTAAGTCATCCAGATAAGGTTGAACATTGTGTTTGATGTCATGGAAGACATAATTCATTTCCCTTTGAAAGGTTGCCCCAATGTTCTTTAAACCAGAATGGATTTTTCGATAAGCGAATGTGCCCCAAGGACAAATAAAAGTTGTTTTATATTGGTCCTCTGGGCGAATATTGATATGATTGTAACCAGAAAAACCATCCATGAAGGAAAATATTTCACATCCGGCACATTCGTCAATGATTTGGTCAATAAAGGGAGTGGGATAGTTATCCTTTGGAAAACCATGATTAACATCTCGATAACCAATGCACACTCTAGTTGTCCCTTGATTCTTCATGACAGGAACATTTTTGGAAACCCAATTGGTAAGCAAAACAGGGTAAATAAAACCAACATGAAATTTTTTTTCAACCTCTGTTTTAATGGAAACAACCTTCTTAGGATGAACACGATGGAGGCGCTGTCGTACCAGTTTGACATCAGGGTACATTTTAATCTTGTGCTCAACGATATTGGAATTGATGCCTGGTATTTCCTCACATGACCAAGCGAATACATCACGAAATTCACGGAAAAGAGAGTTGTAATGTGAAGTTCAGATGCAGAACAAGATGCATCGACATGAATGTTTTCTACAACACCAGGGTTGGTAAAAATATCGATAGAAATCGTTTCTTTGATATTTGATGGGTCTCGCTCAGAATCGATGACGTGGATAGGAATGAATTTTTTTAATAAATCAACGACTATAGGGTGATATAGTTCAGTTGGAATATCTTCAATGTAATATGGAAGATGGTACCATTGATGAGAATTTGCCCATGGTTCCTCTTCTGGCATCATGGAGTCCATAATGCTCTCATGATTTGAGAATATACGTGAAAAAGAGTCAGAATAAGTACCATAATCCAAAGAACTATCTATCCAAATAGTTGTAATATCCCAAAATTAGGACAACTCAAAAAGCTTGCACTAAAAACGCATTTCCAGCAACATATGCAATAAAATAGTGAAATGGACTCTTGGATCCTATAGATTAATCAATATACAACCTAAATCCAAGAATAGAGATGAAACAAATCAAACTAGGTGGGTTAAACAGATCTCCCTCACCTAGGATTTCCAAAATGAGCCAAAACCCCAAACACTGCAACACAAGGAATTCTGCATAAAAGTGACTGCTCAGTGTAAGAGAGGGTTTAAAAATTAAAATGATAGAGACAAATAGATCTGGAAGTACATTAGACAATATGCTCAGAAAATGAGATCTAGTCTCTTTCATACAAAATACAAGAGAACCCAGCAAGGGTTTCTTGTCAAACACTCTGCATACAAAATGTGATATTCAGAAATTTACTAAATCACTACTACAACACTGAAGCATAAGAGTGTACAAGGCTGGAAAAATGTCTGATCTGATGTACGTCCCTCAAGGGCTTCCTCCCATGAAAGGATGAACCTCCCAATCACAAGGAAACACTGCAACGGAGCCAATAGACCATGCACTGAATGCTGCCTCCAAAATAACGCATTCCCTAGCTGGAACAACGTTGGGAATGTAGGGGAAATGTGTGGTCTGATACCAAATATCTGAAATCAGCCCTGGAGCTTTCCAAATAGGTCCCTCAAGTGAAGGAAATCTTCCTCCAATGAGAAACTAGCTTAGAAACCAGGATTCCAATCCCTTCCACTGCTGCACCCTGCAACACTGCACAATCTCCGAAAAAAATTGCACTGATGAAGTAGGCTGAAGCTTGGCCTAAAAACCTGATGTGGAATGATGAATGCAAACTATCCCAATGAGGCTCCTCAAGGGAAGAGGTGGTATTCCTGCTCGGGAACACCCAGTGGTAAACAACACCGCTACCCTGCTAAACAGCAAGAGGAAGCAAAAGTCTGAGCAGACAAGAATAATAATCTAAGACATGAAGAATAATGCTGCGATCCTCTTCCTTATATAAAACATGAGTTTTCTTTCCCTTGGCCCCACTCAATTAGGTCATCTCTATCCAAAGATACATCTCCCTCCAAAACTGCGTTATCCTTCCATGGATTCCTCCTCCTCCACAACTGCGTTGTTGACTTAGTCAAAGTGGACTGAATCAACTTGATTTTATCCCTGTTCACACATGGAGGTGTTTTATTAAGCTAGAAAGAGTGTCCCATTTCACACTTGGAGTGTTTTTATTCCTCCTTAGGAGACTTATGGGATTTTCTACCCATTTATTCACCGGTTAGAGCTACTGCTAACTCTAATGTTCCATTTATATTTGAGGCTAAAATTTTGGAACATTACAATAGTTGACAAAAAAAGATCGGGTTTGGTCGCATAAGCCAAAAATATTGATTGCTATGCAAGATCGATTGAAATTAGTGACATAGTTACACGCAACCTATCTATTTTGGAATCATTGGGAACCTTCCATAAATCATATGAAGTGGAAGATATCATATTGTAGGTTTCTATTTTTGCGATTTCCGCCGATGTTGCAGGTGACGATAACGAAAGGGTGCCCATTAAGGAATAATCCTTAAAGATTCCTACACCAATGTTCTGAAGAGATGGCGGGGGTCCGTGAATGAACGAAACGCTTCCAGTTTTCTAGGAACCAGAGGTGAAGAAGGCGAGTTGATAAATGACTGTGATGCCACCATTATGGGGGAAGGCGACCATGTGAAAGTAAGTAGATACAACCGAAAACATATCGTAAACCCACAGTCTTCCTAGTAATATATTGTAGTCAAGGGGTCCGTCAACGAACTCAACTTAAATAGTAAGAGTTTTACCCCCTAGTTTGACTTGCACGTTACTGAAAATTCCATAAGGCTTATATGTATGACCGTAAAAAGCTTTTAACATCGTAGGTGATTGTGATAAAGGTTGCGAGCCAAGTGACTTCCAATAACTCATAGACATGATACAAGTAGTTTCACCTTCATCAATAATAGTCCGATGAATAAGGCGATTCAGGACATTTAATTGGATCAAAATTCTTATTGCGTTGGAAATTATGGCACATAGCCTGCATGGTTAAAGAATACAAGATTAGGGTTCGTCAGATCGATTCCACCAATTACCGACAACAAAGCGTGCTTTTGGGAGGGACGATTTTGAAGAACCTCAAGAGTTGACATAACATAAGGTGACTGAGCTAGATCTTCGACTATGTTATAATTTTGAGTTGCACAAGCTCAAGGGTAGAAAGTCAATTTATGAATGAATCCCTTTGGCGGCTTTACTGTTAACTCAGGAATAATAGGCGGTGGAATTGAATTAGACGAAGTCAAAGTCAAAGTAGTACGCCGATATGTAGCCTGACCATTTGATGACGAAAGAGGATTACTATAATATTTACTTCAGTGGACACCAAACATCAGTTTTAGGCTTAGTGGCGGATAACATAAGCACTTGTGAACTAGAAGTGGGATCCGTAGTAACCATTTGTGGTTCTGGGTTCGGAAAAAGGTTTGTTAACACTGTAGATGTGGCATAAGTCTTAAAAAGTTTCGAGAATTTTGAGGGATGAGGGCAGTCTCACGTAAAATTCTCCTCATTACATATCAAACAAGGGTAACGAGGTTTCCAAGAAGTACCAGGTATATCAGATGATTTTTCCTGCTGGGGTGAATTTTGTTTTTTCTTATCTTTCTCTTTCTTCTTACTTCCGGGTTGCTTGTCACTTTTTCCCTTGTCAGATGATATGGCATGTATTTCGGAAGAAGATGAAGGATCATATGCAATAGGGGTTTGATTGGACACAACAAGTGTGGAAACATATGATCAACTTGCTGGCTGAGTGTTAGCAGAACCAATCACACCGTCGCTGACATGCAAGTCCTTACCAGATGGAGTAGAAGGAACAATAAAATTAGGTCGCGGTGCATTCATAATATTTTCATAGAGCATGCCACATTGAGTATAAATCAAATCTAGCACGAGAAATTACTTGCTCTTCAGTGACAACACTGCCTTTGGGCATGTCCTCAGTGATAGATGGCAATAGGGACTTTACAAACTACTTAGCTAAAATATGATGTGGAACAAAGGTTTTAAACATTTGATGATGATGACGCCACTCATGAATGTGATCTAATATATGAGTAACAACTGTCTGTTTAAAGTTTGTCAAAAGTTCCATTCCAGTTTCATATCTGATGGGTAACTGGAAGTGGGTTAGAAAAGTAGTGGCCAAAGCCGTGAAGTTATGAAAAGAAGCTCTTGGTAAATCAATATACCACTTTGCAGCCGGACCAGTGAGTGTTCGCTGGAAAAGACGAAGTCTAACAGAATCATCATTCAAGGAGTTTGAGGAAAACCATAGATGATAAGTCATAACGTGTGTAGATGGATCTTCTCCATAGTTTCCATTTAATCTCGGAATATCAGAGGGTAATTTATGAGGAATCACTGACCACCAAGGTAAATAATGAATGGGATCATTAGTGAGCCGGTTTAAAATAGGTAACTCTAGTGTTGCAACAAACGGAAACTGTCAGTTTAGATTGGGTTGAGCGTAACTAGGGTAAGATGGAATTTCCTGAGCAATAGGCCGTTGTGCACCAATATAAGGAATCTGCTGCTGGTAACCCTGATAGGGGTAAGTTTTTTGACCAAACCCTTGATAGGTCTGTTGAACAGAACCTAGATAAACTTGCTGTTGTCCAAACCCATCATAGGCTTGTTGACCAAGTCTTGGATATGTTTTATACTATTGGAATGGCTTTTGTGACTGCCATGGAATTTGATAATACGGTTGTTGCCTGCCAGGATAAGTTGGACCAGGTTGTGAATAGACAACACCAGTAGAAGCCTTTGACAAGGGTAAACTGGCCTATGGTTATGAAATTCCTAATACAAACGGTTGTTGTAAACTAGTCTTGGAAGATGAAATATGTAAACCCGAAACTTGAGGGTTAAGGGTTGAAGGAACCACCTAAGAAGGCTGAGCTATGGCTAAGGAAGTAATAACATGCGTAGTAGATACAGATGGAACAGGTTGAACTGGTTGATATTGGTACACAAATGTTTGCGGTTGAACATGAAAGGTAGGCTGTCATTGACAAACATGCATTATAGCATAATATTGACCTAAAAAAGGAGTACTTCCATATAGGGTAAACATCTATTTCACCCCACCATATGGAGTATAAGTATATTTAACATACCGACCTTCATATGATGGGAGTCCAGTAGAAACTGTATAAGATGGACGGTAATCGGATGGACCAACCTGATATTGAGCTGAAGATGTTAATAAATGATCAGGTCGTTCAGTAATCATAAGAGAGGAACTAGATAAAATTCCAGATGACGACATGGGCGAAGTTCATGGACTAGAGGAGACACTAGATTAGGTTCCATTTAAACCTTGGTAACCCCGTGGGATTGACATACCACCATAAAGATGAGACTCAGGTGTCGTAGAAAACATCGAAGAGGTAGAAACAATAGATGTTGTCATAGCTATAACAGATGGTACAATCTAGGATGCTGTCTCAACCATGGTTAAATAACTCAATAAATACTCTAAAGAATCTACATGAGCTTGAGACTGAGCAGGATCAATAGGAGAAGTGTGGGTCAAATGGGGAAAAGACATATAAAGATGAAGCCCCGACCCAAAATGAGTTGGAGTTGTAGGGGTTGTCTCTTCCTTAGGTTCTTCATCAATTGAAATCAAACCAGGTGGAAGTACTTCACTGTCAGGCCCAAGAAAAATTTCAGGCGGTAGACTCTGGGGTAAAGAGGAAGACTCAATAGTTACGAATGACTGAGGATGAGCCGGTTGATCATCTTTTGACATAGGAACAACTTCTTATTGTTCAAGTTTGGGATCAAGATGTTCTGGTAAAAGAAAGACAATTTCCAGATCAACTTCCGGCTGAACAACTTCGGGTTTTGGATTTATTGTTTCATTGGATTCAATTTCAGTGTCCTCAGGTAACTGTGAGGTTTTTGTCTTGACGGTAGCAGATAAACTGGGATATGTAGAAATGACTCGAGACTCAGTACTCAAAGGATCAGATGACTCTGGAAAATTATATGAAGATGAAGCACCAAAGGTTCCAGAGGTACCGAAATTGGTAGGACGAACTCGCCTTCACTGATTAGGTGTAGCTTTTGGAGGTAAAGGTGGTTTATTCGCTGTCCTACGCGAACGATGGGAAAAGGGTTGATCTTCTTCCACGATTGATGATTGATTTTATAACAAAAAATAAATAAAGAAAAATAGGGTAATGCTAGGTAAAAGGTTTACCAAGAAATTGTGAACTACAATATACCGCCCTACTAAACCAAGGACTTACATATGTGCATGAAATCTCCCTGAATGCTGTGTTCGGTGTGTTAGCCCCCTATAAATTTCTTGACAAGCAAGCAAGGGGCTAATTTGTTTTATGAGCCTTCAAGGAATGCATTTCCCTTGAAAACACATCATCCTTGAAGCCCTTTCATATTCCCTGCCCTTTGATTGTTTCCCTTTGCTGTTTTGAGTCAATAAGCCTCACTGATGATGAAGAGTTGTGCTGCAAAAGGCCTTTATTTGCCCCTTGTACCTCAGCAGAACTCTCCATTTTACCCTTTTTTCCCCTTGGTAAAAGTCCCCCTTTACCCTCCAAATCCTCCCAAAATCCCCTCTAAACCATGCATACACCCCTAGTCTGGTTTAATTTTCCCTTTATTCCCTTATCGTTACCCTCCATTGGCCTTGGAATGCACTAAAAAGGGGCAAAAAACCCACTTTCCACCTTATAATAGGGCCTAGCCCCTTTTCCGCCAGCCCCCTTAAACCACTTCCCCATATGCCCTATGCCCAAGACCGAGCGCTTATGGCCTGGGTGCTAATCGAATCGGAGAATCGGAGCGGAACGTTCAGTTCCTTTGTAAACCATGAAAACTCTGATGCGATAGTGTTATCGCTCCACCGGTCCCGCTGCGATCTCCACCATTGATCTATCGTTTTGATCAGATGGCCTGGCGCTAATCGCACTCCCGCCCCGATCTCAATCGCAACTTTCACCGTGTCACTCTTTGTTCCACTCTGATTGCGATTCACTGATTCAATCTCCGCCGTAGATTTGTCATCCGGATCAGATGGATGGCACTCCATCGCATCGCATCCCCTCCTCTGGATTCGCCGATTGCGATCCGCCGATCCCATCCCAGTCGTCCGTTTAACCCACGATCTGATGGCCCTCACTCTCTCGCTCCAATCGCAATCACATTTCTCAATTTTTGCCACTTTCCGCTCTTTGCGGTTGCGATCCGCCGATCCAATCTCGACCGTCCGTTAGTCCAAGATCCAACATTCACAAACTAATCGCACCATCATTCAATCGGGCTGCTGACCCTCCCATTTATTCTCTCCGATTAGATCATAGTTGTCGATCTCCTCCTGAGATCCGATGGTCCTAAGTGAATCGCCCTCCACCCATGCTGGGTCCCACCATACACGATCATTTTCTTTGCATTTTCGGTCATTTCTTTTCATTTCCGCCTATGTCCAAACTTTCACAATTTACATTAAATTTTAATGTTTCGCATTCATTCCGCCTGACTTCATAAACCGTCCCGCTGTTTAATCTCCACCGTCAATCTACGCCAACAAACCACGATCAAACGGTCCACACGCATTTTTCCACCAAACCCTATTAGTCGCTGTGTGCACCATATCACTGCATTATTCACCATCGTTTTATCTGAAAACACTGTTTTATGACCGCTGCACTATCATTATCTCCGTCCTCCATAGCCATCCTCCCCTATGCATGGATTTCATAACAGAGTTGCATGTTTTTGCAGGGTACGAGCGGCGAAAAACCGCCATGATTCAAAATCTCTGTACAGTTACAGAGAAACAGGAAAAGACCATTTTCAAAGAGCCAAACTCATGAAGAAGGGTCTGAAAAGACATATGACAGGGCCCACATTAAAGAACAGAGTTTAAACTCTGGAAAATATTCCCCAGAGCGATTAAAGCATAGATCTCACCGAAAGAGACAGTACAGGAGCAACAGAGAGTTCAAGGCACATAATAGAAGATTTTGAGCCTTTTTCAGGGATTTAGAAGGCAAAGGTACTAGTTCAAGGACATCATAGATCACATGGAAGGCCCAGCGTGCAGAAAAAAATACTACCAGGGTAGCTACATCAGCAGAAAGTTCCTACTTGGGACGAGATAAAGCACCCATATTGTACCCTTATTTACCGTGTTCCTTAGAAGATTTCCACCCTGACGGAACAATCCGATGCTACCAAAGCATTTGTTATGCAACATGGCAGACCTCAAAGTCATTTATCTCTCTTGTTTGTTTATTCACCATAAGTACTACAGAGTACTGCAGCTAGAGTGCATCAGAGCCATATCGTAGTAAATGGAAGCCTGAAGAAGACCACCCTGCATCCAAAAGAGTGCCAGAGATAAATGCACAAGATTTAAAACAGAATGGGCTTCAACTCTCTTCCTCCTCTAAGTTTTAATGCTCCATTTAGTTTTTCACCTACCTCCTCTGCTCATCTTTCAGCTATAAAATTCAGGAAGGAACTCATTTGAAAGGTTGTTGATCGATTATCAGAGAATTGCAAGCTATTCCCTTTGAGACATGTTCTCTGTGTAAAGTTGTAAGATAGGCTGAGGAAGATGTATTCAGACTGAACTTTCAAGTTTTTGGAAATGTTGTACTTGACTGGTGTTGCTCTTAATATGACAAGAACATTTCTTTGGATCCTGATTTAAAGCAGCTGGTGATGTTTTTTCTATCTCTGTATTTTAATTCATTTCATTGCATTTCTACTGGCTTGCATCAGAAATTTGGCATAGGATTTACCCTTGTTAGGTACCCTATGTTTCTGCTCTCCTTGCCTTTAATTTTTTTCTGCTATATGTGTATCTGAGGATTGATTTCAATTAATTTAACCAGTGTAGTGGATGTTATTGCCTGCTAGCTGATGTAGGGATTATTGAGGTCAGTGTTTCAGATGTTCTTGTTGAGGTTTAATTGAATGAATTGGGAACACTGGGAGGTCTAGAACTCTGTCTTTATCTCACTAGGATCCTTTTCAATTAATCAAACCTTTCTAAGATCCCTCAAGCTGGAGGCCAAAGCATTGAGAGTTCAAAGTATCTCTCTGATCTCAGGTTTTCAACTTTGTGTTCTGAATCTTTAATTTTTCCTTGCTCTCACCTTCCCTCTTGCCTATCCTACCACACTATCATCTTTAAGATCCAATGCTTTAGATGAATAGCCCAATTGAAAGCCTGCATATTGATTAGCAAGCAAATCCTTTCCTGACTCCATTGCCCAATGGTCTTGAATGTTCCCTGGAATTATCTCTCCTTTTGCCTAAATCTTCTTTGCTCAGCCTTGTCTTATATTGAACCCTTCCTTCCTGATTCTCAGCAACCAAACATACAATTAAACAAACAAACTCCGAACCTTATAACTAGCCTAATATCTTAACCTTTGCACTTCAAAGACATAAATCCTTTGCCAATTATAGAGAGATTCCTCTCTAGACTCAGGAGGGCTAGATCCTAGGGTCTGGAAGTGGTTTGATGTTGTCTCATCTTTTGGTGTTGCCAACCTTGCCAAAACATGGGAACCCCAACATAGTGTACAAGGAAATCGATTTGGTTACCTATGGATGGTAAGAAACCTAATTTTTTCCTCCCAAATATACTTGATGGTACGTGGAGGCCCAATCCGGATTAGCGCTGTCTAATGCAAAACTGCATAGTGAGAACATCCCCTTATACTTTTCATACTAGAACACTGCATATATACTCAAGGTACATGGATGAGCTCCGATACACTTACGTACATGGGATGATGTATCACACTCGGAATGTATCACAGACAAATAATGACAGCTGCTATGTTTTACGACATTGGAACACGTCTCTAGCCTAGACCTCTAAATTTTATTGTTAAGTGACAATGCTCCCTTAGGTTAATTGAGATAAATTTTAAGTTGATCTTGCTTAAAAATTTTCCTTTCAGGTTCACTGCGTGATGTATTAAATTCCTAGAATGCAACAAAGATGATAAGCATTCATTTCGATTCAATTTTGACAATGAAAACCTTAGCTGCAGGGGATAGAGAAATCAGATCGTAAGCAATCAACCATGAGCACATCTAAATGAAAATTCCCTAACTATTACTATGCAACACTCACAAACCCTATATGAAAATGCATGTTTTTCTTTTTGATTTCTTTTAAGTTTGAATGAAAAAAAAAGAAACTAAGATGCACAAACAATCAGTCAATACTTTCCAGAGAAACGAAGACTAGTATGACAATTCCTCTTTACAAAAATAAAGAACTGATCAAATGTAAACTTTAAAACTTTGGAGCTATTTCAACAATGATAAAGAAAACATGAAGAAACGTTGAACAAACAGACACCCAAAGTGAGCAAGGATAGTAGAATAAATATGGTCTCTAGAGGTAATCAAACACTTGAAAACTCAGCAATAAAGACACAAAAAGGAATGGTAAAAGTAAAAAATATGATGAATTTGGTTGGTCACGGGAGAAACGCACCCCTGAATGAGAGACAATGTGTTGAAGAGCACTGTCTCTAATCCAACAATGATTTGCAGAGCACTGTGTCAAGACCAACTGTGCATCGGTGCCATAAGAATCTCAAAATAGGAAAGCAAACATAATTCTTTCACAAAAACATATTCAAATGACTGTAATGAAGCAAGTAAAATCTACTAAAGGTTGAAAAACAAGGATACAATCACCAAGGACGATTAATCGTTCCCTAATGGAGTCGCCAATTTGTTTTACGGAAATCAAACCTATAGATAGATAAGTTTCCATAAGTGTGGTGTGTTGTCTCCCCGTGATTTGCAAGATTGGCAAGAAAAAACTCTGCAGGGAACCACATCAAACCACTTTGGAGTCCATGGACCTAGCCTTCCTGGACTTAGAGAGGGCTCTCTCTATGTAAGTGTTTATAAATGATATGTCTTTATGATTTTGTTTTATGATTTTAGGTTAGTTATGAAGCTCTTAGGACTTGTTTGTTTTGATTGATTGGATTGGTTGATAGATAGAATAATGGTTTTATTAATTGAGGGAGTGTTTCAGCTGAATAGATAGACCATGTGAGACATTAATCCATTGGGCTATGGAGTCATACAAGGGTTTAATTGTTCATCAACTCCGCAAGGGTTTCCATAGGGAAAACTAACTATATAAATTGGATCTCTTAGATTAGATGACATATGAAATGACAATAAGTTGTGAAAGTAGAAAAACTAAAGGTCAATTAAGAATCTTCTAACTCTACTTCAACAAGAAAATCTTTTTAGGTAACTGTTTGAGGCAAATAAAAGGACAGGGCATACCATAAAATTCTTTGGACAGACTTTAATAAGCAAAACTTTAAGAAAACGATCCAACAATCCTAGGATTACTTTTAGATAATGAAAACATTTAAGATTACAATGAGTGCAACTAAAGATCAAGATAGACCTGTCTTCTTTAATCAAACACTCTAAATACCTTCAAAGTAACAATTTGAGACATACCAGAGGACAGGGCATACCATAGAATTCCCTGGATGGACTCTACTAAGAATACTTCAAAGAAAGGCCTTAAAAACAATATTTCAAGCTACACCAAAGGATAGGGCATACCATAGACTTCTTTGGATTGAATCTATTAAATCATTTCCAAGACAACAAGCTAGGTGGAACCAGAGAGCAATTAAGAATTCTCCAAACATACCTTGCTGAAGAAAACAACGAGATAAAGAATGCAGACAGAAATAGGGCGCCAAGACAACATATCCTAATATAAAATTTGTGTTCTTTTATCAGAGAAATAATGGACAGAATGGAAAACATTGACAAAGAATGAAAACTTCACCATTAACATAGCTCAGGAATCCTGTGAACGTGCTTGTATTACTGATGTTCAAAATATTTACATTACTCCAGTACAATAGATCTCTGCAACTCAGAGCTTTCTCAAATCCAGTATAACAATCAATCCTTTAATCAACAACCAACAACTAGCCAAAACAACCAACCAACCAACCAACCAAAAATGAATCATACATGTAGTATTTATCTGCAAAATGAGGAGGTGATCCTAAGCTAGGGTTTCAGATGTCATTTATTACAGAGTTAATGCATTTTTGACCTTTGAGACCATGCAAGGCCCAAGGAAAAATATCTGAGAATTATTCACTGTAATAATAACTCCTAACATAACTTCTGAGATAAATTTGGGATATGTTTGACTTTAAGGCTTTCTCAATAAATTTTACCATATCTGTTAAGTGGTTGAGAAATATCTCTGACTATTTGTAATAACTATTGATGTATTTATTGGAATAAAACAGGCTGTAGGTGGCAATATGTGTCTTTGAAGAAGTAATTGCTTTTGGTTTAGTCCTTCGAATCTGTCTCTGTGCTGATCTGCCTTTGTTTAATCCTTTACACTTTTTTTATGTCTTTAAGCTTGATTTCATCCTTTAAACTATCTTACTGCTTTATCTCTGCCTTTAACTCTTTTAATCCTCTGTTTTAACTTTTTAATCTACTGTTATTCACTCTCACAGCCCTTTGACTGTCTTCTTCCTTTTACTGTGCTTTTGTCTGTGTTTACTGTGCAAGGGAGCATCTTTTGCTGCTAGAGTGCTTGGATAACCACCAATAATCATGATTTGTTAGTGATTATGCTTGTTCTTATACCTTCGGGTCCTCTTAACAAAAAAATATCTCTGGATCGTCACCCAGAACTCTTATTCGAACCATTTTGGGTCCTTGGAATGCATTTCTCACATTCCTTCCATGAAACTTGCACAAAAAACAAACTGTTAGCTTAAAACCTGTGTTGAGGGGCTTCTTTGCGTTTATTTGGGGTTTTCGGGTGTCAGGAGCGTTTGTAGATGGGGTAATGGCAGATTGGGACTTTATCGCGAAGCCACAGGGCCTTAGAGAATTTGAATGGAGGAGGTGGTATTGATTTGGCGGGAGGAATAATGACAATTTTCATGATTAAAGGAGATGGTTTTCGCATGGAGTGAGGGGTGGTAAATGGTTTCGGGGCGACAGATGCGATTCCACTTATCGGGCAACACATGGCATAGGGTACATGGGAAAATACCACCCATTTCGCAGGGTTAGGGGTTGTTTAACCCCTACACAGAAAATGGTGCGATATGGGTTTTGGGCTGTTGGATCTCGGGGGATGAGATCAACGGTGGTCGGGAGTTCTGGGAGCGACAGGTAAATCAAAGGGAGTGGGGTCCGGGTGGACAGGTGGCAGAGTTTTATTCGTGGCGCGGGGTTTGGTGAAAAGCGGGCCCAAGGGTTAATAAAACAAGTGGATGCACTTATTTTATAATAGAAGGGGTAAAGTTTATATGGGGTTTTTAATAAAGAGAGGGGGTTTTAAAAACATTAAAGCGGGGGGCTTAAATATTTACAAAGGGGTAGGGTAAAATTATTTTAAAACAAATTTTTAAATATAAAGCAGAGGGTCGGGTTTATAAAACAAAAGGAGTCGGGTTTTATATCAATAAAACATAGTTTTAATATAAAACAAAGGGTCCTGAAAAAGTTAAATTTTATACTTAAAACAAAGTAAAAAAAAGGATTTTTTACATTGTTTTAGTGAAGTGAGGGAAATTTATGAGGTGAGGGGGTTTAATGGACTTTTTAGGAATGAAAGTGGGGTTTTTAGTGGGGAAAATGAGGAAATGCGACTTCAGGTAGGAAAAAGGGTGAAAATGGGAGGATAAAGCCCAAACATGAGTTTTTTAAGAGCAGGAAGGTAATTTTGAGAAGGCAAACATAGAGATAGTGAATTAGGTTTTATGAAGATAATGAAGGTAGTGAGATTTCTGAAGATAGCTGATAGTCAATGAATGCTATCTTCAACAGATTGTAGAAAATCCACAGTCACCTAGTGAAAATGTAGAATACAGGGGGATAACATGGTGGATGCACTTAGAACAACAGATGAAAGACACTTGACCTTTTCCTTAAGATAAACAGATAAGAGAAGAGCACCTACTTGTGATCCTCTACTATTATTTGTCTCCCTTTTGTCACTTCCGTCACTCTCAATGAAACTGAACTTGTTTGATTGGTACATACAATTTCTAACACAAGACATAAAATGACATAAAGACATATGATCTATTCATCTTAATCAAACTGAATCGATTGCATTTAAAGATACATATATAAAAGCATGAACACATGTAATGGGAAAGGAACAAATCTCTTTATTATAAGATAGAAGGAGACGTTACAACCAGTTGGATCGATTTGATTTCAACTCGCTCATACTTCAGCCCTATCCTCATCACATCAGCAACATCACTCCAGTAGCATTACATTACTTGCAAACAATACCTCAAAGAGCTATAATCTCACTAGCATAAATCTACAAATTTAAACTCTTGCTCCTCTTTTGCACTATGATCAATGCTCAATTTATAATAAATGAGGGTAGTTTGGCATTAATTTGTCATTCGATGGATTTTCCATAAATGGATGAGGAAGTTTCCTTGTTTAATGGGATAGGAGGATAAGTGATTTAATGGGTCAATGGTGTCCATATTCGAGGTTATCAGATAATATGATAGCTGGAAACACTTCTAGAAACCACTAGAAAGTGGGAAGATTCCTAGAATCCTTTGAAAAATTCGCTCCCAGTCGATCAACTCACTTTTAAGTGTGCCTTGGTGCTCTGCAACGCTACATTGCATAGGATTAAATGCTCTGAAAAGAACTTACTGCAGTCTAGGAGTGCGTTGATGGCTCAATGGAGCATTTCAACTGGACTTCAAGCAGTGAAACTTTCATGGATAAAAACCAACAATGGGATGACTTGTTTAAGGCAAGTAGCAACTGATTTAGAGTATGATAGACTATTTTTGTACCGATCTGAGTTTCGGGAGTGATGCAAAAATTGACCTGTAACAAAGGGCAAGGAAGATTCAGATTCCAAGGCAGCAACAATGAAAGGGGACGACGACAACGGTGATGATGTGGCCATGAGTGCTCATGTACCTTGATTGAAGAGGTGGGGTGAAATATATATGTAGATTGAGCTACATATGGTGACAACGGGATCGCTGAGGTACCCAAATTCTTGGATCACATACGAGCTACGAGAGCCTTAAGAGAGTAGTAGGATGAATGGAGAAGTGGATGTAGAGGATCATGGAAAGGCACAATTCAGTGCTTGAACATTGAAGATTGATGCAATTTCGTGCAGTGGAAACAATAATGCAGAGGCTGATGGGATTTCGACAGTGCAGAGGGGCAGTGATTAAACACTGAAGATTGGTGCAATGCAGTGCAATGGCAACAACAACGCAGAGGATGATGGGATTTCGGCAGCGCAGAGGGGCAGTGCTTACGCTATGCAGAACAACAACAACGTAGAGGCTCTAGAGAGACAGTGCAATGCAAAAAAAAAGGGTGCTTCAGTGATGAGATGCAGCTATATTGACTCATCTTTTAGTTGTTGGTGATGTCCTACAATTTCTTACTTCTCAGCAACTGAGTTGCAGTGGAGTAGTTAGCAGTGGCAGTGCTATAGGCAGCATGATGTAACAATTTGAGAGGGATCTGCAGTATAAATGTGGCAATGATTGTGGCAGAGTCATGGGAAGCAGTACAGAAAGAAACAACGCGGTGGATGGAGGGTAGTAGGCCAAGAATCAACAGTTCAAGGGACCGATGCCAGAGATCAGAGTAACGCTTATGGAGTGAAGTGTTGCTAGAGCACATTCCTCGCTAAGAAGGATTGTTGAGATTTTGGTAGCATCATATTTTCCCTAACTCTGAAACTTTGTGGAGGGGCTAGAACACATGAGATCTCCAAGACCCATAAATCATTTGGAGAAATTCCACTCGGTGTAAAATTTATTAAAATAATTAATTTTTTTCATGTGGACCCTAAGTCTAACTTAGGGAAAATAAAAAATTAAAGTGAATTAATTTACACTTGTGGGTGAGAATGTTCTAAATGATGTGGACCAAGATTTTTATGATCTAAGCCGTCGATTAGATATTAGATCACGACCATTGATTTATCAACAATAAAAGTATTAAAGGAAGGCTTGGGTTTAGTTGGAGAAAACAGATAGAGTGGTAGCACTTGAGCTAAGTCGAAATTCTGGGGCGCGGTTTGCTGAGAGTTTTCGAGTGATATTGTAGTGCTTGTGAAGGGTAGATCAGTGATGGATTATTCTGATCTGAGGCTAAGAATACAAATGAAGAGAGGCAGATCTGTACCAGACAACAAAAATACCATTAGGAGGGACACAACCTAGCCAGGCTCAAGTAGAGGCAACGCAGAGGCTGACACAGGGCCTTCAAGGTGACACAGAAGCAACGCTGAGACTATAAGGGTGACGCAGAGGCAGCCTGTGCTGTGCAGTGGCTATGCTAGGCAGGAGAAGCTAGCACAGAGGCTGGAGGAGAAATGTTGGGGTTTCAGTAGGCCAAAAAGGGCTCGTATTTAGCATATTTCATAGGAGTGCTTCCTCGGTTGATCAACCATATTTTTTGTTTCCGAGTGATACATACATCTGATGTGAAATTTCTCTGTTGGGCAAACCATTACTGGTGCTCGTGATTGTATTCAAATATTCTTCTTAATAATCAAACCCTCTAAGAGCTGTTGCAACGGTTTTCCCACATTGGGTTTTTCCTGGGACATTGTCCAAAAAATACTGTGTCCTTTTTCATGTGTGCGTTATCCTTCAGTAAATGATTTCTATGTATGTGTAGGCTGCAATTGTTTTTACTTTGATGTTTCACTGGATATTTTAGAAAATAAATTGTTAATTAAATCAAACAAGTAGGAGAAGTCTATGAAGACACTGCAATATGGTTTCTATATCAAAATTTTTTCACAATAGTGTTTGAATCATGTTTTTGATGGTGGAAATGGATTCAACACCATCAAAAACCTCTAGGGCACCCAAAATCTTGAAGTTTGATAGTTGTAACCTGGATTTACAAAAATTCTGGCCGGATTTTATTAAAATATTCCCAGAATTTCCATAATTTTCAAAAAAGCAAGCTGGTTAGACTACGGGATGTTTTAATTCTCATAGAGAATTTACTATTTCCCCTTTGTGCCATTAGCAAGTATCACATTCTGCTACAAAGGCATTAATGTCCTATTAGAGAATTTTTGAGATAAAAAATGGGTTTCAAAACAAAAATGTACAACAAAAATCAACTTTGTAAGAACCACTAGGATTCAATATGATGATTTCAACCATGAGGGATGATTCACTATTTTTGGAGTAAAAAGTTAAAAGGATAAATTAACAAAAAAAAAACTACTTTTTCAACTTGTATTTTCAACTTATCCTCCTACAATTTTACTCAAATTTCGAGCGAGAGCACTCGTTGGATGCATAACTTATTTTTTCATCGAAGGAGTACCCATGTCATATAATTTTAATGGACCCTACTACACAGAAAATATGAATTACATGATAAAATGTGATTGCAAAATTAAATTATGTATCCAACGAATACTCCCTCTCGAAATTTGAGTAAAATCGCAAGGAGATAAGTTGAAAATACGAGTTGAAAAAGTAGCTTTTTATTTTTCCCTCTAAAAATTGATGAGGTAATATAATATTATTTTATTATTTTCACTATTATTTTATAATATTCATTATCAGGTCCATTTTAGACCTCAAATTTTCTGTAATTCTTCTTCATGCCTTCCCAAAAGAATGAGCATTTAATCTTATCATATGTTTTTTGAAATATAGAATGACCCATTGTGGGAGAGAGTGTAATCCAAATAACACGTTGAATTGTTATGAGGAACTCCAAACCAAAATAAAATGGTGTTTATAATGGAGCCCATCATCCTACCAAGCTTTAGCTCAGTGTGATTATGGGTCAACTTGTAGCTAGTGGATTATGTGCATGATATTGACATTCATTAACCATTCGTGGCATGCTACTTGTAGCCAATTAAACACTAGGAAATATAAGCCAAATATGGACCCTTCCTCATCATACTTCTTAGAGAGAGCATTGACCACTGCATTTTCCTTGCACTTCTTGTAGCTATTCTCATAGTCAGTGTAACATTTTTGTGATCCACTTTTACTACTCTAGGGAGGACATCCTTTGTTCTGGGAAATATTTGAAGTTGTGATGATATGTTTTAATTTGAAAATGATGCCTCATCAAATAAAGATGACATATATCAATTGCATGAAGAATATCCTTTAGAGTGAATTTGGGTCTAAAAGGGCATCTTAAGGAAAACATTAAAATACCAAAATCACATGTCACATCAAATTAATTTAAGAGGTGTTATCTAGTGAAGGTTAATCTATATTATTTCATTAATAATATTTGCTAAGTAAATTAGGTTAGATTTTTGTTTGTTTGTTTGTTTGTTTGTTATTTGATTAATTCATATTTGATTAAATATACTTTTATCTTTTCCAACAATTGGGTTATCTTAGGTGGTTGGGTAGAATAGTTGTTAGCTTCTCCACCCAGGTTCGAATCCCCGTTAGTGACATGAGAGCTATAATGCCTTGATAAATATTTTTGTAATGGTTTCATGCCTATGAATATTGTTGTATTGGAACTAAGTCATGTGAAAGATTAAGTGAGTATACATGTGGGCTAGCCTGGTATCAATAACCTCACTCTAGCTCTCAGGCTTAGAGGATGGATGATTTATTTTAAGAAATTCAATTGGGGTTGTTGGAAGCTGATTTCTTTTAAGAAAGTCAATTGGGATTGTTTGCTTCGTGAGAGAACAACAGGTACTCGGGGTAGACATATTTTTTCATGAGACATTTAACAAAATTGACAACATATATGGATGTATTGAACTAATAAAATGTGCCTAATATAAAGAAAAATTTACAGCAATACATTGATCATTTTGTGGTCTCACCCTTTTCCTTCATATTTTTTATTAATATATAGGCAAATGTTTACCTCTTGTCCACTCCCTGAGCTAGGTTCATTTTCATTGGTTTGCAGAATTTGAAGCTACTCCTAAAAGATCACAATATATTTCCCAAGAGCTTCCACCTTATCCATTTGTCTTGTGTCTTGTTGCCATGCCTTTAAGCCTTAGAAATTCCTCTAACATGGTAGATTAAGTCTCCAATTGTTTATGTTTCCTCATTGTCACGGCCATCATATCAACTTGTAGAGCACCAATTTTTTCAGTTAGTTGATTGATTTTATCTATGCAGATGCACCTTTAAGTCCTTTCTCTCCCACTGATACTCCCACCTATTCTGTTACTGCTCATTTTCCCTTGACCCTTCATGGCATTTTTGCCACCTGTTTCCTAGGACCAAACCATTCCATGCACTCCATTGATCTCATCCTTTATCCCAAATCCCCACATCGTGCCCTCTCCACAGAGGCTTCATCATCCAATACAAGCCACATAATCCTTTGGTAATCATGTCTAAATTGTTAATATTCTTGTTTTCCACCAGATTCCAGATGTCTATGGTTGACTCTAGTAAGCCTCTAAGCGAACCAATGATGCATTACAAGCTCTAATATTTGTGCAAAGGGGGTATTTGATGCAAAATTAGATGACTCATATATTCAAACAGCACGGGCAGAAGAGGTTGAGAGGTCCAACCTATCCAGACCTCAATAAATCCCAAGACCAATGGATTGTGAGGGCATCCGTCTACCGAGACACCACGGTTCAGCCCAAACCTGGCCACTTCCCAAGAATTCCTCACAACAGAAACTAAAATGACAAAATTGAAAGTAACCAACCTAGCTTGGATCATAAATTTTCCTCCAACCATTTGAGCCAGGGAAGTAGAAATTGAAAACCATGAAAAGAGACTTACTAAATTGGCTGTGCCACTATGAATCTAGTCGAATTCTGAAGCTTTCCCTTGAACTTCTTGACGCAAAAGGATCATCTTCCATCAACCTGTAGATGCTCGACATTCCTTAGATTCTAATATACCTTCTACGATTCCCACATGCGCAAGTAGAATTAGAAACACGCTTGTTCATAATGGCAACATTGGAATGGATAATCATTGATGAATTTGGTAGTTTCCTTCAAGAGATAAGACACATGCTGTGAGCTACCTCCTAAAAATGTGGAATGTGTTGGTGTTTCATGCGAAGGAATCCTACCCCTTAGTCCATCGAACTACTACACCAATAATTAATTGCATCCTACCCCTTAGTCCATCGAACTAATACACCAATCATTATTTTTTATTTTACCTTTTTGAATATGAATATTTTTTATTTTACCTTCGTGAATATCTCCTTAGTCCATCGAACTACTACACCATTAATTTCTATTTTACCTATTTTTTATTTTACCTTCTTGAAAATGATTATTTTTTATTTGACCTTCTTGAAGATGACAAATTTTCCTTCTATTTTACTTTCTTGAAGATCTCCTTAGTCCATCGAACTACTACACCATTAATTTCTATTTTACCTTCTTGAAGATAACCATTTTCCCTTCTCGAAGATGACAAGACCGATTGGAAAATTTATCTGCTTCTACATTTTGAGCTCGAAGAATGTGGAATGATTTTCTCTTTGAAATATATTTTGAGAGTGTTCTGATCTTATTCAATAAATTTTCCAAGTGCTTATCTCAGGGTGAAGTCTCTTTGGATAAATATTGTATGATGATTAGGGAGTCACCCAAAATTATGGGGTTAGATAAGTGAAGGGATCTAGCTAGGATTAGACCTTGGGGTAAACCATGCAACTCTGCTTGGTTATTTTTCATTGATCCTAGACCCCATGCATATGTCTCTTCCAATTTCCCTTCAAGGTTATACAAGACATCTCCCACTCCTGCCACCCCTGGATTATGCTTTGAGGCTCAATTGAAGTGTAGAATCCAACTATTTTCTCTCTTTTCCCATTCCTATAAGCCTTGGTCCCATAAATCTTAGTTTCCATTTTATATCAACATATTTATTTAGTCTGGACCTGCCATTTCTCTTTGGATCCTCCAACTTAGCTAACCATTCTTATTCCATAGGGTCCAAATTTGAATATGGATGACTTGGTTTTTGTCTACCAAATTTGGCACACATGGTCATAGGTTTCATGGCAGTATATCGCGATGACTGCTTGTGGATTTTAAAGATAACATGGTTATGAGATAGCCAAATATTCTTGTAGATGAATTTTTGTAGTGCTTCCCATAACCATTTGAACCAAGGCTTATTAGAGATCTTCCCATCCTAGTGTTTAGAACAAGAGGAGAGGAATCCCATAATATCTTTGGGCCATCGAGTTCTACTCCACACTAGGTTGAGGGCATCCACCCATATCATCATAAAATATGGAAAACGTAAAAATAAATGGGAATTGTTTCCTCCTATTGTGTGAAAATATGGCATCTTGAGGGCCACTGAATTCCACACTTTTGGAGATTCTTAGCTGTTAGAATAATTATGTGAGCTAATAACCAATTGAAGATATTAAATTTGGGGTTTGCGCTTCTCTGCCATATTTTTCTCCATATCACAAATATTGGGGGTAAGGGATTTGATAGAAGTAGCTTCTTATATCCATCTTTGTCGGTGTACGTATATTTCTTCCAACCAAGCTTATCTTCCTCTTGCTGGTGCCAAGGAGCACAACCTATTACTTTTATTTTTACGAGATCGTCCTAGGGAAATAGATGCTAAGGAATATAACTAAAATTCTATCTCATTTAATGGCCCTTCGAGTCCCAAAGAGAAATGTCAACTAGAGAGGTTTTGTGTTGGGTAGAAAAAAATTCTCAAATGGGAAGAAGTTCATGAATTTATTCCAAAGGAGGATTTCCCATTATGTGATCAATCCATAAGTTGATTTTCACACCATTCTTAGGTATCCAAAAGAGGAAATTGCGAATGGTCAGGGTTGCTGTTGAGAGAAGCTTCCATATCATTGACCCTTTCATATTGGGATGAACATTATCAATTCTTCGATCTCTCTCAAGTAGGAGGTGTTTTTCTCTAAGAACCTTTTCCACCATTCCTACTCGCCTGTCAAAAATCTCCATACTAGCTTTGCTCCAATGGATTTGTTTGCGAGGATAGGATCTCTAATGCCTGGACCTCCATGAGTTTTGGGGGATTTGAATGTTTCCCATTTGATTAAGAAAAATTTCTTGGTAATTTATTTTCCCCCTTCCCATAGAAACTTCTAGATTCTCTCGCCTAATTGATTCAAAATACTTAAGGGAGACAAGATAGAAAATAATTGGAAGAAACAAAGAGTAGGGAGGAGTTACATGATTGAGAAGCCTTCCAAATTGAGCCATTTTGTGCCTCATGAGTTTAGTTTGTTTTTTTATTTTGAAATGATTCCTGCCCATGCCTGCGGAGAGTGGGTTTTGAAGAAAATGTGGATTCCAAAGTATTTAAATTATTTCCATGTTCCTACTACCCGGAAGCCAATAATTCCATTGATCTGACTATGCTTAGCTATTGGTATGTTTCATAAATATATTTGAGTTTGATTTGAGTTTGTATGTCCTCTAGATTTCAGGGGGAAATTATTTATCACCTTAAATAGTCTTGCAATTATCATTGAGGCTCCTCCTAAGAGGAGTGTGTCATCAACGAACTGTGAATGGTTAATACTACGAGTGCCCTGGACTTTTTTTATTCCTGGTAACCTTCCTATCTTTCTTTCATATTCCAATTTTCAGCTGAGAGTGTGTTCCAATAAAATGTAAAGGAAAGGGGATAAATTAAATCCTTGTCGCAATCCCATGGATGCTTTAATGAACCTAGCCACTCGTCCATTGACCAACGGGGAAATCCATGAAGATTCTATGCACAAGTCCACCCACTTTACGAATTTATGATCAAATCCAAATTTGACCATTACTTTTCATAGGAAGGAGTTCTTGAATCAATCAAATGCATTTGCCATATCCATCTTGATGATCATTCCTTTATCCCCCCTGCTCTGACTGGAATCTATCACTTCTTCAACTAAAACAATATTGTCTAGAATTTTCCTTTGAGGAAAAAATCCTCCTTCATTAATAGAAATTTAAGTCTAAAAGTGCCCATGAAATTTTCATGTACATTATATTTAAACCAATCAAAATCCTTTAAATTTAAAAAAAAATACATGTAAATATTTCAGAGGGAAAAGAATAAAACTACTTTTTTAATTGTATTTTTGGCATATCTCCTTATAAGTTTACTCAAATTTCACGTGTAGACACTCTTTGGATGCAGAATTAAATTCTACATCCAACGCATACCCATTATACACATTTCTAAGAAAACCCACATTGATAAAAAATTAAGCCTACATTAAAAAAATGTGTTATCAATACAACAAAAGCGAAGTATATTGCAACCAGTTTCGCAAGTCAGGAGGTAGTGTGGCTTCAAAATCTGCTTGCAGGGCTATTTGATTAGGTGCTAGAAATGGCCTTGATATATTATGATAATCAAAGTTATGTCAAGATTTTGGAGAATCCAATATTTTATAACCAGTTGAAGCACACTAAGATCAAATATCACTTTATTTGAGACATGGTTCAAAAGGGAGCAGTGAATCTCCAGTACATATCTATAGACGAGTAGATTACATACATTCTCAATAAGCGTATGTCTAGGGGGAAGTTGGTATAATTTAGAGACAATATTAGCGTGATGCAGGATGTATCCCTCATTTAGAGTGAGATTTTATGTTTTTGCAGCATTGAGCAGACATTCTCCCATGGGGTCATGTTGATTTGACTAGGGAAGAAAGATACATTCACCCATGGGGCCGTGTTGATTTGGATAGGGGTGAATGGCCTAGGGATTTTCTTTCTCACATGGGTCCATGTTGATTTGGATAGGGGATATTGACCCACGACGCTCACATTTATTTCTCTGGGATGTAGTGATCTAATTTTAATAAAGTGAGTTTGAATTGTTTATTGATTATGGTTTTCACCAAACAATGGGGTAAATAATTCTAGTCTAACGTTGAGTTGTGATGTAGGCTCCATAAGTAAGTGGGTTTCTTGTGATAAGGTGCCTCTTTATGGATCTCCATTCAAAATTAGATCTCTATATGAATATAAGACATGTGTGAGGTAAATTATCAACATAGCCAACTCATTTGATCTTTTCTAGTAGAAGAGAAACTCAACCAAGGAGAAATTTGTTGTTGAAGATCACCTTTATCATTTTTAGTCTCTCTTATGAAGGTCACACATGTGAGGAGGTTCACTGATTTGACCAGCTAATTTGACTATAGCTTGAAATATTTTCATGAAGCCGCATGTGTGATTTGTACAGGCATTGTTTGCCTAATTTAACCTCAGTAGCATGTGTGAATAACTGACTACAATTTTAATTTCACCGCTGCTGTATGCGCAAGGGTTTGACCATAGGGCTGCATGTGTAGGATGATCGTAGAATATTGACCATAGGGTTGAATTTGACTGTAGAATTTAATTGCTGACCAACATTGACTGCAAATTTTTGATTTGAATTTTTTACTAACTTCACCAACATTGGATAGTAGTTGCTTGACCAATTTTTAATGGTATTTGACTTGTATTATTTGGAAAAATTTCTATTTTGTAAACCTTGCTAAAAGACAATTTTTCCTTAAGAAAAGATTTATGGGTTTTCTCCCAAGTTTGGGTTTCCCACGGTAAATTTTTGTGTGTCTATAGTGCATGGCTATCTTTCTATGATCTTTATTGTTTCCGTTGCATTTTCTATTGAAATTTTCTGTGTATAATTATTCAATTATATCAATGGATCAATAAATATTGTTTGAAAATCATTAGGAAGAAATTATCAAAGCATAAAATTGTATTCTACTAAACATGCCATAGAATTTCAACACTCCATGTGTATCGGAGTTCCCAAAGATGTGATCTTTGATGTGGGTGGACTTGAAAGCATGTCAACCAACCTGTTTATGTTGTCTTTCTTCTAATTGATCACTAAATGAAACTATTGTATAAAACCCATCCACTTGTAATGTACGGTTTTTTGTAGCTTACTATGGGTCTGCAGGTATTGTAGTGGTTGGTGATATGTGTGGATTACTATCCCCTTTCCCACTAGATAATGCTTCCACTTATTCACATTTTGCATCAGGGTATAAAGCTCATTGTCGTAGGAATGATAGTTAAGAATTGTACCATGAAATACTTCAAAATGGTAGCATACAATCCTTCCTCCCTGCATCAAAACCACTCCATAACATACCCACTCGCATATGTTTCCATTTCTAGAGGTTGTTGCAAGTTCGATAATGCTAGAACTAGTACTTAATTGATATTCTTATTTAACTCCTAAAACTCCCTATGCTTACCCTTTCCCCACTATAAAATCTTTCCACTTGTTGTTATGGCATGGAGTGGTGTTGTTATCATTGAAAATAAGGCTATCAATTTCCTTAGGTACTATGCTACCCCAACAAAACTCCTAACCTCAGAAACATTAGACACCGACCATTTCATGATGGCCTCCATCTTGGAAGGATCTATCTTCAACTCTCCTCCACTTGTCATATACCCCAGATACACCAAAGACTATTGTGCAAACTCACACTTCTTGATATTTTCTAGCAGTTGGTGCTTCTTTAATGTCTCTATCACCTGCTTCAAATGTGAGATGTAAGTAGGATTGTATACTAGTATATCACCCAAATAGACTGTAACAAATGAATCTATAAAAGGGTACATTATATCATTCATTAACTTCATAAATTTAGTTGATGCATTTCATAGGCCGAATTCCATGAGTAACCAATCATACAAACCTTACAGGGTTTTGAAGGTGGTCTTCTAGTTATCTTCTTCTCAGACTCAAACCTGGTGATATCCAGATTTAAGTTGAGCTTGGTGAAGTATTTTTCTTACTACAACTGATCTAAAAAATCATCTATTCTAAGTAGGGCATACCTGTTGTTGATGTAGAAATTTTAAAACAAATTATGCATTTCCTGGATTCTCCTGATCTAACAATTATATGCCATTGTTAAATACAGAATCGCTTCTTAAAAAAAATCTTGCAGAATTTAAAACACGATTTCCAATTGCAATATAAAAAAGAGAGATCAATCACACATAACACAGATGTTTTTACCGGGAAAGAATAAAGATAAAAACCCCAATATCATATATTATGTATATATCATGGATTATGAAACAATCTCATACAAAACTCTAATTCAAGAGCTTTTAGTATAATATACAATTGTCTCACATTGTCATACAAAAATTGGCAAATACATGCGCCAATTTACTACCTCTTGACAACCTGCCTCCACTGCGCAATCCCTGCTAATCACAATCCCTGAATGAATGAGATCCTGCTTGCCTTGACTATGAAATCCTCATTGGCATCTCCAATGTGTTTATGGTTGCATGAGTGCACCCACTAATGTCACAACTGATAGTCAAACTGTCCCTTTCACCTATCTCTCAACTGGGTCTCCACTAGATATGACATACATATAGTTAACAATAGTAAATATTCAGTTTCATGTGAGACCACTGATTGTGAATTAATTCACTGATCTATCACTAGTGTATGTTCAGTTACAACTAGCACAACTGAGTTTAACTCACTTAACTGAGTTAAACTACTTTACAACCCACATATTTACACATCCAACTCTATTACAACTTCGAATCACTCAGTTACAACTAAGTCCACTTGCATGTCCCACCAACCAACCTTTGAACTCAAATTTCCCATAACTAACTGGTTTTCCACTTTAGTTAACTATTTCCAAGTGATCCATGAGAATGGATTAATGTTTGTTGTCCAACTATTATTAAGGGATAATAATAGTCGACATGCATCTATAAATAGACATGTGATCTATAAATATACTTCACACATACATCTAAAAATAGAACATCATCTATAAATATACTTTTCTCACCATCTATAAATAGACTTCCGCTATAAATAGAAATTTCTCATCCGTTCTAAAATTAGACTTACACCTAAAAATAGCCCGAGGCTCCATCCTAGTGTAGGTGCTTAATTTTCACTAGGATCATTATCTTGCTGAATCTCAACACTCCCTCTCAACAAGAAAAGGATTATCCTTCACCCTGATCCTATCTCTATGGTATTCGAATTTTCTCTTGGTGAGCGCCTTCATCAGAATATCTACATCTTGATCTTCCGTAGGAATGTAATGAAGCAACATGATATTCTGCTGCACACAATCTCTGATATGATGATACCGGATATCAATATGCTTAGATATATCATGAAACACATGATTAATCGAGAGTTTAATGCAAATATGATTATCACAATGAATCACTGTAGGATCTAAATGAGAACCAAACAAGCCAACCAGGATCTTTCTCATCTAGATAGCCTCACATGCATCTTGACTTGCTGCCATGTATTCCGCTTCCGATGAAATGAGTGCCATGGATCTCTGTTTCATGCTGTACCAAGAAACAACTGTAGATACGATACTGAAGATCCCCCCTGTTATGCTCTTTCTGTCCATTGGGCTGCCTGCCCAATCTGCATCCATGAAGCCATGCAACTTCACCTCATCCGTCTATCTGTACCATAAGCCATACTTAGATGTGCCCCTCAGGTATCTCAGGACATGCTTGCTTGCCTTCCAAAAGAGCTTGGTAGGTTTAACCATCGCTTGACTAAGCTGGTTCACTGCATAGCATATGTTCGGTCTTGTATTCACTAAATACATTAGTGAATCCACTAACTGTTGATAGACAGTAGCATCCACTACCTCTCCAGATGTAGCATCCTCTTTCCTCTAGTTTCCTAGAAGAGGAGTATCCATGGGTTTGCATCCCTCCATGTGAAACTTACCCAGTATCTCCCTTGCATACTTGCCTTGAGACACAAAAATTTCACCATCTTGCTGCCATATTTCCAATCCAAGGAAATAATGAAGGAGACCCATATCCTTCATTTCGAACTCCTTTGCAAGGTCCTCCTTGCATGAGTGTATTAGTTTCTCATCACCAGTAAGTATTAAATCATCAACATAAAGAAAAATGATTAAAATCTTACCCTCCACCACAATTTGGTATAGGTTTGCATCCGCATCACTCTTGGTGAAGCCAATTCTGGTGAAATAGCTGTCGATCCGAGTGTACCAAGCACAAGGTGCTTGCTTCAACCCATAGAACGCTCTTTTGAGTCTGCACACATACGACTCGCTGCTAAAGATCTCAAATCCTTCAGGCTGCTCTATGTACACTTATTCCTCAATTATCCCATTGAGAAATGTAGTCTTCACATCCATCTGATGAATGTGCTAACCCATCTACACTGAGAGAGCAAGGATGGTCCTTATGGAAGAATACCGTGTGAAAAGTGCAAAGGTTTCTTCATAATCAATCCCCTCGATCTGTGAGAAGCCCCGGGCCACAAATATGGCCTTTTATTTCTCAACACTCCCATCAGCAACTTGCTTTACCTTGTAGATCCATCTTGAACCTACCATTGATTTATCAACCGGCCTTGGAACAATTTCCTAAGCACTTTTTCCGACAATGGAGTCATACTCCTCCACCATTGCATCTACCCATGTGGGCTCCTGCACCGCTTCCTGAAAGGAAGATGGCTCAGTCACAATACATTTGCTCATGAGAGCCATGTATCCAGTAAATCAACCAGGAGGCTATCTTTGTCTGTGCTATGAAGTAGGGGCTCCTACATTCTGCGCAACATCAAGCCTCAGCCTATCAGCTTCTGTGGTACACCTTCTGCCAGTTCTGATGTTTGGATCTGCATGAGTGGACTCCTCCAATCCATGATCCTGCTCCTGTGGCTAATCCACATCTAGAGACTCATCTTTGGGAACCAACAATTCCTCCTTCGCATGCAAGTATAGCTCCCTCTCAAGTGACAACCGCATGGCTTTCCCCTCATCGAATTTTATATCCCGTCGCATAATAGTCATATTATTATTAGGCAAATACACATGATAATTATGGGGTGTTTCTGTGTACCCCACAAATATCCCAACTTCAGCAGTTGGCTATAGCTTCTTCCTGGCGTTCTTGGTCACATGCACATAAAAAAATGAGCCAAAAAATATTAAAGTGAGAAAAATACGGTTTCTTACCAGTGAAAGCTTCTTCAGGTGTACTCATGCCAAGTACTCTATGAGGACAACGATTTTGCACGTAAATCACAACGTTGCATGCTTCCGCCCACAAATGCATTGGTAGGCCCTGACCCTGCAGCATTGTTTGTGCTGCACCCACGATCGTTCTGTTGTTCCTCTTTGTGACCCCATTTTGTAGTGGGTTATGAGGCGCTATGAGTTCTCTTCGAATTACTTCTTTGCTGCAAAAGTCTTTGAATTCGTTAGAGATGTATTCTCCACCATTATCGCTCCTCAGAGCCTTCATTTTCTTCCCCGACTCTTTCTCCGCCAATGCCTTAAACTCACAGATATTTGAGAATGTTTGATCCTTCTTCTGCATGAAGAAGATCCAAAATTTACGAGAAAATTCATCAACAAAAGTAACATAATACCTGTGTTTTGCTGTTGAAGCAGCCGAGAATGGTCCACACAAATCTGTGTGAACTCTCTCTAGGATCATTGAAGCACGATTCTCATTTTCATGAAAGGTGGACTTTACATACTTCCCCATGGTGAAACCCTTGCACTGATCTAACTGAGCAAGTGTTCCCATTGTAAGTCCAGTAGATATTTGCTACATGACTTTCAAGGCTCCATGATGAAGATGGCACAATCGCCTGTGCCATAATTCGCCCTCATCCCGGCTCACCACTTTTTCTGCCTTTCCCATCATGGCAGCGCAGGCATCTACCTCTAGCTTGTAGATATTCTTAACTCGAATCCCCCATTGTTTTATGTCACAAGAAATATTTTCCATCGTTGAAAGCAACATCATAGCCTCTGTCCTCCAACATCGCGACTGAGACCAAATTTTTCTTCAGACCTGGAACATGCATAACATCTTTCAATTGAAATGGTTTACCTACATCCCTCTCAAAGGTAATAGTACCAATTCTGATTGCACTGTATCACCCATCATCACCCATCTCTATATGCATTTGGAGATATTTGTCCTCCAAGTCATTGAAAAGCTTTTTATCTCCCATCATGTGGAAGGAAGCACCACTATCAAGATACCACACTGATCTCAATGCACTTGAAACCATGCATGTGATCAAAGAGAAATCAAGTTCAAATTGCGAGGCAAGGGCCTCACCAGCTACAGCTCCAACAACCTTCTTGTTCTTCTTCTTCTGTGGGAAGTTAGTGGCGAGATGCCCATGTTCGTGACAGTGAAAACACTTCACCTTGGACAAATCCAGCTTCTTGCCTTTAGACTCAGATTTTAAATGGAATTTCTTCCCCTTCCCTTTCCTTGCCTTGGCATCCAAAGAAAAATCCTCTTCATCATCATGCTTTGATGAAGGGCCATCTCTGGTGTTCCGCCTGAACTCCTCCTACACTAGATTTGACCATAGTTGTTCCCAATCCGACAGTTTTTCCTATCCGTTGAAAAAGTATTCATAATTGTGCCAACTCTTAGGAATTCCCAAGAGAGCCAAACTAACTAACTCATCATCAGCAAAAATGATTCCCACACTCCCCAGTTCATCCCGACATTGGAAAAAATTTGTGAGATACTTTGGAATATTGTCGCCCTTTTCCATATTGATCTTTCTGAGTTTATCCTTCAGCGCCAATTTCCAATGGTCGCTACTTCTTTGGAAAAGATCCGTCAAAGCCTTCCACATAGAATATGGAGTGGCTTTCCCATGAAGGCTTGAGACAATGTGGTCTCGTACACCTTCCAACAAAATCCTTCTCGCCTTCGCTACTTTCTTTTGCCATGCATCAATAATGCAACATCCATCAAAGTGGGCTTAGGAACATCACTGTCAATGAATTCCTTCAAGCCATTATCTTCAAGAACAACCTCCATCCTGTCCTTCTAGGAAATGTAGTTTGAGCTTCCCTCGAGTGCATACTCTAGCCGCAAGCCATTGAAAGCCATTTCGATGTTTACTCAACTGTTGCACCAAGAAATTCTTGCAGCAAATTTGAATTGTTTCCACCAACAAACTTAGTTCTTGATTCAAAATTGCAATCTTCTGTGCTTCGATACCATGTATAAATTTTAAAACAAATCATGCATTTCCTATATTCTCCCGATATAACAATTAAATTCCACTGTTAAATACAGAATCTTTTCTACAAAAATCTCGCGGAATTTAAAACACGATCGCCAATTACAATATCAAGAAGCCTAGATCAATCACACATAACACATATGTTTTTACCGGGAAAGCATAAAGCTAAAAACCCCACTATCATATATTATGTATATATCACGGATTATGAAACAATATCATACAAAACTCTAATCCAAGAGCTTTCCGTACAATATACAACCGTCTCACACTGCCATACAAAAATTGGCAAATACATGTGCCAATTTACTGCCTCTTGGCAACCTGCCTCCACTGCGCAATCCCTGCTGATCACAATCCCTGAATGAATGAGATCCTACTTTCCTTGATTGCACAATCCTCATTGGCATCTCCAATGTGTGTGTGGTTGCATGAGTGCACTCACTAATGTCACAAGTGATAGTCAAACTGTCCCTTTCACCTATCTCTCAACTAGGTATCCACTGGATCTGACATGCATGTAGTTAACAATAGTAAATATTTAGTTGCATGTGAGACCACTGATTCTGAATTAATTAAATAATTAATTCACTGATCTATCACTAGTGTATGTTCAGTTACAACTAGCACAACTGAGTTTAACTCACTTAACTGAGTTAAACTAATTTACAACTCATATAACTACACATCCAACTCTGTTACAAGTTCGAATCACTCACATACAACTAAGTCCACTTGCATGTCCCACCAACTAACCTTTGAACTTGAATTTCCCATAGCTAACTGGTTTTCCACTTCAGTTAACTATTTCTAGGTGCTCCATGAGAATATATTAATGTTTATTGTCCAACTATTATTAAGGGATAATAATAGTCAACATGCATCTATAAATAGACATGTGATCTATAAATAGACTTCGCACATACATCTAAAAATAGAAAATAATCTATAAATAGAATTGTCTCACCATTTATAAACATACTTCCAATATAAATAGAATTTCCTCATCCTTTCTCAAAATAGACTTACACCTAAAAATAGCCCGAGGCTCCATCCTAGTGTAGGTGCTTAATTTTCACTAGGGTCATCATCTTGTTGAATCTCAATAGTTGAGCATGATTTTTTTCAATCCATGCAATCAATACACATCTGCCCAGTCCCATCTTATTTGGTACAGTGATGACGGGTGACCTACATGCTGATGTACTCGATTGAATGACACCTTGTTACAATAGTTGTTGCAATTTTTTCTTCACCTCAATTTCTTCTATAACCTACTACTTATTTAACCCAATGTTTGGCAATGGGGAGTTCGACTATAGGTGGATCTCATGCTCCAATTCTCTCTTGGGTGGTAACCCTTTAGGCTCTCGGAACATATCCATAATGCATGTAGAAAATATTCAACTTGTTTGTTTTGTTTCGTAATACACCCTTCTAGGGATGCCTTGCCTCTTACTGACTCTTCTATAGATTGATTTTCTCTTAAAAACAATAAAACATACTTCTTGCTAGAACTAATCAATTTCGTGTGTTGGTTGGCACTTACTAGTGAAAATTTTGACTTGCCTTTGTGCACATTGATGGTGAAATTTTTTCCATCCTTGAAGATCTCGAATGTACATGTAGGTACTTCCAAACACCACTCCGCATACATTAAGGGGAACCATATCTAGTTATATTTCATCGACAAAATCAACACTAATAGAAAATATAATTTTGCGCTATTTTTTTACCTTCAACTTTGCATCCTTATTTACCCATCCCAATGGATATGGGCTTGGATGATCATGGACTTCCAATCCCAATTTTTTGACCAACTCCGCGACAATGAGATTCCCCTGTGATCTTGAGACAAAAATAACATTGATATTTATTTTCTTGACCTGTATATTTATGTCGAAGAGTTTGGTCATTTATTTCTCTTCCTATTACTGGAGGCTACTCATGTTCACCTCCATCTACACTGACGTACAAATGATCCTCTCATCCAGGTATGAGTTGATTTCAACCAGGTTGATCAATTCAGTGTCCATGAGTTTCTTATTTTTATTGTCTTTATTTTTGTCACGTTAAGTTCTCAACGAAACTTATAGCACTTATCCTCTATATGACCGTTAATGTTGCAATGGTTGTTGGGATATTTGTACTGGTGTACTATACTTGGAGTCTTTTTATATTTTCCCCCTTTCCACTTCATTATGGGAATGTTGAGTTATAAAATGGGCTCCATAAGGGAAATAATAAACTAAAACTTACGTATTTTTAAAGAAAAAAAAGGAAATTAAAATTTTTATTAAATTTTCAACTTATCTCCTTGTATATTCACTCAAAAATTTCCTTGTATTATATTTCCATATTCCTTTTGGCAGGCTCCAATCAAGTTTTAAAGTTTCATTTGGTTAATTTGCTAGATCCAACTCATCTAATTGAGGTTGGAGGATGGGATGTCCTGGACACTGAAGGATTTAACTGGGCATTACTGATAAAGAACATGTGGAGGGAATTAAAAGGTAAAGGTATATGGAAAAGCATCATTTATTGGAAATATCTTCTATATAAGAATCATGAGTGGTGGATCATTGAAGCTGCGATTGAGAAAAAATTATCATCCTACATTTGGAGGAGCATGATGAAAAATAAAAATTGGCTTATTTGGAATCTAAGGTGGGAAGTTGGTTTCGGTTTAGATATTATGGTTGACCTAGACGCCATAAAGGGAATTGTTGGAAACCACACACTATTTGGATTTATCCTGCGGAAACTTCATGAAAACGATATTATTTCTATTAAAGAAATATCTTATGTTAATATACATTTAAATTCCTTACTAACATGGATCAAGGAATATGAGTTGGGTTTTATAGGCCATATTGTAGCAAAATGGGAGAAATACACTCTCTTGTTTGTTCTTGTTGGAATTACTTTCAATGATCAGGATGATAGAATTATCTGGGATGGTTTGGTCAAGAAGAATCAGATCGTTGTAAAGGAAGAATATCTCAGAACATCTCTATCAATCATCATCCCAATACAATGGATTTGGTTTCAAAATTCATGGTACTGGAAGATCCCAATGAAACTCAAGTGTTTCTGTTCCCTGGTGCTGCAAAACAAAGTCCTTATGTGGGATATCTCTTACACATAGGATTTGCGGGCCCGGGAAGGTGTACAATGTGCTTGAAAAATTTAGAGGACATGAATCACTTGTTTCTAACCTTTCCTTTCGCTTCTTCAATATAGGGTGGGGTCGTTCATCAGTTGAATTTGAATGGTAAATGGATCTCTAGCTTGATTGAGGACTGTGTTAATCAATGATTCAAGACTTATAAGACTATCACTCGTTTCAATTTTATATTTTATGGGTCATATGGAGGAGACATAACTCAAATATTTAAAAAAAAGAAGAGATTGATGTGAGAGTGATAGTGTTCAAGATCGTTTCTTATTTCTCAGAGATTGGCCCTAGAAAGAAGAAGAAAATTTTTTTTTTGTACAAATTAAGGACATATGGAAGAACTATCCCGTTGCATGTTTTTATGGGGCTTCTTCATAAGAAATATATGGATGTGGTGCATACATAGTTCTTGGAATTAAGATAATAGATTATGCAAACAATATGTGAAACAAACAAGTAAGTTGACACTGTGAGGCATACAATTGCAATGCATGTAAGGTACTTTCACAATAGGGAAAAGAGAGAGCGAGCCTATAGAATAAAAGTAATAGTACTATCCTAAGAGAGACATACAAGAGCATGGAAGAAATCGTTAGTTAACCTACAAAGTAGTTCACAAGATAAAAATTATCATAAAAGCACACATTCAATAAGATGCATATCAAATCCAACAAAATAGTTCATTTTCATTAGTATGCGTTACCATAAATATACACTGCAAACAATGAAAGAATAGTATCACAATTATTCTTGACATATGCATGAAAGTAAGTCGACTCTGAGAGCTTCATATATTAAGTGAAGGTCCCAAAATACACAATTACAATGTTGTCACACTAGCCCCAATAGTGGAACATTAAGTCACCACTTGATCCTCCAAAGAAATATCTCTCCTATGCCAAACTAGAGAAGCCATGGTGAAAAGTCCAAAGTCCTCTCTCTTGAGCTATGAGAGTGTATTTATAACAAATGAAGTGACTCTCCACCTCCCACATGCCTCTTGACCTCCCTCATAACCCTTGAGATCCTACTATGAATTTTTGAATTCATATATGACCTTTGAGCTTCTACAAGAATTTAGAACTTTGTAGTGACTTTTCACATTCCATGTGGGACCCTTGGGATTATACACATTCAAATTTTTTCTTTTGGAAAATTACATAATTACATCCACAAATGACGTGGAAAAATATAATGACCCATAAGACTCTTATAGTAACACGTGGATAAATCATGAATTGGAAATGATGACATGGAACTTCATTGTGATGTGTAAATGCCAATTTTTCCTCCTTTCTTCCATATTTTTATGTTCATGATAGATTTTGCAAGTTCTTCATCTTAATCCTCCAAGAGTTTTGTTGATATGGAGTGTTCAATGTAATCTTGATCTTCATTCTTCTGTCATGGTCTAGTGTCCCTTCATATCTTGGCTTGATGGTCTCTTTGTGTCTCCAACTTCACAAGTATTGTAAGTAATGGTTCCATGTCATGTGCAGTTGTCACTGTGAGTTCCCAAGCATCAGTATAGAAGCTACTGATTCCTATGTAATGAGTTGGAGTCATGATATAGATGTGTCGAAGTCAACGATTTATGTCTTATATATTTGTAAGTGTTGTGATCAATAAAATATGAAGTGCATTGTGTGATTTGTTGTGCAATCTCTCTGATTATCCTTCAGATTTATAATATGGTATCAGAGCAGGTTCTGGCCTAACCGCCTCATGGGAGACCCAAGAAAATGTAGGAACTCTGAGAATTAAATCTCTATTGTGTACATATGGTAGAGTAAATTTTGGTTATAAATTATTTTTTGTGAGTATTTATTTCATGTATTTTATGTTAAGAATTGTGTTGTGCCCCCAGTGGGAGTGCACACGGGAAGATTTTTTTTTTTTTTGTGTGTGTGTGTGTGTGGTGCGTGGATCATCTGAGAGCCGTGTTTCCATCATTGAGGGTCGTATATATTAGTGTTTGTATTTTCCCTGAGCAGGTGAAGGATTTAGATTTGGGACTATAGAGTTTCTTTCTTTCTTGGTTCATTGTTGGATGATGCGGTGGCTAAGATCATGTAAAATTTTATGTTTGGTTGTTCCGCGTGGCTGAGATATGAATGATTATGTTCTAGATTTGAGAATACAGAATCAAATCTGAGAATTCACGAGTAAGGAGCCGCAACGACAAAAGAAAATAGGGTCACATCATTGGAGGCCATAGTGGAATCCAAAGCATTTCTTTTTCTTTTGTTTTGTTGTCATTGTTCTTTAGCCACCGTACTAATATGAAGGTTTTGGTGGGTGTGAGATCCATCAAAAATGTTTAGGAGTTAGACACAAGATATTACAAATGAAAAAAACTATCAATTTTCTGAAGGAACCACTACCAGTCTACTAGTCAATTTTCTAAAGGATAAGAGAAATATCATTTTTCTGGAGGTGGAAACCCATCAGATCAGTGAATTTGCATCTTCATCATCAAAATTGATGTGGATATCTACGGTGGAGGGTGTGCATTGATTCTATAATTGAATATGTCCTACTATTTTTTGTGTCATAAAGTTGTGGAGCATTTGATCCATTTCGCAGAGCTGAAGAGTTGGCGTGAAAGTTGTGGAGCCTGGAGCCAAGCGTAGTATTGTGTCAAAGGAGTTGAATTATGTGTGTACCTGTCCCATGTTGATTGGAATCAATGCTCAAATATTATGCAACTCTCAAACGTTAAATTAAAATGTCAATTATGGCATTGGATGTGTTGTAGTGGCTTGGAGTTTTAATTTGCATTTGGAAAGGAGTTGTTATTGTTGTAGAAATTTGCATCTGCATGTCTCTTACTAAATTTTTTTTTTTGGGGTCATGTGTTGAAGATTTATCATAATGCGTTTGTTGAGTTTATTTATTGTTTTTCAATTAAATTGGTGTTCAAAGCTATTATGATTTTATTTCTAAAATTGAAAGACCAATTAATGAACAAAAACACATCTTTCAAGTTAATGGTTCTCAACGTTCTTCGGTGTCGAGAGAACACATCATTGACTTGGTTATTTTGAGTCTATTATATGAAAATGTGTATTGTCATTCTTTGGTGCTTCAAAAACATTAGTTACAAGTTTTATTCATATGTATGTAAGTGTGTATGTAAAAAGGTCAATTGTATGATGGACTGTTGGATAAGCTCGCTACATAGACAACTTACCTATATAATTAGATGTATGTATTTCGATGAATAATACTAGGATGGAAGCATGTCCATAGAGATATCCAATATATAGAATATTGTTCGGGGTAGTCAAGAAGTGTCAATTGTACAAATTTCATCAACGATGGTTAGAGGCAGTTATGTTTTAAATGAAGGTCAAGTGACAACTCAAATATGTGGTGGTGAATAAAGAGAGGTGTTTTCTAGATTACCGAGTGAATTTCAGTTTTGATCAAGAAAATTCAGGCATATATCATATTGTTGTTTTAATATGTGTTTTCATTGTTTTCCATGTAAGCATTAAGGGATGGTATTGGAAGTAATGCTTCCATGTCATGTGTAGTTGTCATTGTGAGTTCCCAAGTGTCAGTTTAGAAGCTGTTGATTCCTATGTAATGATTTGGAGTCATGATATAGATGTTTCGAAGTCAACGGTTTATGTATTATATATTTTTAAGTGTTGTGATCAATAAAATATGAAGTGCAGTGTGTGATTTTTTATGTAATCTCTCTTCTTATCCTTCAAATTTCTAATAACAAGTGCCTTCTTACATGATATCCTTAGCATGCTCCTTGAGAATCATCTTTTCATTTCAAGATAACAACATCTGCAAATGGATTTCACTCATGAAAAGATGACATCAATCCCAAAATCAAATAACCTACACACTGATTGAGCTAAGACAATGTACAAGATTGAAGGGGAGGCTCAAGGATTACGCATAGCATAGGAATAAAAGGAAATGATCAGGGTCTAATCACTAGGACTGTGCAATACACAATGGCTGAGGGACAAGAAGGAAAGCTTACGTATTTGAGGGAGTCAAGGATGGAGTGATGCAAGCTTTCTCATTGTGATTATGTAGTGCACAATTATGGAAGGAATGAGACAGTTGATTTTGTAGTTGAGCAAGTCAAGAAATAGGACAGTGCCTGCCTGCTAACTAAGAATTTGAAATGCGCATTGGAGGCATGATTGGGGATATATCATGTAGTTGGCTAGTCCAAGAGGTAGGGAATGGGAACCAAGATTGCGCATATGTAGTTCTTGGAGGTAGTGAGTGTGTAGTTCCCAGTTCCAGGAGGAAAGGATGACTGATTGGGGCTTGATATTGCGTAGTGTATAGTTCAGGAAGGTAAGATGAGAAGTGGTTGGTAAGGAAAGTTGTGAAGACAGGAAAGCCTCAGAAATTGACTAAGTGTAGGATCAATGAAGCATAAAGAAATGACTAGAAAATGACTTGAACATGATCACACACTCATAAATGATCAACAACATGCTAATGAAACACTTAACACCTAGAATCAAAATGCATCCATTGAAATGAAAACAAATTGACACTTACCTCCATGTGCGACTAATTAGATACACTTTGTGACACTAGTGTCAATTGGAAAAGGAAAATGTGAAAATCTTTGGGTATAGGTCTAATGCATATCTCTATGAAATATATAACCCACAAGTATAAGAGAAAACGCTAAAGTTTCCTCTTAAATATGTGATATAAATCCCTTTCATAAAGAATGACACTTGCGACAAGAAGAATAATTGAAAATGACACTTGCTAACAAAAGTAAAAGAGACACATGCGAAAGCTAAAGAAAGAAAAATAGAAACTTGCAAAAGTAAAAGCAAGAAAAAATTATAGTTGCGCAAGTGAATGCGACACTTATGAAAGCAAAAGCACGCAAAAGAGACAATTGATAAAACTCACTGAGATGATGATACACTTGCAACTGAGGGAGACAGATTGTCAATTGGAATTGCATAATGAATGCATGGGTTGCACAGTAACTGTCGCTGCCAACTGAAAAAAAACTGTCATTAGGGATTGCACAATGTTTGAGATTTACATAATGTTTTCCACTAAATACTGCATACTTATCGTCTTTAAATGATAGACACGGGTCACTAATATTTCTAAAATGAGGTGCGCTTGTGAATACATAAAAAAAATAAGCATGTGTAAGAAAGTGACTTCAACCGTTAAAATATCACAAGAATACATCAATCATTCATGAAGCGACTATGATCAACTTGAAATGACAAATCATAAGATCACAAGGAGGCTCCAAAATTCAAGTGTAGGAAAAATTTTGGAGGGTGTTTGTCGTAAGGACATGCTAGAAGAACTCAAACTTCCCTGCATAGGTCTTCCTTTGAGCACAAAGTCTTAGTCTTTTAGGAATTATTGATTCGCTATGTGGATCACCTTAACTTCCCCATTTAAACATGTTATAGATGTAGTCTCTTTCATTCCCTTTCTTGACTAAACATGTTTACAAATATTACCATATCACAATGGTTTCAATCTAGGAGAAGGGTAATATATAGTTGTGAGTTTGAAATTATCAGAGTTTTTATTCATTTTCAGTGTTTCCCCCTGCCAGCTAGAGTGTTTAGTACCCTGATGGATCCACCATAGGGACACAAGCGTTTCTTCATTGATAGCGAGCATTTTCAGTACCCTGATAAAGTTACTTGCTTCACCTCTCTGCGCAGAAATCCTTTCTCTTGTTTCATCCCTTATTTTATTTTCAATATGCTTATTGGAATTTTATCGACATTTATATCGCCAAGGTGGAAGAGGGATCCCAAATTATTTAGAGTGAGAAAGGTTGTTCCTTCAGAGACTGTTATATACCTCTGAAATTTATATTCTCGCCATTAGTTTCCCCTTTCCTTTCTCTACTCGTTTGGATCAACTTGTAAAACACCATTTAATTACAACAATGAGTCAAGGAATGAATATCCTAGAATATATAAGGTGTCAAAGTTCCGCTCAAAGATTTTTGTTTGAATGAATTGTATTTTCCATTCAGACATATTTGAATTTAAAATATGTGTAGGCCCAAACGAAGGAGAGGAAGACAAATTAGCCAAGAGTTTCTCACCATCACAATTACCTTTTCAAAACTTTACCACATCGTTCTCTTAATCCATATAAGAGAAATTTTCAGGCATCATCTTATTGAACAAAATGAGAAAGAAAACATGACACAAAAAGAAAAAAAACAAGAGAACAAGACAAATGTAAGACTAAAATGGGAAGCAAGAAAATAAGGCAACTGCAAAGACTAGACAAAAATAAAAATACAGAGTAGATGCAATGCAAAAGAAAAACTAAAATGCAACCAGTCTTACTCATAACATAAATGGCTAGAAGGTTAGGGCTAAGTGAAATGAAATTTCCAATGTATCCATTCAAGTTTCTCCCAACGTACAAAAATAAATATACGAGCAATTAAACACAATATAAAGTAATGTGCAACATTAAAGATAACAAGTTGAATACCTTGCACAAGAAATTGAAGGTCTTGCCTACTGGAAGAAATATGTGCCATAACAACTAATATTAACCAGTCCACAACCTTACCTTTCTGATTAGAACAATAATCATATACACCTCAAAATATTCTCGTGAATGTACCTTCATCCATGTTCTCATTCTTAACAAACATCAAGAGATATCAAAACTTATTATTTACGACAAATATTGCTAAGAAATATGTTTCCAGCCAGTCATATATTCAATCATGGAATTCAAAACAATCCTTTTGAAAACCCCGAGACTCTTGGGAGAATGAACTTTCAATTAGTGAATTCGAATCATGGGGAGAATCTTGCAATGAAAATATGACTTGATCATGTTCAAACACCTTGTCAAGATAGTGAGAACCCGACATAACTATCAACAAAGGCTGAAGTACCTCAAGTGATTGAAACGTTTCTGAACCTGATAAATCATAAAGATCAATGGGTTCAACAATATCAATTGATGTAAAAAAACTATCATTAGATATACTAGTGGGAAAATGGTTATTTGAATGAAAATTGTTCAACCTCGTGTTATGATCAGATTGATAGCTTAACATACAATATTCTCGATTCTCGATAAATTCCCTTTGTGTTTAATTCCATACTAGAAAAATAATATAAAATCCTGGGGAATTTTTTTTTTTTTTGGCCTTGTAAATATCAGAAACCGATTAGAATAACATGCTAAGAAAATGTTAGAAGGATATGTAAAATATAGTATCCATATCAGCAAGGGGGTTTTGATCCATTAAATTATTCAAGCATTTAATGATACTCAAAATGATTGATCATGCCAAAATAAAATTTATTAGCTTCATATCATTCACAAGAAATATTAGGAGTCGATTGTTCATAGAAACACCTAACAAATATAAATACTTCAGAAAATGATAATATTTACCTCGATAATCTGAAAGATAAGATTCATAGCGCTATGCATTCATGAAATACATATATTCCAATCCTGCATTCTATGTAAGAGGTTTACATGGAGATGAATTAAACAAAACAAACTATACTATCTGATCAGAAACCCAATCTTGAAAATTAGAAAATTTGTCTTGGAAAAACAAAAACTTTCAAGCACGAATTTTCACCCAGTGAAACAATGCAGAGAAAATAATTTTGTGAGAAAATATATATCTGACCTAGGTTGAGGATCTCATTAGGATCACAATAAATTTACATAACTATCAACGAAAGTTGAAGTTCCTTTAATCCCTTTCAAATCCTAGAACTTTCAAATGTTGAATAACTATATTTTGAAAGAGGTGTTACATCATGCATTGCATGTGGACAACCAATATCAATTATTTCAACAAGACCACTATTATCTAGATGGAAACCATCTACATCACTAGTTTGATTATATTTTTCAACCTCAACAAATATATTACTCAAGTCATAAGGTTCTTTTGATCGCACATCGAAGGATGTATGAATCAGATAATTTTCATGGGAAATTTGAATTGAAGAATTATCCTCATGCAAGTCTGGAAAATGCAAGGTATGTAATAGATGCTTAATGATTTCATTTTTTTCTTCTTCATCATGTGTGGTATTACCACCTTGTGTCAGTTAAAAATTATGCTCATCAGTTTGTGAATTTAAAAATCATGGCATATTTTCATCACAATATAATTCATTGCAAGTGGTAGGACATAAGGGATAGTGAGCCGAAGAAGAAGTTCCCATAAGGAAATATTCTTTAACTAGATTGGATTCTAGATTGAAATTTTGTAAATCGAATCCTACTTGAGAAATCAAGAAATCAATTGATACAATGGGGATTCCATTACCATATATATCAATGGAGTCATTGTGATCAAAATGATGGTTGTCCAAGGCTTTATATTGGTTAAAAAAATTGATTTCATTCGACTGATTGTCGATATTATAAGATTCTAGGTCATTCGAGAATGGAGTAAAAATATCTTCACCTTTTTTCCCCTCTACCAATGGAATATGACCTCCTTGTACCTGATTACCATGTGAAACAACACATTAAGAATCAAAAGTATCTAAATAAATTATTGGTGGAGTGGATTTACTAAGAGAATCAAGGCACTAAGAGCCATGAGATGTAGGTGATAGAGGATGACAAGTATCCCATGAAGAAACAATACTTTCAATGAAATTAGAGTCAAGTTTAGGATCATGTGCGTCAATGTAATTTGGAGGGATCAAGGGATTAACCTTGACCTCAGGCTCCAAGGATTTATTAGAACATTTAAAGTTTTCTTGGATAATATATTTTCCATGGGAAGGAAATGAAAGCGGGATAAGTGGATAAAATTTTTGGTTTTCATATTTCCCAACCTCAAAAATATCACCATAGACTACCTTGTTAGGCAATGAAAAGGGAGGAGGACAAGGAACAAGAGGGGAAATATTTTCCTCCTTTGAAATTGGAGGTGTCTCATGATCAATATAAGTTGGGAGAGTGCAATAAACCAAATATTTTGATTCAAATTGTTTCAAGGAGATTTTAACCAAACGCTAGAAATTTTCATTAAATAAATCCCTATCCACACCTTATTCAGGAAACTCATAACAAAGGTGAAGAAAAGGATCAAGAAAATACTCTAACGATTCACTAGGTTTCATGCTAAGCTAATTGATTATTTTATATGCATATTTATAGTCATAATTATCAAAGGCCTGACGAAGCTCCTTAAAGGGTTGTTTGAACAAGTGAATGGGAGAAATTGGTAAAGTGTTCCACCATTTCTTAACTTGGCCTTCAAGTGTGAGGGTAAAATGTGTACAAACAACTTCTTCAGAATCAATTTCATGAAAATTACAAAGTTTGAGAAACATAAGTGTATTCTCTAGAATAGATGTTTTACCCTTGCCTTTGAATTTAAGACGTGACATGCCATCTATTAGTTCTACTTGAATTGAAAGATTTAAATTCTTGGAAAACACCCGGGATTAAGATTTGGGAAGAGACCATTCAAGATAAGAGATTCAAAATAGACTCAACGAGCTCAACTTATCATCTGGAAGTCCTTATAGTGCCACAAGTTGACAATTTTGGAAATATTTCAACCAATGGGGGTCTCCCAGGTATGAAGTCCCAACCAGACATCACATAATTTAGAGTAGGATTCCCAACTAGGAAATAAGGCCAATTGCTATTATTCTTAGGAATTTTCCTTAGCTACAAATATAACCATAAGAGGTTATGAAAATGACATTTGAAACAAAAAATTAAGTTGACATTGTGAGGCATACAACTGCAATACATATAAGGTACTTTCACGACATGGAAAAGAGAGAGTGAGCCTCTAGAAGAAAAGTAATAGTTCTATCCTAAAAGAGACACGCAAGAGCATGGAAGGAATCATTCATTATAGGAATTTTTAGGTCTAAAATAGGCCTCCTAATGAAATTATAAAATAGTAGTGGAAATAATAAAATAAGATTTGATTACATCATCAAATTTTAGAGGGAAAAAATAAAAAAAACTATTTTTTCAACTCGTATTTTCAACCTATCTCCCAAAGTTTTTACTCAAATTTCAAGCGAGAGTACTCATTGAATGAAAAATTTAATTCCTGATCCAAGGAGTACCCATGTTGTATACTTTCGATGAATCCTGCTATACGAAAAATGAGAAATACATGAAAAATGTGATTGCAATCACATTTTTTCATGTATTTCTCATTTCTCGTGTAGAAGGGTCCATTTAAAGTATGCAACATGGGCACTCCTTGGATGAGGAATTAAATTTTGCATCCTACGAGTACTCTTGCTTGAAATTTGAGTAAAAACTTTGGGAGATAAGTTGAAAATACGAGTTGAAAAAGTAGTTTTATTATTTTATTATTTTATAAACTTTTTACCTTTTTACTTAAAATATGGTGAATCATCCCCCATGATTGACATCATCATCTTGAATTTTATTTGTTGTTATAAAGTTTATTTTGGTTGTAGATTTTTCTTAGGAGGCCCATTTTAGACCTCAAAATTCCCCTAATGAGTTAACATGCAAAGTAGTTCATAAGATAACAAAAATCATAAAATATATTAAAAAAACACATTCAATAAGATGCATACCAAAGCCAACGAAATATTTCATTTTCATTAGTATGTGTTAATGTAAACATACTCTACAAACAATGAAAGAATAGTCTCACAATCATTCACAACATATGCATTAAAGTGCATCAGCTATGAGAGCTTCATATGTTAAGTGAAATTCCCAAAATACGCAATTACAATGTTTCCACAATAGCCCCAATAGTGGAACATTAAGTCACCACTTGCTCCTCCAAAAAAATATCTTCTCTCCTATGCCATATGCCAAACTAGAGAATCCAAGGTGAAAATTCCAAGGTCCTATCTCTTGAGCTATGAGGGTGTATTTATAACAAATGAGGTGACTCTCCACCTCCCACATGACTCTCAACCTCCCTCTTGACTGTTGGGATCCTACTATGACTTATCAAATCCCTATATGACCTTTGAGATTCCACATGAATTTAGAAATTTCTAGCGACTTTTCACATTGCATGTGGGACCATTGGGATTCCACACATTTACATTTTGTCTTTTGAAAAAATACATAATTACATCCAAAAATGATGTCAAAAAATACAATGATACATAAAACTCTTATAGTGACACATGGAAAAATCATGACTTTGGATTGATGACAGGAACTTCAGTGTGATTTGTCAATGTCAAGCTTTCCTCTTGGCTGCCATCTTTTTATGTTCATCATAGATTTTGCAAGTACTTCATCTTCATCCTTCAAGAGGCTGGTTCATATGGAGTCTTAAATGTGACCTTGATATTCATTCTTCTGTCATGATCCAGTGTCCCTTCATCTATTGTCTTGATGATCCATTTGTGTCTCCAACTTCACAAGTGTCTTCTTACATGATCTCCTTAGCATCCTCTTTGAGCATCATCCTGTCATGTCAAGATAACAACACATGAAAATGGAATTCACTCGTGAAAAGAAGACATTAGTCGCAAAATATCCTAATATATCTTATTTCTTATGCAACACACATAATTGAGGGGATGATCAACGATTGTATAGTGCATAGAAACATAAGGCAGAGATGAGGGTATAGTCACTAGGACTACGTAGTGCGTAGTGAATGAGGGTCAAGAAGGAAATATTGTGCAATTGAGTGAGTTAGGGATGTAGTGAAGCACACTTTCTCACTGTGATTGTGTAATGTACAGTTTTGTAAGGACTAAGATAGTATATTTCACAATTTAGCAAGTCAAGTACTGAGACAGGGCTTGATTGTTGACTGAGAATTTATAGTGCACAGTGGAGGCCTGTTCGGGCAAAGATTTAACAGTTAGAAAGTGAAAGAGGCAGGGGATGGGAACTGGGACTGTGCAATGCACAATTATTGGATGTAGTGACTGCAAAATGCGCAGTTGCGGGATGCAAGGATGGATAACTAGCACTAGAGACTGCGCATGGCATAGTTCAGGAAGGCAAGATGAGGAGTGGTTGGTCCAAAAAGTTGCAAATACAAGAAAGATTCAGAAATTGACTAAGTGTGGGATCAGTGAAGCAGAAATATAATACCAGAACATGACTTGAACATGATCACACACTCAAATGATCAACCACACAACAATGAAACACTTAACACCTAGAATCAACATGCATCAATTAAAACAACATCAAAATATCACTTTCCTTCAAGTGCGACACTTTAGATACACTTTGTGACACTAATGTCGAATGCAACAAGAAAATGCACAATAATATTCTAATGCATATCTATATGATATATAGAACCCATAAATACAAGCAAAAATACCAAATTTACCTATTAAAGATGTGTATGATAACTCCTTTTCACAAAGAGCGATACTTGCGACAATATGAATAAGTGAAAATGACACTTAAAAAAGCTAAAGGAAGTGGAATCGACATCATGCGAAAGCTACAGAAATCAAAAGAGAAACTTGTGAAAGTGAAATCAAGGAAAAATGATAGTAACTAAAGTGAAAGCGATAATTATGAAATAAAAGGAACACAAAAGCGATAGTTGATAAAAATCACTAGGATGAAGGTACACTTGCAACTAAGAGTGAGAGAGACTGTCAACTGGAACTGCACATTGAATGTCCACATGGATTGCGTAGTCACTTTCCATATCAATTGCGTGAGTAATAGCATTAGGGATTTCACAATGTTTTCCACTAAAGACCACACAATACCTATCTTCAAAGGATATACATGGGCCTCTAATATTTCTAAAATGTGGTGCGTTTGTGAATAGATAAAAAAGCTAAGCATGTCTAAGCAAGGAATTCAAAAGTTAAAATCTCCCAAGAAGACATCAACCAATCACGAAGCGACTATGATAAAATTGGAATGACATATCAAAACATTGCAAGGAGTCTCCAAAATTCAAGTGTAGGCAGAATCTTGGAGTTTGTTTGTCACAATAACAATAGGTGCGCAGGTGGAGATGGCACAAACACTAGTGCGGAAACCGTAACTCTATGAGGTGTTATATTATGTGCTAAATGTTTGGGTATTGATATTTTACATGTGCATGAATATTCCAAGGGTATTATTGATTGGGTTTAGGGTATCTCCCAGTTCAATCCGCCTACAGTCTCAAATTGGATGAGGCACATCTGCACGTTGGAGAAGACCTTTCTTCGAATAACATACTTGCACATCTACAAAGAAAAAAAACCATGTTACAGATTCTCTGTCAAAGAAGGGTGTCAGCTTAGATCCAAGTGTGATCGTGATCACATCATATGACCAAGGAAACTAGAAAAACACTAGAATCATTAATATCATCTAACTTCTCTTTTATAGAGGACAAGAACTCTAATGAACAATTATTTTGATATTTTGGTTAGTTTTACATATTATTCTTTTTGTGACTGTATATTACTAAATATTTACAAGAGAACTATTGGCCTAATATTTGGCCTCTCATTTCTCTTTCTCACTTCACTTGCATGCCTCATGGGCTCACCTAGATTTATACAAGTGGATCTGAACCCAAAGTAGATTCTAGATCCTAAACAAACTCCCACAATATCTCTCATGATTCATAAAATCTAGCACCTAATCCCTTATCTCTAGATAAGATATAACTAACCCTCAAATATCTAAATCTTCCAAAATACTCTTGAACTTTCTCTAATTACAATAATTTTCATTCTCTCCTAAAACTATAGGAAAATAATTAAATAATTAAATCCTAACTCAGGGAACTAAATCCTCTAGTAAACATGATACCCTAGGTTAGATGCTCCTGCATCAGACTCCCTAGGTAAAAGAAAACCATGGTCTCCCAACCATAAATCTTTATAATTTAATAAAACTCATCCTGCTTTGTTGATGTATACTTCTGTAGTCAAATGTATCTTGTTGTTGTCCTTGTGCCTCATCTTGCAATATTTTGGTTTGAGTGTCTTTTGCATCAATTTCCTTAATTCTTCAATTTCCATATCCAATCTAGTTTCCAATTGAAGTTTTTTGTTACTAGCTGGGAATATCAATTGATCATTTTTAACATTAAATTTAGATTCCACATTTTTACTGCTTGAACATTTATCTTCCTTATCTACAACTTGATTGGATTCAAGTTCCATTGAAATATATTCTAGCAATTGTAGTTCTTCTTCACACTTCCTCAAAATTTTGTGGTCTCTTTCAGAAATCATTTCAACAAACTGGTATTCATCCCTACATGAAACAAAATTAGTGTCTTGTCCATCATCTACAACACATCCTGCATCCACACGCCAATTTTCAGATTTAAAAAAATAAGGCTTTATAGTCTCGACATATGATTCTATCCTCAAGTATTTATTCTCATCTTCTAAATAGTTCGTGGTTCCATATGTGGGAATCGAACCCATGTTCATATCATCATCATCATTGTCCTCACCAAGCATCGACCCTTGTTTTGGTTCACAAATGCATACATTCATCTCGGTTATCTAGAGTGTTTCCGCTTCCCTTAAAAAAACTTTCAGCTTGTGTTTTTATCTCCATACAATCAACGGATTGATTGGCCATCTAGATGTCTTCTTCATTATTCATCCATGTTTATGATTTTGTTGCAAATCCATAAACACATCAAGTTGTGTCTTCAACTCAACAATCTCTTTCTCAAATTCTTCATCATTTACGTCAACTACTATGTCATCACTGTGGCATTTTCTTGAATTTTGAAAATGACTATCCATAGTCATATTCATCTCCTTTATCATGTTCACCATCAAGTACACTCTTGATTTAATTAAAGAGATATTTCAACCCATATGCAAATTAAAATACCTTGAATTTTTTTTTGATGGTATATATATACTATTCATTATTTTTTATAAACCATGTTCATATATCATTTCATACATTACCATCATTAAAATCCATGAATAAATAAATCTATGCATTCTCAAACCCACACATGGTTTTATGAAACCATATATCACCCATTCAAAACCGTTTGCACCAACTCACCATTTATCATTCAACATTGATTCTAACCATATGATTTCTCTCCACCCATATGTAAAATAATTCCTGGGAATTTCTGATTACCAATTAGATATTTTCCAAACAAAATAAGACTTATACGTGCTCATACATAAATTTATTAACCATGTGATTTTCTCATTCCTTAACCACTTATCTTCTATCTTCATAAAAACCACCATGACCCATTACAATTTATTTGTGCTTTATAACCCTTTGATAGAACACCAATTTACCTTTATCGTTTTCTTTCACCTTTACCTTTGCTATTTACTTTCACCTTTAATACCACAAATTTACCTTTAATATTTAATTTTACCTCAAATTCGTTGTAGGCTAACGTAAGTTCTCATAACTTATAACTTTGTGAATAACACTAGAGTGGAAGGAGTAATCCAACACCAAAATTCCTTTTAAACACAACAAATATCAATATAGGATTTGATTTAATGCTTCAACTCCGTGTTATCAATTCGCATGGAGACTTTACCAAACGATGTAACAAAAAATCTTCTATAATTTACTGTTGCTGGAACAAAGAAAAGTTGTCGGAACTTTCAGAAGCTACCAGATATTTTCCCCAACACTTCCAATCTGATTTCCAATATTTCATAATTCCATCATCTCACGATTTTGCATCAATTTCCTCTCCATTTTGTTGGGCGCTATTCTCAATATATAGGCATTAAAATAGATTACTAGTTATTCCAATTAAGAGTTGGGAACTAATTTCAACTGCTGGACACCCAAATCAATAGTTGAGCACTCCAATTACTCTGTTAATTTCACATATTCATATTTTTGTAATTGAAAATGACCCTAGACTATACATTTCAAGAATTAAATGCAATATATATATATATATATAAAATTAATTAATTAATTAATTAGTCCACCATGCACTTAATACCAAACCTATCCTTAATGCAGGGTACTTCTAATCTTTTAAATAGTCAAAATGTATGGCTAGACGGCGATTTCCATACGATGTTGGTTATACTCTGTTCTAAGGAATTTCATCATTGTATGGGCGCTATCTACAATATCTGGGTGCCATTTCTCAGACCATCAATTAAAAGGAGTATGTTATTCTTCTAATTGACTCAATAAACCAATTCCAATGTGTGAAGGGTTGAAACCAAGATGATTTACTAACATAAAACAACTTTCTCTCAAAACGTTGATACACAACTTACCCAGTGTCTCTAATGACGACTTCTAATGAAAATTGAATACATTTCTGTAATTTTGCGGCTCGCACCAATCAAACAAATGCATAACGCTCCATGCTATGCAGGTCCTCACACAGAACAAGTTTACACAGGTCTGATGCTCCAAAGCTCCAGGTCATAATTTATTTTGACTCCTTCTCACTGCAGTTAATTCCCAGTGAATCAACCAGAAATCTTGAAGAGAGTGTTCATACAATTTCCAAAACTTTCTTCATATGAAAATGGTGAGGAACAATCTACGTCTCAGCCTTTTGAATTTCTCCAATGCTATACCCTCTTCACAACCCCAATTCAACACAACATCACACAATCACTAGAAACCATTAATTAAAATAAAGAAAACACACACAACAACCACTCACAACTCACCACAGAGAGCTCCACGCGCAGTTCACAGAACTCCCCCACTCAGTTCACAAGTCTTTCCATGCTCAAATTCATCCACGCTGCACTCTACACACTAAGTTGCAATGGACAGACCCGTAACGTATACCTTGATACCAAAATGATGTCGTAAGCCATAGGACTTGCAAATTAAAAATTCACACACCAACATAAATATGAAAATCAACACAATAAGTATGCATATAAAATCTCGGAAATAATTCATTAATAACTTAAATATTTATAAGAGAACTATTGGCTTAATATTTGGCTTCTCATTCCTCTCTCTCACTTCACTTGCATACCTCATGGGCTCACCTAAATTTATACAAGTGGATATAAACCCAAAGTAGGTTCTAGATCCTAAACAAACTCCCAAAATATCTCTCATGATCCATAAAATCTCTCACCTAATCCCTTATCTCTAGATAAGATATAACTAACCCTAAAATCTTTCAAATCTTCCAAAATACTCTTGAACTTTCTCCTATTTACAATAATTCTCACTCTCCTAAAAATATAGGAAAATACATTAAATAATTGAATCCTAACTTAGGGAACTAACTCTTCTAGTAAAAATGATACCATAGGTTAGATGCTCGTGCATCAAAATGCATGAAATAAACGTGTTGAAACACACTTTTTTCATGTATTTTCAATTCTTTTTTACGTGCATCTATTCATAAGTATGCAAAGTGGGTACTCATTGCATGTGGTATTTAATTATGCATCTAATGGTTGTCTACTCTTGAAATTTGAGTGAACGTACAAAGAGATAAGCCAAAAGTACAATTAAAAAAATTAGTTTTCTTCTTTTCCATCGAAAATATTATCCCATGGGGATGACATCATCATCTTGAATCCTATTGGTTCTATAAAAGTTAATTTTGTTAGTACATTTTTTTAGGCCCATTTTACACCTCAAAATTATCCTAATGCTTCTCACCTTCCTTAGAAGCATCTTTTTGCTCCTTTTTCTTTGATCCACTTGGTTTCCCTTTCTTTAGGCCAAACTAATTTCTCCAGGTACTCTTCTTGTACACAAGCCTTGTCCAGTAATTTGGGCTTTAAAAACATCAGTTGCTTTGGTAGATGTTTATGTATACACCCAACATACTTAAGGAGTACCCCTGGGTTCTTTTGGGAGATACTCAACATTATGACCATCTTTATAAATATTATGGTGTGCTCCTGTACACTTTGCCTTTTCTTCTGGCTAAAGTAGTGCCACTAGATCCTTTGGTCCTTTCCATACTAGATAGGGTAAAATTGTGACTTTATGAGGGTTCTAAAGCCATCCAACTTAGTCACTCAAGGATATCCCTCCCACCTTACAGTCTCATTATGGATTTTCCACCAAGTCAAGGCATGGCCCTCTAATTTCTATCATGCAAATGAAATCTTATGCTCTTCCTCAATATTATGGACACTAAAATACACTTCTAATTGTTGCAACCAATGATTTAGCTTTAGAGCATTGATATCACCTTGATACAACTTGATATCGACCTTTAATTCCATTTTGAACAGGGACTGTGAAAGGTTCACGATACTCGAATGGGGTTGATCTCTTTCGAGACCTTTATTCGGATGGTTATTCGTTTCTTCCCAATATCCTAATCTCCCCTTCGATTTGTCCTATGTGTTATAACCCACATATTATTCGAGTAGCACAAGCTTATTGTTTAGGGTTGACATGAGATTAAAATTATGACTTATATATGACCCATGTGATTCCATATGAAAAAACCTCTCCTTTGTAGGATCATAAGGATTATTCACATATTTGTGAGTCATGATTATGGTTTTACGACTTTTTTCCTAGCTGGTCTAGATCCCTTACAAATATCCACAATATACCCAAAGAAACTTTCTCTGATACCAATATGATTAGTAAATTCTCGTTAATATTCCATTCAACAATTCATCACAACAAATCTAATAAAACTATATTTAAAAATATGAAATCTACATTATTAGGGTTTTATTTCTCTTTATATTTATAGATATGTAGATTATTGTTAATTGGATATGCATGTAAATAATTTTTTTGTAGAAATTAGAGAACATTGAAATAAAAACTCATAAACCATGATTTGAAACAAGAGATAACCTACAAAACCCTTTCAAGAGAAAACCGAGTTGGAAGGTGAGGTCACTCAACTCTCTTTCTTTCAATAGAAAATGGATGTGAGTACCAAGAAGGTTTATGGCCCATGGCCTAGTATAGTGCACAAATCCTCTCTGTCTGCTCTCTCCATATCCCCCTTGACTATTTTTGTCGTCTATGGAACAAGTGCAGTCGAAAATAATGGAACCCCTTTTTCTCCTAGTGGCTTGGTTATAACACAACTCAATAGCCTACTAGTGGTTAGGTTTGACTACCTAAACTCTTAACCAAAGTTACAATATAGAATATTCTAGAGTCTTATTCATCATAATCATGTGGATAGCTAGTTTTGCGTTAATAATTGGTACTAATGTAGCATCCTCTCGAATTATGGTGGAAAAAACACGGGGGCTTCATTCAGTGAACCTTTAACATAGCATGTGTGTTTGTGGCATACTAAACAATACCCTTAATTTAACTACATATTGGAAAATGCATCGAAAATCCAATTTATTAACCTCCCACCAATACTAACCCAATACACCTTCCCAATTAAAAAAACCCCTACTTTCACTAGATATTATAGGTATCCATTTTTTCATTAACATTTTTTATACCCCTTTATATTTTTTCATTAACATTGAACTCTATTTTCTATACACAACATCTAAAAACCCTTAAGCCCCTATTATATGCTCAATACATTATGTCATTTTTTATTCAATATATTTCCCCCAATATGAATGCACATTGTATGGTATTTCTCCCCTAATGAAACCCTCATGGGCCAAAAATAGAAGGTAACTTCAAAGTGCCATAACTTTCTCATACAGACTATGATTGAGGGAATTATTGCGCTATTGGAAAGGTCCTTGTGTGTAGAATTCAAAAAAATATGTGATGCTAAAGCGATAAAATTTTACCACCAAAAAATTTCATTTTATGCCTCAAAATTCTCTTGTAATGTTTTAGAATTCAATTTACCAAACTAGGTCACGCTGGTGAAAATGGTCTGTGAAATTATTCCTCCACATTTTCCACTCTAAAAGCATCAAGATGATGACAAACAATATAATAATCCAATCTGAATCACACAAATTGTTTGTTACTGGTTGGAAGATAGTTGAGACATTGGATAGTCTAAAATGCAAAACATAAAATTATAGTCCCGTATGTGTATAAAAAGTATTTTTTGGAATTTCAGCTTCATGTGATTGATAATAACCAAATTTAAATTCTAGATTTGAGAAATTCTGAACTCCACTAAGTTTGTTGAATAGTTTTTCCATGTATGGAATGGAAAAATTATGTTCGATGGTGAATTTATTCAACACACAATAATCAATACGCAATCTATAAGAGCCACCCTTCCAAGACAACAAAAGAGGGTGAGAGAGGGGGAAATAAGAAGAAATACATATAGAGAGAAAAATGTGGAGAGAGAGAGAGAGGGAGAGAGGAGAGTAGGAGGGAAGAGAGATAGAAGGGGGGACAAAGGGAGAGAAGGGGAAGAGAGAGATATAGGGAGAGTGAGAGGGAGATTGAGGGAGGTATTGATAGATATGGAGAAACAATGTGTATGTTTGTGGGGAGGGGGAGATAGAGATATAGATGGAAGGGGAAGAGAGGGAAGGCTAGAGGGATAAAAGGAAAGAGGGAGAGATATATAGATATGAAGAGAGAGAGAGAGTGTGTGTGTGTGTTTGGGAGGGTGAGAAGAGAGACAAATAATGAGATATGGAGGTATATATCAATATAGATGGCGGGGGAGAAAGCGAAGACATTTTCTTGCACTAGATGCATTGATTTTAGTGTACAAATGTTGATTTGTAATCCTATTTGATTTATTGCATTAGATGAATTATTTTATCTGTAGTTGTTGATTTCTAATTCTATTTCATTGCTTGCATTATATGCATTAATTTCATTAAAGATGTTAATTTATACTCTTGTTTTATTGAGCTTGCTTTAGATGCATTGATTTCAGTGTAGATGTTGATTCCTAATCTTATTTTATTTCTAGCACTAGATTCATTGATTTCAGTGTAGATGTTGATTTCAAATCCTATTTGCTTTCTTGCACCATTAGATGCATTGATTTAAATGTGGATGTTGATTTCTAATCCTATTTGATTGTTTGCATTAGATGCATTGATTTTAGTGTAGATGTTGATTTCTCATCCTATTTGATTGCTTGCATTAGATGCATTTATTTTAGTGAAGTTTTTTATTTATGATTTGATGTAACTAGATATATGGTGTATATTAATTTCAACGTAATTATTTTAACATTGTGCATTGATTTCAATGTAAGCACAAAAAAATTATTGACGAGGTGCATATGACTAAGATTTCGTAGATAACATCAAACAAAATAAAATCGAATAAAACTTGTAGTTGTAACTTTTACATCTCCACATATTTTAAAATTGAATATAACTTATTTCAATCATATTTGAGTTTTTAAAAATTGAATAAAACTTATTTCGATCACAAGAAATTGATTGAAATACTTTGATAACTACTTGTAAATTTAGGAAAGTTGATAACATTGTATAAAATTATAGAAATGTTGTCATATATTGTTTTTTGTCCTACATATTATATTTAAATATGATTGACTTATATCATGTTATAATTAAGCTCTTGTAGATAATCTCAAAATAAATAATGTTAAATAAAACCTATTTGTTGTTTACATGACATCTTTTAAAACTAAATAAAATTTTTTTCAATCCTATTGGTGCCTTTTAATTGAACCATGAGATGAGAAATTGATTTAAATACTTAAAAAAGTTGTCCATGCAATGGTATATGGTTGGGTCACAAATATTCTCATATATATATATATATATATTAGAATATGGATTACTTTATAATTCAAATAATTTATTTTAAAATTGAATTGTAATAACATACATGTTGATTGCACTAAAATACACTTTCTACAAGCCAATATGAAGCATGATTGGAATTCTTTCCATATTCAATATTAAATTGATACATGATATATTTTTAGTTCATTATAAGTGTCAAAGTGACTTGCATCATAACTTAAGGTTGTACGTATTTTCTTAGTCTATGAAATTGGAAATCAAAATTGAACATATATTTTACTAATAAAAGTTATAATAAATAGAATTTTTTTTAAATTAGCGATTTTTTTTAACAAATCCATAAACATTAGAAATTAATGAGCATCCATAAACAAGATTAATAAAAATCCATAGATTGAAATAGTGAATACATGCATTAATAAACTATCCATATGAAAATATATACAAATTACAAATATCACATGAACATCCATAAACTGAAATACTAAGAATCCATAAACCAAAATAAGGTCCATGATGTACATGCATAAAATTTCCATGGATTAAAATATACAAAGTTTGTATCACATGTAAATTTTCCCTATGAAATGAGCCTGCAAATATACAAACTATGACACTCTAAGTACCACCAGAACTCCTATGTGAGTTCGGTTGCGCAAATTAAGTGTCCATAAGTCATTACTGCAATATAACACATGCAAAATCAAACTAATCATATCAGTATTTGTACAAAATAAATAATATGGAAATAAATTATTTTGAACCACAATTTTTAATTACATATACATGGATATATTAACCTCAGTCAAGTCCAAATGCAAGTTAGAAAAGATGGGGTCTAATAAATATGGGTTTGGTGTTCCCCTACCCGTGGCTCAATAATTGGAGCCTACATCGATGGACCCACATCATTAATGCCTTTAAAACCAACATCCCACTCATGTCTCAAAATAATAGTGACATTAACGACACTCTGCACATGGGCCTGTGTACACAATGGCAAGGACACATTATAATTATTCTACAAATTAAGTAGCATATATGTGCAACATAAAAAGAGAAAATGTTTAAATATTAGGAATAAAAATGTTTACCTCAACTGTTGGTCCATGTGGTTGTACATAGTGACTCTCCACATTAGTTAACTTATGGGATGGAGGTGAAGGTGGAGGAGAATCCATGAAAACATGCTCTAGTCGAGGATAGCCTAGCTGATCAACCTCCCCCTTGGATGACCACATAAGCTCATCCATTTAGTTGGGTTGCATCTACATGTTATCATGAAATTATTAATATAAAGTGAATTTAATATGAACTAGAAATTAATATAAATGATTATGCATAATTTTAAAATAAGAGTCAAAATTTTTGTATATAAATGTACTTGGTTTGTGTCATGCAGGTCGTACACCCTCCAAGTCTCACGAATGGAATCACGATACATACATCTGTATGTCAAAAGTTGGTCAAAGGGTAAACTTGTGAGAAATGCATTTTCATATAAGGGTAATGGCAGGTCACGAGGTAATGGTGGTGGTCTCCTAATCTCTCCATCCAATGCAACATGCACACCGGCCAATGGCGTACACATGTTGTCTGCAATAGTCTCCCTGCTCTCACTACCGAGATGCGATAACTCCTTTAGTTATGTCGGTAATACCAAGCTCTGAGATGATAGTGGCAAGAATCTTGAAGCTGGTGTTACATGCCCAGGCCCCCTCTGAGCCCCATCGCGCTTATAGGTATGTCCCAAGCTAGGTCCATAATAAAGAGATCTGGTATCAGTGTAATCCAACCTCATATGTAACACAAAATATACATATAAATTCTTGGAAAAATAAATGGAGACCTAGTGATGGTGGTGGAATTGGCCCCAAGCTCCAATGAATCTATTATACACAAAAGGTCTTGCATCAACGTTCCTAAAGTATTTCAGTGGAATCATACCTCTATGTCTAGTAGGGAAATCCAGATGGATGTCAAGCAACTCCCCATGAACATTAATGTCCTTGGTGGCCTCTTTCACCACCTCCTAAGTATCTAGGCCTCTGACCTCATGCCTCCAAATCTTTTGTATGGAATGTAGGAGATGGCTATGTGGGCCCAACCTTTAGTATGTCTCGATAAACCTATTGATGCTATCCAACATCAAAGATAAACTAAGACAATTCAGTGAGTTTTTAAGGATGTTAAATATCTCTTTTGTGATCCATGTATGATGGGTCGTAACATACTCCAATGTGATATGAGTTGTAGCATCATCCCACAGAGGGATTTATGCTGCACTCTGATCCTTAGCTTCAACTTGGTAAGGGCCTGCAAATCATAAACATAATTTAACATATATAATTAAAAAACTAGAAGCATAATAACATACACATTAAATTCAAACACATCAGTTGAAGACAATTTCAATACATAAACACATAAAATTTAAAGAGGATTTAGAAAGGAAGGAGGTGTACCTGAAATAGGCGACGAAGGTCCACTAGAGGTAGCATGATCATCAATAGAGAAAAAAACATTGTCTCTAACACTCTGACTGGCATCGTAGGTAGAATATATGAGTGGAAAATGAACTCTCAGTGGGCTACGTGATCTATCACGAGCCCGACCACGTATACTAGAACCCCTTGCACTGGGATGACCTGTATTTGGGGTGCGTATATGGGATACCTCAACTATTACATATAATACATATAAACTAATCCAATAAAACAATGTTGAATAAAGTATTACATATAATACAAAACTATTACATATAATACATATAAAATAATCAAGAAAAAAATGTTGACTTAGAAAGAATGTTGACAAAAAAACCATTTCTAAAATCAAGAAAAATAATCTAGTCTGAATTCCTAAACTTTATAGTCAATTTTTTGATAATTTATCAACCAAAGTATTTAGTTTCATGTAAACACAATCGAAAGAAGTGATCAAATCTACCTTCACACTTTTTATTGTTTCTAAATAATGCATTTTATTCATAGCGCATAAATATGTAAATATATATGCAAAAAATTGAAATAAACATATTTACAAAACTAATAAAATTTCATGCCAAGCAAATACTCCAATAGAATTTAAGTTCTTAATGTTTGACCTTGACACATGGCATGTACTAGGTGCAAGCACATGAAGGAAATGTTTATTGTACAACACACTACATAATGAAACTATATGGTACAAATTAGAGAAAAGTATAAATGCTTTTATTCACTAGAACAAATGCAATTTTCATGATGGATTTAATGTATCTATCAATGACACATTTTTGAAACATGAACTTATATATATAGTTATATAAGTACGCTGAAGGAAATTTTCTCTGTGGGATTTCAATGTGAAAACAAAGTTCACTCCAACAAATCAGAGCACATATTTTTAGTCCTCCTCACTCCTATCCAATTTTGACATGTAGTTTGTTTCTTCTTCTTCCGTGTAATTATTCACTCTTTTATCTACAGCTCTGATAGGTTGTTTGGAATTTACCGTAGTGGGCTTGTTGGAGGGGTCCTCCTGGGCATTTTGTCTTCTAGAGATACTACGACCTCATGAGGCACTGTGGGATGTAAGAGAGGAGAGCTCTTTCAGGGGCCCATTTTTGGTGTTGGGAGGGTTTTCCATATGTTGGGTTGTGCCTCTGCTGAATTCCGTGGATTTGCGGTGACCCGTGATAGGTTTTTCATGGCAGAGGCGCAACGTAATTGGAGGAGAAGAGGGTGCAAGACAATCTACCAAAGTTTTCCCACTGTCGTTGCCCCACTCCTTCTTATGAACCAGAGACATTTTATTAGTTCTATCTATATTTCCCTCCTCTCGTGGGATTCAAAATGGATAGATGTGGATAAGAAGGAATGAGGGTCAGGGAGGAAACTAAATTTTGATATAGATTTTAAAAATCAAAACCAGAGGGGAATTTGAGAACGAAGGAATTTTGATACTAAATTTAAAAATTAAATGGAGGGGGAAGTAAAAAACAAGTTTCTATTGTGTCCATCCCTATAACAAAATATAAACTCATCACCTCATTCTCTTCCGCGTTGCATTCATCATGCAAGGAGGTCTAGCGAGAGAGTCTAGCACATTTCTATCTATTTTTTGCTTGAAATTTTACAAGGATGCCCTATAACACAATAAGATATGGATCAACAAAGAGATGTATTCGACTGATGAAAAGTTAGTTGGAAACTTGCAACACTTGAAGATATACATAGTGGTGATGATCAAAGAACAATCCCATGTTGTTGCCACCCAACTAGCTGACATGCATGGGTGCATTCAGGGGGTGGAAGAGACTTTGATAAAATTTGGAGAAATAAACATTCTTACTATCATAGATGGAAATGATATTATCAATTCTCTTATGAATGAAAATGGTACAGTTGCAGATAGTAAGTCTACCATTAGTTTCAGTGATTTCCATGCCGCCATACATAAGATAATAGAAGCAGATATTGAAAAACATTTGGCTAATGGAATAGGGAGAGTGGATTATGTAGTATCCAATGGTGGAGGGAAGGTTTTATATCATTACGAAGGATATTACCCTGGCAATAAGTTGTCACTGTCTTGGAGAGAGATATACAAAAGGATGTTTTCCTTGAAAAAAATTCACCCTCTTTCTAATGAAATATTGACCCCCAAATTCAGTGAGCGAGGGAGGTGTCTGCCTCTCAAAGGTAGTGATGTTTTTGTCACCATCAAGGTTAGGGTTCCCATTTTTCCTCAAGCAGACACTCTGGAATATGTCTCCAAGGTATCACTATTTTCCTTCTATTTATTTGAAGCAGATCACTTCTGTTTTCTTGCTGCTTTTTCTATTTTAATGGAATTTTTAGGAAACATGTTCTCAAGGTTTGCATTTGTTCTATTTAAACCATTTTTTCAAACTATCTAGTTCAAACGGTTACAATGTATGAAATTTGAGTGCGAAAGTATTTGAAAACGCTACATTTGATGTTAAAGAAGTCCACATTCTTAAATTCTATTGGAAAATAGATCAAAGAGTCTGATTTTGTGTGATTTAAATAATAATTTCCAACAACTTGGGCCAAAAATGGTTCATTTTGTGAAATTTATGGTGAAAACACCACATAACATTCCAATTTATTTTAAATGAGTCTACATTCTCAAAGTGTCAATGCAAAGTAGGTCGAAATGGATGATTTGTATTTCATCTAGGATTTATGGAGGAAGCTAGACTCCGAGTACTGTAGGCCTGTGTAATTTCTTATGTTTAAATTCATTTTTCAAGAAAATATCCGAATTGGAGTAGGAGAAATGAAGCAACAATTTCTATGATATAGGTGCACGAAGAGTTTTGGTGCAGGAGTCCCTCGTTTGACCATGCTACTAGGTTATTTTCAGACTAGCAACACTAAGAAGCATTTACAATCTTAGAAAGAAGCATGTTGTTTTCTCAATGGTTCTTTGGGTTGTTATGAAATGATGTTTGCAATCAAGGGTGTGATTTTAAGGGTATTTATGTTTTTTTCGAAGTTCTTGTATCTTTTTGTGGGGTATTTTTTTGTGTTGGCTACAATTAGTCACTGGAAGCATATATTCTAGAAAATTTTGCATTGAATCACATTAGCTTATTGGTAGGACAACATGATACGTTAGCTAAATATTAGAATTAAAAACAAAAAAAATTGGAAGTATGATTTGGTCAAACTGATGATTTTTTTTATGAGACATTGAATTAAATTCAAATTTTTTCAAGTTGGATGAGTGCACTTTATTTTATTTATCATTTTAATTTTCCGAACCAATTGTATAACACTTTATTAGATACATGATCAAGAATTTCCAAATATGAAAATAGGTTTAAGAGAATTAGGGGAACCAATTACTTAGGTTTTAGATCTAAGAAATTTGGGGCACATATTGACAACTCATGTACTCTTCTTGCAGTTCTTGTTTTGACTGGAAACCTGAAGCCATTTTTATCATTATACGAATGAACCTAGAAAGAAAATTTCCAACTTTGTGAGGATAAAGAATGTCAACCAATAATTTGTATCCTTTTAGAGAAAGTATGGTTAGCCTTAAGTGCATCTTTATATCATGCCTGAAGAGTTCAATGAGATTTAGGAAGTTAGGTAAGCCTTTTCTATCCATTGCAAATATCATTCAATGATAGTTTCTTATTGTTTTACCTATTATTAAATGCTTTTGAATTATGCTTGCAGTTCCATGCAAATGCTCCCAAGCGTTATTTTATGAGTGGTGTCCTTGCTTCAAAAGTATCAATAATTATAACTGGGACCACACAAGTCTTGGTGTTATGAAATACTTAATTTTAATTTATGTGCTTTTTCATCCCGATGTTCCCATGATTTTATGTAAATTCTTAGGAGAGTTGATCTGAAAAATACTTATTTTCCCCTTATATCGATGTTATGTTTAAATGTTATCTCTCACTTTTAAAAGAGAGGTTTTCTCATTCAAAAATGTAATATTGAAAATAAGGGAGGGCATTGAATATACTCTAGGAACTGGTAAGTGTATTTCTATTACAGAAACCCTGAAAACCAATGTCCACTATTTTCAACCCATTTGATTAAGTTAAAGTTACTATCATTATATCTCTCACCCCCTAATTAGTGATTATTTTCATTACTAATACAAGTTTCTTTATCTACAATTTTCTAAGTGTCGTATTCTCATCCATTTAATATTAGCATTTTTTGTTTTAAATATTGGCAGAAGCTCATGCATCCCAGTCACTAGGGTTCAAAGTATTGGCATTTTTAATATAATTTTGATGTTTTTTTGTAAGTCAATATTATATTCAAGTAGGAAAAAGGAGTACATGTATTCTTATAGAAAACAGGTGGTCCCACCTCGACCAAATGTTTTGACCAAAACTTGCACCATATGAAAAAAATGGAGAAGGATAACTAGGGACATTGTCCAGAACCGATAGGGCCAGAGGCACCATAACATAGATAAAACATAAAAGACACTAGAGAGCATACTAGTTGTCTGACGTGGTAGAAGCAAGATTGTCCTGGGTTGTTCCTTGAGGCGATGGAGGACGGAAGTCGCATTGAACGTGCCATTCAAAGTGTGACAACCAAGTCTCCAACTTCTCTACTTTCTCGGTTAGTTGGTTTTGGCCTCACCAAACCACTACTAGTCTCTCCTAGACTTGGCACTGAAAATAGTGCAGTCGGTCCAAATTTACCACCAGTTCTGCATGCTCCTCGCAACAGACTCTTTTAGCCATGTCCGCTGGTTCTGTGAGGCTATTAATTAGGGCTCGAAAATTTTCCAGGCATCAGTGTTGGGCGCCTACCCTTACAACTCTACAGCTTGACGAGACCCATGAATCCCTTTACCACCTTAGCGACTCGTTTGTTGCACCCTTGAATCACCACCCCTGCTGGCACCTCTCTTTCCTCCTCCCTGACCTCCACGCTCGCCCACACTAGCCAACCAAACACTCCCAATGGTCTTTCCACCCGGGCGAGGAGCCACCATGACAATTGACGAATCCTCCATGACCGCGTGGCCAAGATTGACAAAGGAGGGGGAACACCCTTGCCTCATCGGTGGTTTCATGTTTTTCCAAGAAGAATATCCGTCGCTTACTAACTTAACAAGCCCGACACCCCACTAGGAAACCCAAACTCCACACTCAGATGAACCAGCCACTGCCACCCACCACACCAGAGACTTCACAGGCCTGACCCCCACCAGAGAAACTGTACTCCACACTCAAACGAGCCTGATACTTCCACCCACCACACTAGAGAAGCACAATGGCACCCCTTGCTAATAGAGACAGGCCGCTAAACCCATAAGAACCATACACCACTTCCCGCCAGACCAACAATGATAATTAAGAAAGAAACAAAGGCACAGAAGGTGTCTCCTGAGCTTAGCTTCCCCCAATGCATCTGTCACCTTCCAAATTCGTTGCGAAAATACTAGTGATTAATCCACCATACATCTTCATTCCCACATGAAAAGTAGTGAAATTGGATATAGAAACTAATTTTCCGCCACCACGCACGAGGATTCCTGGACTGACGAGTCAAAATTCCCTTTCTAGCAAAAACATACAAGTCTTCCATAAGCTGGGAGAGGATGAGCTGAAAGGGCTCCTGTCCCACCGAATTTTCATCTTCAAATTCACAATCGATAGCTAGGAAACGAAGGAACAAGGTCCGTCCGGGTAGCCTGCACCATCATTCACCCAGAGAAATCACACACCAACCCTTCCCACCAAATACCTTCCTATGTCATTTATGTTTCCTCCCCATCGACCATCACAAGGTTAAGCACTAAACCAAGGTATGGAGACGAATGAAAATCTCTCGTGGCATCCTGCTCCTTAACTGGTTTCCACCCACGAACTCCAACACAAAGTTAATTTTCGCACGAGTTGCCCACCAACTACAGGTACCACTCCCTCTATATTCATTAGGGTGAAGGGACCAGGAGGAATGTCCTTCACCCCGACTCCATCTGTTGTCACATGTGAGAATCTATAACCACGTGTCGCAAGGACCTCACCCCCATCGGGGAATAATTTTGATGTTTTTTGAAAATATATGTGGATTGGAATTATTATTCAAATTATTATTTGATTTCTAGAAAATGAAAATTTGTTAAATAACAAATAATATGTCTTATTTGTAGATTTAGGATATTATAGATTTTTAAAGTATTTATTTATTTTTACAAAAATTAAAATATTATTATAGTAGGATATGAATTTTGATGAGAATAAAGAATGGTTGGTAGTTGAAAAAGTATTGCATGTGAAAAATGGTATCCCTTCATCCACAATGCCAATTTATGACTTTTCATACGGCGGTGAAGAGTTATTGGTATTGGAGAGAGTCTCGCATGTGGTATTTCTTCATCCACAATACTAATTCAAGGTATAATTTATGTCTTTTTAGAGGTTCGGTTCACTTTTTCAAATTAAATTGCTCTTCTATTTATTTTTTCTTCTTTGTAACTTTGTAATGTTGATTGTTTCTACAAAGTGTTGGGTTAATTGTTTATATAAAGTGTTGGGAAATTGAATATGCTTATATTACAAGTAGAAGTTGATTATGAGGAATGGAGGAAATCTAGAGATGATGAGGCTACACAATTGTATAGTCAAATCCTACCTCAAGAATCTAGATGAATAGGTAAGCCTTTGGTTCTTTTACATATTTTATTGATGTGAAGTACTATTTTCTTGCAAAGGTCTTTCCATCAATTGGAAGAGTGTAATTTTGGGTAAGCTTTAGTTTTTATTATTATTTTATTGATGTGAATTATTATTTTTGCCATGGCCGACACTTCAATTTTTTCCCCATGTGTTTATGTTCTTGGTTTCTCGAGCTTTAGGCATTTCTTTGCACCTCTTCATACAATTGCTAGTTATATGTTAAATGCCATGTATATGTGTGTGTGTGTGTGTTATGTATTAAATAATTATGCTATGTTAAATGTTATAGTTATATTATGTTATACTTATGCACAATACATGTTACACTATGTTATGTTATGTTAAACACACACACTATATATATATATATATATATATATATATATATATATATAATGCCAAACAATTTTATGTTATGATAAAAAGTTATATATATATACACTTCATAACATAAATATATAACTAGATATATAATTTAATTATTATAACTATACCATTATATATATGTGTGTTATATAACATAGTTTTATAACTATTTAATATAACACATATATATGTGATATGTGATGTTATAGTTAAATAGTTATGTTATGTTATAATTATATATATAGTTAAATGTTATATATAATTAAATTAAATGTTCTGTTATATATATAGTCACAATATGTTTTTAAATTATATTTTCTTTTTAAATTTTTTATCTTTAAAGATTAGTATTTTAATTTTAAACTCAAAATTGTACTAGATTTATTATTAAAAGAATATTTAAAATCTAAATTAATTTAAATTTAAAGTAGTAATAATAATAATAATTTTTTAAATAAAGTTCATCATGAGTAAACATATTCATCATCTCAATTTCAAGTTCCTAATTTATTTATTTATTGGTTATAGTTTAGTTGTTTTCTATTTTGAAGTTTTTTGGGATATATTTTTGGTCAAGTTTGTTAGAAATTTAAAATGCATTTTAAATAACAAAAGGAAAAAATTATTTCACAAAATTCCTAAAGAAAAACCTTAAAATCTGAAATAATTAGAAAAAAAACGTTTTTACCATTCAAAATATAATATACATTTAATAAAGAAAACCTTACAAGTAAGAAAAAAAAATATAACCTAAATTATAGTTTTTTTTGTGGTTTTGAAGTGTTTTCTAGGTTGTTTTGAAGGGTTTTTTTTTTTTATGGTTTTATAGGTTGGTTTTGTGGTTTTCTATGTTGTTTTGAAAGTTTTTTTTTTATATTTTTCTGTGGTTTTCTTGGTTGGTTTCATGATTTTCAAGTTATTTTAAAGGGTTTTTTTTGTGTGGTTTTCATGGTTTTTCTATGGTTGTTTTTTTTTAATTGATCGGTTTTCATCGTTTTTGTACAACTATTTTTTTTAATAACTAATTTGTTTAATTTTGCAATAAATAAATAAATAAAATATACAAAAAAGATAGAATCCCTACTTTCATTTGAGCCTCTGGAACGTTGGTGGGGTCATTGGTGAGATTGATTTGAACCCTCCATTCTTCAATTTCCCAATCGAGCTCCAATACTCTCAGTCGAGCTATCGTCACACTTTCAGTTAGGCTCTCAAATTACCCGCGGTATATGCAAATGAAGTGTGCAAACCACATGCACAGTATTTAATAAAAAAAAGGGCTTGATCGAGCCTTAAAGCTCGATCAAGCGTTATATCTCGATTGAGGGTTTGTTTTAACCCTCGATCAAGCATTATAGCTTGATCGAGTTACTTTTTTAGCGCCCAAGAAGCTCATTGAACGCTTAAAAAAGGCTCAATTGAGCCATCGTTTTTTCCAACAAATGCACCCTCTCTTGCCAAAAAGTGTAACTCAACTCCATATTTTCACCCAAATATTAAAAGATAGTTTCAATTTTTTCCAACATCTTTTCTAGACCATTAATATATTTTGTTTTATCATAAATTCCTTCCATTGAATATCAATGTGAAAGATATACTTGGACCTTCTTAATCATTTTTTTCATTTTGTTTCCAGATGAGACTATTAGGGTGATTAGGTTATTGATTCCTTTAAATTTGTAATTTTTTTTTACTATCATAAAATTTTAGAATTTGTTTTTGAAATTTAATCTTGATGGAGACCAACCACTAGGACGCTAATATAATGGAGATATTGACTTGTAATTTTGAATAGTCAATTCTACTTTATTACTTAAATTCCCATAATCAGAAGTCATTATATCCCCCGAAATAGTAATTTGGAAGTCAGTTTAAGGTAGACAACTTTATTTAATTACCTTACCGTACTTGTGTTTATAAAATTCTGCGCACTACTACTACCTATAAGTATCGTTACATTAGTTTTCTTAATATATCGAAAGGCTTTGAGAGTTTTTGGATGGGAAACACTGAGTCAATGCAACTATAGATAATGTGAACATGGTATTCAATTTGTTAGATTAGATTATTAATATTAATATTAAATTTAATATTAATATAATTTTTTTATTATTATTAAATTAAATTATGAAATTTCATATTAATATAAAAAAATGATATTAGTATATTTTAATGTTAATAACAAATTTATTATTTTTGGATTAATATAAAATTATTAAATTTAGTATAATATAAAATTTGTTATATTATAATATATACTAGCACAACCACATCAATAAATGTGGTTGATACATGTTGTAGGTGTCAACAAAAGAGCCATTAACACAAAAAGAGTCATACAAGCTAACTCAAAATGTTAATTTTATTTAACCTATATTTTATTATTATAAATCTAACATAATAAAGTATATACCATTTTTAAAATCTTGAAGTAATCATAACCTAAATATACTTGTAAAGAAATGAAACAAAACAGTTTCAGTTGGAAGACATGAGGCACTCTATGTATCTTTAAAGGAGGTAGTGGGAACATTAATATTTTGGAAAATTTTAGATAATATTTCCATGGAAAATTATCATTTTCCATACATGTGAATATACAACATACATTTGAAATCTTGCATTTTAAATATGTATTAAATAAAAAAATTAAATTCTTGTACGACATCAAAAATAAAAATAAAAATTTAAACATAATATTTTAGTTGTCAAAGTATTTTAAAAATTTTGAAATATAGAGGAGAGAGAGGGGGAGATAAGGGTAAGAGTGAGAAAGGGGGACACAAATATGGATAGAGGGAGAGGAGGAGAGACTCACCAAGAAAGAGAGGGAGCTCGAGAGATGGAGTTGGAGGAAAATATAGGGAAGGAAGAAGTTCAATACATATAGAGAGAGCAATGTGCGAGAGAGAGAGAGGGAGTGACAAAGGAGAGATAGAGAGAGAGTGTATATTTTTGGGGGTGAGATAGAAAGACAAAGAAGGAGATATGGAGAGAAGGGGGGAGAGAATGAGAGAGAGAGGGAGATAGTCAACAAAGCTCTAGGACAAAGCTAGAGAGAGAGAGAGAGAGAGAGAGACGAGGGGGAGAGAAAAAGGGATGTGAGAGAGAAAGGAAGAGAGAGAGGACTTGATATGGAGGGAGAAAGAGAGACGGAATTGGAGGGGGAGAGAGGGGGAAGTACAAAGAAATACATATAGAGAGAAAAATGTGGAGAGAGAGAGAGAGGGAGAGAGGAGAGTAGGAGGGAAGAGAGATAGAAGGGAGGACAAAGGGAGAGAAGGGGAAGAGAGAGATATAGGGAGAGTGAGAGGGAGATTGAGGGAGGTATAGATAGATATGGAGAAACAATGTGTATGTTTGTGGGGAGGGGGAGATAGAGATATAGATGGAAGCGGGAGAGAGGGAAGACTAGAGAGATAAAAGGAGGGAGGGAGAGATATATAGATATCAAGAGAGAGAGAGAGAGAGTGTGTGTCTGGGAGGGTGAGAAGAGAGACAAATAATGAGAGATGGAGGTATATATCGATATAGATGGCGGCGGAGAAAGCGAAGACATTTTCTTGCACTAGATGCATTGATTTTAGTGTACAAATGTTGATTTGTAATCCTATTTGATTTTTTGCATTAGATGAATTATTTTATGTGTAGATTTTGATTTCTAATTCTATTTCATTGCTTGCATTATATGCATTAATTTCATTAAAGATGTTAATTTATAATCTTGTTTTATTGAGCTTGCTTTAGATGCATTGATTTCAGTGTAGACGTTGATTCCTAATCTTATTTTATTTCTAGCACTAGATTCATTGATTTCAGTGTAGATGTTGATTTCAAATCCTATTTGCTTGCTTGCACCATTAGATGCATTGATTTAAATGTGGATGTTGATTTCTAATCCTATTTGATTGTTTGCATTATATGCATTGATTTTAGTGTAGATGTTGATTTCTCATCCTATTTGATTGCTTGCATTAGATGCATTTATTTTAGTGAAGTTTTTTATTTATGATTTGATGTAACTAGATATATGGTGTACATTAATTTCAAGGTAATTATTTTAACATTGTGCATTGATTTCAGTGTAAGCACAAAAAAAATATTGACGAGGTGCATATGACTAAGATTTTGTAGATAACCTCAAACAAAATAAAATCGAATAAAACTTGTAGTTGTAACTTTTACATCTCCACATATTTTAAAATTGAATATAACTTATTTCAATCATATTTGAGTTTTTAAAAATTGAATAAAACTTATTTCGATCATAAGAAATTGATTGAAATACTTTGATAACTACTTGTAAATTTAGGAAAGTTGATAACATTATATAAAATTATAGAAATGTTGTCATATATTGTTTTTTGTCCTACATATTATATTTAAATATGATTGACTTATATCATGTTATAATTAAGCTCTTGTAGATAATCTCAAAATAAATAATGTTGAATAAAACCTATTTTTTGTTTACATGACATCTTTTAAAACTGAATAAAAATTATGTCAATCCTATTTTTGCCTTTTAATTGAACCTTGAGATGAGAAATTGATTTAAATACTTAAAAAAGTTGTCCATGCAATGGTATATGGTTGGGTCACAAATATTCTCATATATATATATATATATATATATATATATATATATATATATATATGGATGACTTTATAATTCAAATAATTTATTTTAAAATTGAATTGTAATAACATACATGTTGATTGCACTAAAATACACTTTCTACAAGCCAATATGAAGCATGATTGGAATTCTTTCCATATTCAATATTAAATTGATACATGATATATTTTAGTTCATTATAAGTGTCAAAGTGACTTGCATCATAACTTAAGGTTTTACGTATTTTCTTAGTCTATGAAATTGGAAATCAAAATTGAACATAATTTTACTAATAAAAGTTATAATAAATAGAATTTTTTTTTAAATTAGCGATTTTTTTTAACAAATCCACAAACATTAGAAATTAATGAGCATCCATAAAAAAGATTAATACAAATCCATAAATTTAAATAGTGAATACATGCATTAATAAACTATCCATATGAAAATATATACAAATTAGAAATATCACATGAACATCCATAAACTGAAATAATAAGCATCCATAAACCAAAATAAGGTCCATGATGTACATCCATAAAATTTCCATGTATTAAAATATACAAAGTTTGTATCACATGTAAATGTTCCCTATGAAATGAGCATGCAAATATACAAACTATGACACTCTAAGTACCACCGGAACTCCTATGTGAGTTCGATTGCGCAAAGTAAGTATCCATAAGTCATTACTGCAATATAACACATGCAAAATCAAACTAATCATATCAGTATTTGTACAAAATAAATAATATGGAAATAAATGATTTTGAACCACAATTTTTAATTACATATACATGGATATACTAACCTCAGTCGAGTCCAAATGCAAGTTAGAAAAGATGGGGTCTAATGAATATGGGTTTGGTGTTCCCCTACCTGTGGCTCAATAATTGAAGCCTACATCGATGGACCCACATCATTAATGCCTCTAAAACCAACATCCCACTCATTTCTCAAAATAATAGTGACATTAACAACACTCTGCACATGGGCCTATGTACATAATGGCAAGGACAAATTATAATTATTCTACAAATTAAGTAGCATATATGTGCAACATAAAAAAAGAAAATGTTTAAATATTAAGAATAAAAATGTTTACCTCAACTGTTGGTCCATGTGGTTGTACATAGTGACTCTCCACATTAGTTAACTTATGGGATGGAGGTGGAGGTGGAGGAGAATCCATGAAAACATGCTCTGGTCAAGGATAGCCTAGCTGATCAACCTCCCCCTCAAATGACCACATAAGCTCATCCATGTAGTTGGGTTGCGTCTACATGTTATCATGAACTTATTAATATTAAGTCAATTTAATATGAACTAGAAATTAATATAAATGATTGTGCATAATTTGAAAATAAGAGTCAAAAGTTTTGTATATAAATGTACTTGGTTTGTGTCACGTAGGTCGTACACCCTCCAAGTCTCACGAATGGAATCACGATACATACATCTGTATGTCAAAAGTTGGTCAAAGGGTAAACTTGTGAGAAATGCATCATCATATAAGGGTAATGATGGGTCGCAAGGTAATGGTGGTGGTCTCCTAATCTCTCCATCCAATGCAATATGCACACAGGCCAATGGCGTACACATGTTGTCTGCAATAGTCTCCTTGGTCTCACTACCAAGATGCGATAACTCCTTTAGTTATGTCGGTAATACCAAGATCTGAGATGATAGTGGCAAGAATCTTGAAGGTGGTGTTACATGCCCAGGGCCCCTATGAGCCCCATCGCGCTTATAGGTATGTCCCAAGCCAAGTCCAAAATAAAGAGATCTGGTATCAGTGTAATCCAACCTCATATGTAACACAAAATATACATATAAATTCTTGGAAAAATAAATGGAGACCTAGTGATGGTGGGGGAATTAGCCCCAAGCTCCAATGAATCTATTATACACAAAAGGTCTTGCATCAATGTTCCTAAAGTATTTCAGTGGAATCATACCTCTATGTCTAGTAGGGAAATCCAGATGGATGTCGAGCAACTCCCCACGAACATTAATGTCCTTGGTGGCCTCTTTCACCGCCTCCTAAGTATCTAGGCCTCTGACCTCATGCCTCTAAATCATTTGTATGGAATGTAGAAGATGGCTATGTGGGCCCAACCTCTAGTATGTCTCGATAAACCTATTGATGCTATCCAACATCAAAGATAAACTAAGACAATTCAATGAGTTTTTAAGGATGTTAAATATCTCTTTTGTGATCCATGTATGATGGGTCATAACATAATCCAATGTGATATGAGTTGTAGCATCATCCCACTGAGGGATTTATGCTGCACTCTAATCCTTAGCTTCAACTTGTTAAGGGCCTGCAAATCATAAACATAATTTAAGATATATAATTAAAAAACTAGAAGCATAATAACATACACATTAAATTCAAACACATAAGTTGAAGACAATTTCAATACATAAACAAATAAAATTTAAAGAGGATTTAGAAAGGTAGGAGGTGTACTAGAGGTAGCATGATCATCAACAGAGAAAAAAACATTGTCTCTAACACTTTGACTGGCATCGTAGGTAGAATATATGAGTGGAAAATGAACTCTCAGTGGGCTACGTGATCTATCACGAGCCCGACCACGTATACTAGAACCTATTGCACTGGGATGACCTGTATTTGGGGTGCGTATATGGGATACCTCAACATATTACATATAATACATATAAAATAATCCAATAAAACAATGTTGACTAAAGTATTACATATAATACAAAACTATTACATATAATACATATAAACTAATCAAGAAAAAAATGTTGACTTAGAAAGAATGTTGACAAAAAAGCCATTTCTAAAATCAATTAAAATAATCTAGTCTGAATTCCTAAACTTTATAGTCAATTTTTTGATAATTTATCAACCAAAGTATTGAGTTTCATGTAAACACAATCGAAATAAGTGATCAAATCTACCTTCACACTTTTTATTGTTTCTAAATAATGCATTTTATTCATAGCGCATAAATATGTAAATATATATGCAAAAAATTGAAATAAACATATTTACAAAACTAATAAAATTTCATGCCAAGAAAATACTCCAATAGAATTTAAGTTCTTAATGTTTGACTTTGACACATGGCATGTACTAGGTGCAAGCACATGAAGGCAATGTTTCTTGTACAACACACTACATAATGAAACTATATGGTACAAATTAGAGAAAAGTCTAAATGCTTTTATTCACTAGAACAAATGCAATTTTCATGATGGATTTAATGTATCTATCAATGACGCATTTTTGAAACATGAACTTATATATATAGTTATATAAGTACGCTGAAGGAAATTTTCTCTGTGGGATTTCAATGTGAAAACACTGTTCACTCCAATGAATCAAAGCACATAATTTTAGTCCTCCTCACTCCTATCCAATTTTGACATGTAGTTGGTTTCTTCTTCTTACATGTAATTGTTCACTCTTTTATCTACAGCTCTGATAGGTTGTCTGGAATTTACCGTAGTGGGCTTGTTGGAGGGGTCCTCCTGGGCATTGTGTCTTCTAGAGATACTACGGCCTCATGAGGCACTGTGGGATGTAAGAGAGGAGGGCTCTTTCAGGGGCCCATTTTTGGTGTTGGGAGGGTTTTCCATATGTTGGGTTGTGCCTCTGTTGAATTCTGTGGATTTGCGGTGACCCATGATAGGTTTTTCATGGCAGAGGCGTAACGTCATTGGAGGAGAAGAGGGTGCATGACAATCTGCCAAAGTTTTCCACTGTCGTCGCCCCGCTCCTTCTTATGAACTAGAGACATTTTATTGGTTCTATCTATATTTACCTCCTCTCCTGGGATTCAAAATGGATAGATGTGGATAAGAAGGAATGAGGGGCAGGGAGGAAACTAAATTTTGATACAGATTTTAAAAATCAAAACCAAAGGGGAATTTGAGAATGAAGGAATTTTGATACTAAATTTAAAAATTAAATGGAGGGGGAAGTAAAAAACAAGTTTCTATTGTGTCCATCCCTATAAAAAAATATAAACTCATCACCTCATTCTCTTCCGCGTTGCATTCATCATGCAAGAGGTCTAGCGAGAGAGTTTAGCACATTTCTATCTATTTTTTTCTTGAAATTTTACAAGGATGCCCTATAACACAGTAAGATATGGATCAACAAAGAGATGTATTCGACTGATGAAAAGTTAGTTGGAAACTTGCAACACTTGAAGATATGTACATGGTGGTGATGATCAAAGAACAATCCCATGTTGTTGCCACCCAACTAGCTGACATGCATGGGTGCATTCAGGGGGTGGAAGAGTTTTTGATAAAATTTGGAGAAATAAATATTCTTACTATCATAGATGTAAATGATATTATCAATTCTCTTATGAATGAAAATGGTACAATTGCAGATAGTAAGTCTACCATTAGTTTCAGTGATTTCCATGCTGCCATACATAAGATAGTAGAAGCAGATATTGAAAAACATTTGGCTAATGGAATAGGGAGAGTGGATTATGTAGTATCCAATGGTGGAGGGAAGGTTTTATATAATTATTAAGGATATTACCCTGGAAATAAGTTGTCACTGTCTTGGAGAGAGATATATAAAAGGATGTTTTCCTTGAACAAACTTCACCCTCTTTCTAATGAAATATTGACCCCCAAATTCAGTGAGCAAGGGAGGTGTCTGCCCCTCAAAGGTAGTGATGTTTTTGTCACCATCAAGCTTAGGGTTCCCATTTTTCCTCAAGAAGACACTCTGGAATATGTCTCCAAGGTATCACTATTTTCCTTCTATTTATTTGAAGCAACTCACTTCTATTTTCTTGCTGCTTTTTCTATTTTAATGGAATTTTTAGGAAACATGTTCTCAAGGGTTGTATTTGTTCTACTTAAACCATTTTTTCAAACTATCTAGTTTAAAACGGTTACAATGTATGAAATTTGAGCGCGAAAGTATTTGAAAATGCTACATTTGATGTTAAAGAAGTCCACATTCTTAACTTCTATTGGAAAATAGATCAAAGAGTCTGATTTTGTGTGATTTAAATAATAGTTTGCAACAACTTGGGCAAAAAATGGTTCATTTTGTGAAATTTATGGTGAAAACACCGCATAACATTCCAATTTATTTTAAATGAGTCTATATTCTCAAAGTGTCAATGCAAAGTAGGTCGAAATGGATGATTTTTATTTCATCTAGGATTTCTGGAGGAAGCTAGACTCTGAGTACTGTAGGCCTGTGTAATTTCTTATGTTTAAATTCTTTTTTCAAGAAAATATCCGAATTGGAGTAGGAGAAATGAAGCAACAATTTCTATGATATAGGTGCACGAAGAGTTTTGGTGCAGGAGTCCCTTGTTTGACCATGCTACTAGGTTATTTTCAGACTAGCAACACTAAGAAGCGTTTACAATCTTAGAAAGAAGCATGTTTTTTTCTCAATGGTTCTTTGGGTTGTTGTTTTTTTTTTTTTTTTTTTAGATCTAGGACAATCGGTAACTGGTGAGAGTTGCCTGAGCAAGGCCCGGGTTCAAATCCCACTGGCTACCACTATAAACCTAGGCTAGGTGCAACAGCCTGCAAGCCGCACAATATAGCAATTAACTTATGCCTCAACAAGAGCCGAGACGTCCACTATGGGGTCGCCTACTCTTCTAGCCAAGACACAACAGGCATATGTCTCCACGGAGATTTGAACCTTGGTGGATGGTATGAAAACCTTCAGCCTCCACCGTCAGACCTCCGCTTCACGGACAATGGTTCTTTGGGTTGTTATGAAATGATCTTTGTAATCAAGGGTGTGATTTTTAGGGTATTTATGTTGTTGTCAAAGTTCTTGTATCTTTTTGTGGGGTATTTTTTTGTGTTGGCTACAATTAGTCACTGGAAGCATATATTCTAGAAAATTTCGCATTGAATCATGTTAGCTTATTGGCAGGACAACATGATACGTTAGCTAAATATTAGAATTAAAAACAAAAAAAATTGTAAGTATGATTTGGTCAAGCTGATGATTTTTTTATGAGACATTGAATTAAATTCAAATTTTTTCAAGTTGGATGAGTGCATTTTATTTTCTTTATCATTTTAATTTTCCGAACCAATTGTATAACACTTTATTAGATGCATGATCAATAATTTCCAAATATGAAAATAGGTTTAAGAGAATTAGGGGAACCAATTACTTAGGTTTTAAATCTAAGAAATTTGGGGCACCTATTGAAAACTCATGTACTCTTCTTGCAGTTCTTATTTTGACTGGAAACCTGAAGCCATTTTGATCATTATACGAATGAACCTAGAAAAAAAATTTCCAACTTTGTGAGGATAAATAATGTCAACCAATAATTTGTATCCTTTTAGAGCAAGTATGGTTAGCCTTAAGTGCATCTTTATATCATGCCTGAAGAGTTCAATGAGATTTAGGAAGTTAGGTAAGCCTTTTCTATCCATTGTGAATATCATTCAATGACTGTTACCTATTGTTTTACTCTATTATTAAATGCTTTTGAATTATGCTTGCAGTTCCATGCAAATGCTCCGAAGCGTTATTTTATGAGTGGTGTCCTTGCTTCAAAAGTATCAATAATTATAACTGGGACCACACAAGTCTTGGTTTTATGAAATACTTAATTTTAATTTATGTGCTTTTTCATCCCGATGTTCCCATGCTTTTATGTAAATTCTTAGGAGAGTTGATCTGAAAAATACTTATTTTCCCCTTACATCGATGTTATGTTTAAATGTTATCTCTCGCTTTTAAAATAGAGGTTTTCTCATTCAAAAATGTAATATTGAAAATAAGGGAGGGCATTGAATATACTCTAGGAATTGGTAAGTGTATTTCTATTACAGAAACCCTGAAAACCAATGTCCACTATTTTCAACCCATTTGATTAAGTTAAAGTTACTATCATTATATCTCTCACCCCCTAATTAGTGATTATTTTCATTACTGATACAAGTTTCTTTATCTACAATTTTCTAAGTTTCGTATTCTCATCCATTTAATATTAGCCTTTTTTGTTTTAAATATTGGCAGAAGCTCATGCATCCCAGTCACTAGGGTTCAAAGTATTGGCATTTTTAATATAATTTTGATGTTTTTTTGTAAGTCAATATTATATTCAAGTAGGAAAAATGAGTACATGTATTCTTATAGAAAACAGGTGGTTCCACCCCGACCAAATTTTTTGACCAAAACTTGCACCATATGAAAAAAATGGAGAAGGATAAATAGGGACATTGTCCATAACCGATAGGGCCAGAGGCACCATAACATAGATAAAACATAAAAGACACTAGAGAGCATACTAGTCGTCTGACGTGGTAGAAGCAAGATTGCCCTGGGTTGTTCCTTGAGGCGATGGAGGATGGAAGTCGCATTAAACGTGCCCTTAAAAGTGTGACAACCAAGTCTCCAACTTCTCTACTTTCTCAGTTATTGGTTTTGGCCTCGCCAAACCACTACTAGTCTCTCCTGGACTTGGCGCTGAAAATAGTGCAGTCGGTCCAAATTTACCACTAGTTCTGCATGCTCCTCGCAATAGACTCTTTTAGCCATGTCCACTGGTTCTGTGAGGCTATTTATTAGGGCTCGAAAATTTTCCAGGCATCAGTGTTGGACGCCTACCCTTACAGCTCTGCAGCTTGACCAGACCCATGAATCCCTTTACCACCTCAGCGACTCGTCTGTTGCACCCTCGAATCACCACCCCTGCTGACGCCTCTCTTTCCTCCTCCCTGACCTCCACGCTCGCCCACACTAGCCAACCAAACACTCCCAATGGTCTTTCCACCTGGGCGAGGAGCCACCATGACAATTGAAGAATCCTCCATGATCACGTGGCCAAGATTGACAAAGGAGGGAAAATGCCCTTGCCTCATCGGTGTTTTCATGTTTTTCCAAGAAGAATATCCGTCGCTTACTAACTTAACAGGCCCGACGCCCCACTAGGAAACCCAAACTCCACGCTCAGATGAACTAGCCACTGCCACCCACCACACCAGAGACTTCACAGGCCTGACCCCCACCAGAGAAACTGCACTCCACACTCAAACGCGCCCGATACTTCCACCCACCACACTAGAGAAGCACAATGGCACCCCTTGCTAATAGAGACAGGCCGCTAAACCCATAAGAACCATACACCACCTCCCACCAGACCAAGAATGATAATTAAGAAAGAAACAAAGGCACGGAAGGTGTCTCTTGAGCTTAGCTTCCCCCAATGCAGCTGCCACCTTCCAAATTCTTCATGAAAATACCAGTGATTAATCCACCATACACCTTCATTCCCACGCGAAAAGTAGTTAAATTGGATATAGAAACTAATTTTCCGCCACCACGCACGATGATTCCTGTACTGACAAGTCCAACTACCCTTTCTAGCACAAGCATACAAGTTTTCCATAATCTGGGAGAGGATGAGCTGAAAGGGCTCTCGTCCCACCGACTTTTCATCTTCAAATTCACAATCGATAGCCAAGAAATGAAGGAACAGGGTCCGTCCGGGTAGCCTGCACCATCATTCACCCAGAGAAATCACACACCAACCCTTCCCACCAAATACCTTCCTATGTCGTTTATGTTTCCTCCCCATCGACCATCACAAGGTTAAGCACTAAACCAAGGTATGGAGACGAATGAAAATCTCTCATGGCATCCTGCTCCTTAACTGGTTTCCACCCACGAACTCCAACACAAAGTTAATTTTCGCACGAGTTGCCAACCAACTACAAGTACCACTCCCTCTATATTCATTAGGGTGAAGGGACCAGGAGGAATGTCCTTCACCCCGACTCCATCTGTTGTCACATGTGAGAATCTATAACCACATGTCGCAAGGACCTCACCCCCATCGGGGAATAATTTTGATGTTTTTTGGAAATATATGTGGATTGGAATTATTATTCAAATTATTATCTGATTTCTAGAAAATTAAAATTTGTTAAATAACAAATAATATGTCTTATTTGTAGATTTAGGATATTATAAATTATAAATGATTTATTTATTTTTACAAAAATTAAAATATTATTATAGTAGGATATGAATTTTGATGATAATAAAGAATGGTTGGTAGTTGAAAAAGTATTGCATGTGAAAAATGGTATCCCTTCATCCACAATGCCAATTTATGATTTTTCATACGGCGGTGAAGAGTCATTGGTATTGGAGAGAGTCTTGCATGTGGTATTTCTTCATCCACAATACTAATTCAAGGTATAATTTATGTCTTTTTAGAGGTTCGGTTCACTTTTTCAAATTAAATTGCTCTTCTATTTATTTTTTCTTCTTTGTAACTTTGTAATGTTGATTGTTTCTACAAAGTGTTGGGTTAATTGTTTATATAAAGTGTTGGGAAATTGAATATGCTTATATTACAAGTAGAAGTTGATTATGAGGAATGGAGGAAATCTAGAGATGATGAGGCTACACAATTGTATAGTCAAATCCTACCTCAAGAATCTAGATGAATAGGTAAGCCTTTGGTTCTTTTACATATTTTATTGATGTGAAGTACTATTTTCTTGCAAAGGTCTTTCCATCAATTGGAAGAGTGTAATTTTGGGTAAGCTTTAGTTTTTATTATTATTTTATTGATGTGAATTATTATTTTTGCCATGGCCGACACTTCAATTTTTTCCCCATGTGTTTATGTTCTTGGTTTCTCGAGCTTTAGGCATTTCTTTGCACCTCTTCATACAATTGCTAGTTATATGTTAAATGCCATGTATATGTGTGTGTGTGTGTGTTATGTATTAAATAAGTATACTATGTTAAATGTTATAGTTATGCACAGTCATATTTACACTATGTTATGTTATGTTACACACAATATATATATATATATATATATATATATATATATATATATATATATATATATATATATATATATATATATATATATAATGTAAATGATTTTAAATTTTATGTTATGATAGTTATATATATATATATATATATATATATATATATATATATATATATATATATATATATATATAACAATAACTAAATACTTCGTAGCATAAATATATAACTAGATATATAATTTAACTATTATAACTATACCATTATATATATGTGTGTTATATAACATAGTTTTATAACTATTTAATATAACACATATATATGTGATGTTATAGTTAAATAGTTATGTTATGTTATAATTATATATATAGTTATATGTTATATATAATTAAGTTAAATGTTCTGTTATATATATAGTCACAATATGTTTTTAAATTATATTTTCTTTTTAAAATTTTTATCTTTAAAGATGAGTATTTTAATTTTAAACTCAAAATTGTACTAGATTTATTATTAAAAGAATATTTAAAATCTAAATTAATTTAAATTTAAGGTAATAATAATAATAATAATAATAATATAAACAAAGTTCACTATGAGTAAACATATTCATCATGTCAATTTCAAGCTCCTAATTTACTTATTTATTGGTTATAGTTTAGTTGTTTTCTATTTTGAAGTTTTTTGGGATATATTTTTCGTCAAATTTGTTAGAAATTTTAAATGCATTTTAAATAACAAAATTCCTAAAGAAAAACTTTAAAATTTGAAATAATTAGAAAAAAAAACGTTTTTACCATTCAAAATATAATATGCATCTAATAAACAAAACATTACAAGTAAGAAAAATATATATAACCTAAACTATAGTTTTTTTTTGTGGTTTTGAAGTGTTTTCTAGGTTGTTTTGAAGGGTTTTTTTATTATGGTTTTATAGGTTGGTTTTGTGGTTTTCTAAGTTGTTTTGAAAGAATTTTTTAATATTTTTCTGTGGTTTTCTTGGTTGGTTTCGTGATTTTCCAAGTTATTTTAAAGGTTTTTTTTTGTGTGGTTTTCATGGTTTTTCTATGGTTGTTTTTTTTAATTGATCGGTTTTCATCGTTTTTGTGCAACTGTTTTTTTTAATAACTAATTTGTTTAATTTTGCAAAAAATAAATAAATAAAATATACAAAAAAGATAGAATCCCTACTTTCATTTGAGCCTCTGGAACGTTGGTGGGGTCATTGGTGAGATTGATTTGAATGCTCCATGCTTCAATTTCCCAATCGAGCTCCAATACTCTCGGTCAAGCTATCGTCACACTTTCAGTTAGGCTCTCAAATTACCTGCGGTATATGCAAATGAAGTGTGCAAACCACGGGTGCAGTATTTAATAAAAAAAGGGCTTGATCGAGCCTTAAAGCTTGATCAAGCGTTATATCTCGATTGAGGGTTTGTTTTAACCCTCGATCAAGCATTATACCTTGATCGAGGGTTTCTTTTTAACCCTTGATCGAGTTACTTTTTTAGCGCCCAAGGAGCTCGATCGAACGCTTAAAAAAGGCTCAATTGAGCCATTGTTTTTTCCAAAAAATGCACCCTTTCTTGCCAAAAAGTGTAACTCAACTCCATGCTTTCACCCAAATATTAAAAGATAGCCTCAATTTTTTCCAACATCTTTTATAGACCATTAATATATTTTGTTTTATCATAAATTCCTTCCATTGAATATCAATGTGAAAGATATACTTGGACGTTCTTAATCATTTTTTTCATTTTGTTTCCAGATGAGACTATTAGGGTGATTAGGTTATTGATTCCTTTAAATTTGTAATTTTTTATTTATTTTTACTATCATAAAATTTTAGAATTTTTTTGGATATTTAATTTTAATGGAGACCAACCACTAGGACGCTAATATAATGGAGATATTGACTTGTAATTTTGAATAGTCAATTCTACTTTATTACATAGATTCCCATAATCAGAAGTCATTATATCCCCCGAAATAGTAATTTGGAAGTCAGTTTAAGGTAGACAACTTTATTTAATTACCTTACCGTACTTGTGTTTATAAAATTCTGCGCACTACTACTACCTATAAGTATCGTTACATTAGTTTTCTTAATATATCGAAAGGCTTTGAGAGTTTTTGGATGGGAAATACTGAGTCAATGCAACTATAGATAATGTGAACATGGTATTCAATTTGTTAGATTATTCATTGCCCATACTCTCATGGGAAAAAGATGAATCCCCAACTACTTCTTCATTGTTATTACTAACATTATTTTTCTTCATTGTTATTACTAACATTATTTTATTTTCACATAGGAAGAATCTAAATTGTCTTCCTAGATGCCAATTGGTTATGTTGCATTTTGAAAGAATCGATTCTTGTCCTTCCTTTTATCTAATGGTGAGTCTATTAGATGAGGGGAGTGTCCTCTGGACTTGATTTTGTAGGTTGGGGTTTAAAAATTTAATGAGCAGATGAGAGATTTTCATTAAAAAATGGATTTTTTCGAGCTTCCTCAATATCCTTCGGATCTAGAAATTTGAGTTGGTTTTGTACTTTTGGTTTCAACCCTCATGAAAATTTGCAATATACATTTGGATGACAAGTTTGTGACACGTGTAATTAATGCATATAGTTTATTAAAATATGCTTCTACTTTTCCTTTTTCCTGCCATCAAGAGAGTTTGCTAAAAATTTCATGCTCTTCAATAGGTTGGATACTTGTGATTTGGAGTTTCACCATAAGAAACAATCCTAGATTAATTTATATATAAGTGAATTGATCAAAGGTTAATTTATTCAATAGGAATGGATTTAAGTTATTCAATATTTATATTAATTGGGTTTATTTAAAGTGGTTGAGAAGATTTAGGTTCAATTTCCATAAATGACAAGTTTCAAATTTTTTATTCATTTCCAATTTCAAAGTGTAAGTTAATATTGATATTTTTAAAACTAACAATATGTTATTTTTTATGCAAAATATAATAACACCAAAAAGATATTTTCTTTTGAAACACTTCACCACCAATTTTTGTCAATCTTTTTATTTTTTATCGTTGATTTCAGCCACAACTGTCATTGTTTTTCACTGTTGATTTGACTCCATTTTGACTCCATTTTAACCATGGCAACGCCTAGTCACTCCCTGAAGAAAATATTATGCAATTAATGCCACGTCCAGCCTTTCCCAGCACAACTGGCTTCTCGTCTGCACAGTCAACATGCTAATAACACTGCCCCCATCTTCGTGAATCAAATACAACTGCAAACATTCCAGAGCCCTTTCAAACTCCTCGAGCTTTTTCGAGAGAAAATTACTCTGTACTTTGAGACCCTCTCTCAAACTCTCCAACTCATAAAACTTCTTCAGAGAATTCTGGTTTTTCCTCAGAGTCGAAGCGTTGCGGATCTCCTTATACACAGCCTGGATCTCATTCTTGCACTTTTTCGAGCCCTCCCCGTGAGGCAGAGATAGGTAATTCATGAAAATACCTCACAATCTACGGCTAATTTCAATAATGAGGGGTTGCTCTGTGAAAATCAGTTCGGGAGTCGAGCACTGGGCACCTAATAAACGTTGTTCCCACAAGGAAAACCACACCTTCGACCGCCAATTCCCAGCTTTTAAAAAACAAATTTGCAACAACGTGCCTTGTTCCTGTAGATATTTGATAATCTTCACCATCTGGGCATGCTTCTATTATGCATTTCGGGTCGCGCTTTCTTCAGTTCTCAGATGAATTACAAATCCTTTCTCAGCGAAATAGTTTCACGTCCCTAAGAGAACTCGTTTATTTTCCAAAATCCGCTCATGAATTCCAAATAACTAAATTCGAATCCCAGGTCCTCTTCTGGCGTGTTAAGGTTCTCCAATTTTTCCATTTTTAACTTGGCACAATGAAATTGCAGAATTCGGTTGTCCAGAGCTTCCATTGAAGTCAAATTTACAGGAAAATCAAAGTTACTAGATTTTTTTAATGAAATATTGATGTGCTGCGAATCCATAATTATGGTCGCGAAAACAAACACACAAACACAGAGGGTCTCCTTGTTAATGTCACAGTAAGAGTGTTTGGATTTATTACACAAACCCAGGATTGAGGATTCCTGCTGATTATGCATTATCTGGGCCAGAAGAGGAAACATTTAAATCCTTTCGTAAGTCTCAGGTAATAATATGGTAAAACCAGTTTTTATGAAAATCCTCGAGTAGGTTTGAAGTAATCCTCGAGTTGGCCTCATGTATTTATCATAGGGTAAAACGAGTTTTTAATTTGGTTTTGGTAACTAGCCCGTATATTGCTGTTTGTTGGTAAAAAATTCGAGGGGTAAATATTTAAATCATTATTATTTTGTATTGATATTGTAAACCAGTTTAAAAATTTTCAGACTATTTTAATATTGTTGTTGAGATGATGTTAAATTCAAGGGTTAAATATTCTGATCATTATTTTGTATTGATATTGTAAATAGGTTTTAAAATTTTCATATATTTAAGTATTTTAATATTGCTGTTCAGATGATATTAAGTTTTGATAAAGTTTTTATTAAATATTATTTAATAAAAAAAAAAAATCTACAGAATAATCCAGAAATTCGGTATTATTATGAAAAAATCTGGCAAAGATTTTTCAAAATCTGGGTTATAGTCTAACTTTAGTATTTTGGGTGCCCTAAAGGTTTTTGATGGTGCTGAATCCATTTCCAACATCAAAAATGCTATTCAAACACTCCAACTACCAGACTATTATGTTGCATGGTAAACAACTCCATTTTTTTTAAAAATTAACAAATTATTTATTTAATTTTTTATAATATAAAATATTTTAAAAAAAATTGCAGATAAAATATTCTAAAAAAATAGTTGACTAACATGGTTGTGGATAAAAATCCTACGGTAAAATAAAATGTTTTATTCAATACAAAATGTGTGTACATAATTAATCTTTTTAATTGATCAAAAAATTATTCATTTAAAGATTTTATCATGAAAAGTCATATTGTCTTAATGATTTGATCCAACCACACTTAATCTATGAAAAAAAGAAAGGCCAGTGAACAAAAAATTGATCATAAGCCCCTTCTTTTGAGCAAAGATACTAGGATTTCCCTTTTTTCTTCAATACACCTAAATTAGTGCTGTAAAAAGGCAACGAATATAACCCCTAATCCCCATCGATATACAACGTTATATATTTGAGACAAAGAACACTTCACTTACCCCTTCCATTGAAGCAGAAAGTGGATAAAACACCAGATTTGATCCCTCCTCACTCTGTGGTCTCAAGAGCACCGTCTCGCTGGCTTCATTTGATTTCAAGGAGCTACAACCCTTAACTGTTGGGATTGTCCAATGGGCTTAGTGAAGCTATAAAACCAACCATGGCATTGAACTATAATATTTGAAATATAAAATATGTTTAATGCTTACTACTATAAAATCTTCAATTACATGGTATACTCAAATTATTAGAAAATTTAAAATTAAGATATGAGTTTAAATTAACATTGGCCCACTATGCCTTCATTTGATTTCAAGGAGCTATAGAGCTTAACTGTTGGGATTATCCAAAGGGTTTAGTGAAACTATAAAACTAACCATGGCATTGAACTATGATATTTGAACTATAAAATAGGTTTAATGCTTACTATTATAAAATCTTCAATTATAGGGTTTACCCAAATTATTAGAAAAAACAAAATTAAGATATGAGTTTAAGTTAACATTGGCCCACCATGCCTTTATATTAGGCGTTATTTCTCTCATTTTTATTAGTACCAGCCTAATCCATCTTAACCCCAGATCTATCAAGGGTAGGGAGGGATCAAATCAGATCTACCAAGCCTCTAAAGGAATCAAATTAAATCTTTCAAGGTGCAAACTTTTTTTTTTTAAAGTGAAAAACTTGAGGAAATGTTTTCACCTCAAGAGATTTGATCTCTCTTTGCACTTGATAGATTGGAGATTAAGATGGATTTAGGCTGGTTATATAATACTATATAATATCTATATGTGTATCTATGTGTCTCTTTCTTATTCCCTCTCTCTATCTCACCCTCCTAACATATGCATTCTCTCTCCATATCTATCCATCTCTCTCTCCCTCCCTCTTCCTCTCCCTTTCTCTTCCCCTTCTCTCACTCTCTTCCCCTTCTCTCCCCGTCTCTCTCTCTCTCTCTCTCTCTCTCTCATTATCTCTCCCTTCCCTCTCCCTCCCTCCCTCTATATCTCTCCCTTATCACTCTCTCTCTCTCTCTCTCTCCACCTTTCTCCATCTATGTATTTCTTCTTTCTTGTTCTTTGGAAAGATAAAAGGATAAAGAAATACAATTATATAAATGAAAGACAAACTGAAATTAAAAAGGGTGTCAAGGAAACCTCCACGGGGCAAGAGATTGGAAACTCTATTAATCAAATGATTCTCCACACTTACAAGCCTCTCTGGCCATCCATTTTAACTTGAGTCCGTTTCATTATTCTAACTTCATTTCGTTACTCAACCAATTAACGGTTAATAAGTAAGTTTCCCAAAATTACATTATTTACATTTGTTGTCATATTTTTAACATTCTTCCCTCCATCTCTCCCTCTCCTTCTCTCTCTCTTCCTTCTTCTCTCTCCTTTCTCTCCCACCTCACTCTATCTCTCACCCCATCTCTCTTCCATTCAACTCTATCACTATCTCCCTCCCTCTCTCCTTCTCTCTCTCCCTTCCATCTCTATGTCTCCCTCTCTCTCGCTTCCCATTCTCTACCTATCTCTCTTCCCTCCTCTTCTCTCTCCCTCACTCTCTCTCCATCTCTCCCTTGTCACTGCCTCTCTCTCCACCTCTATTTCTCTATGTGTTTGTTCTTTTCTCCCTCTCTCTTTCTATATCCTTCTCTCTCTTCCTTCCTCTCTCTCTCTCTCTTTCTGTATCTCCTTCTCTCTCTTCCTTCCTCTCTCACCTTCCTCTCTCCCCCCATCTCTCTCTCTCTTAAATTTGATACCATTGTATTTTTTTTAATAATGTAACTAAATTAAAAAAAAACTCAATTGGTTGTAAAATATTAAACCTTATTTTGGATTAATCACATCAAAAAAGAGTACAATAATGAAAAACTTAAATGAATCATGTACTATCTTTCCTCTATTATTGTTATTCACTTTGTTTGCTCTCATCACTTGGATTCTTAGTTAATATAGAGATCTATCTTGGTTCTTAACAATTCCCTTCCCCCATAAGGGTGATTTATGTGCACATGTTGATGAAGATAGAGTAAAAAAAAAAATTGAAAGGTACTACCAAACCTACAAAATAAAATAATATTATTCATATTATGTAAATTTCACTTCATTATATATAAAAGTATTCTCATTTTTTTAGCAGTAGTGAGAATAGATGGTTTAGATATATCTCAAACGTAATTATAACCTTTTTCCTGTTAAATTTAATTAAAAAAATGTTGTAAAAATAAATTAAAATAAAATATTTATAAATTACTTTGATTGTGAAATAAGTAAGTCATGGTATTGTAACAAAGTATATTTACAAGTTAATGATATTCATGATAAAGTGGGGGTGAATATCCATGGTTAAGAATCTTGTCATATTGTTAAGAAAATATTTTGGTTGCTAAATAAGTTATGATTTTTGGGCATGTGGTATTAATAAGCCATGGTATTGGCCCACGTTATTGTAACAAAGCATATTCACAAGTTCATAATATCAATGAAAAAGTGAGGGTGAATATCCATGGTTAAGAATATATTCATATTATTATAAAATATGTTGAAGTATATCTTTTTATAATTAAAGATTTTCTAAAAGTGTTTTATGTTGTCCTTCAAATCATGAACGTGTGTGAACTTTGCTTCAAAATGTTTTCATGGTCTTATGTATTAAAATTATTATTTTTTCCCTTTTTTTGTAATATTATTAGTTTTGAGAATCATGTTAGGTTTTAGACTATAATTATGTGAGAGGCGTGTTTGGTCATTGGTGGCTTTGTATTCTTCTATTCAATAAAAAGAGGGATACAAAATTAAGAGTATGGTTCGATCTATTTATCTTTTACAGTGTGCAGATGTGTCCAAAATGTCTGCCAAATGTTGATTTCCAGTTATGAAGATAGAACATTAGTTTTTGGCTTCAATGTTTAGAGACAATGCCTCATAAGCTAATATTTCTAGCTTTTTAGGAGTTGGAGTTTCCTTGTAGTCATGAGTTTAGAGTGTTGTCACTCTCCTTGTGCCATTATGTAACTTTCTTGAAGAAATATATGTTGTAGTTTTCTCACTTAGAAATAAAAGAAAAATGGAATCCAAATTATAACATCTTATTTTGTAGGTGACAAGAAGATTTCATATCTCATTGTTCATAAAAGTATGCATATGGCACCACAACCTATTTGATATGTATATACAAACTATGAGACTCCATGATGGAGACGTGGCACTTTATTGTTTGAGTTACACATACAAATATATGTAGAATATGATGCACTGAATTTGTGGCAAGTACATTAAATAGAGATCTCTTTAATGAAATAGTGTCATCCAAAACCTTATGTTAAAGCAACCAGTACACAACAATATTAGGATTACTAATGGGGAATTGCGTGGAACTCAATTGGTGAGACCAGGTAACCATTTTACACCTCACTAAAATCTTGAGCTATGTTCTTGAGCAATATGTCTCTTGAGAAACACCTCATAGGAACCAAAATGGATGGTTTATAGAAAAACAACCCTAGAAAAACCCTAAACCTAATCCTTTTGTTTTTTTCTTCATAATTAAAAAGAGATGTTGTGTTGTTGGAAGCAGTTGACTCCAGTGTGCTTCTGTTGTTGAGTTGTAGAACCAAATTAAATATAGGGTTCAACCTTTACTTTTTTCCGAGATTAAGCTATCATGAAGAATTTATGTTTCGTTTCCCAAATTAAGCTAACATGAAGAATTTTTGGTTTAAGTTTATAACATAAATGAAAGTTTGCACATATTGCAAATGGTTGTTTTGGAAATATTGGTATGTAAAATTGTGGGCTCTATTTTTTACTAGATGATATTTTCAAATCTTCTAGTCCTTCGGTGTATATTTTCACCTTTAGGGGATACTTCTAGTGTATATTTTTCCATTAAAACTGATGTTTAGTACTTAATTTAATGATGGTCTTATTATGATCTACCAGTGGCAATGGACATCAAGATCTTGTTATTTTTCATACTAAATATAATTCATATGTTTCTATTAGTGTTGGTGTTGAATACCTAAGCTAATGATATTTTCATGATGCATTATTGGAAATGAAAATATGGAAAAACAACAATATTTTATTTCTCATGCAAAATATAATGCATATGTTTCCATTAGTGTTGGTGTTGAGTACCTAAGCTAATAATGGTTTCCAATGATATGTTAGTGGCAATTGAAACATGAAAAAACAACAATATTTTATTCTTCATGCAAAATATAATGTACATAGGTTTCCATTAATGATGGTGTTGATTATATATATGATTGAATTTCCTTAAAATATATTGTAGAATTGTAAATTACACGTTGTTCTTGTGCACATGGATTTTTCAAAATTTATAATGTTATATATTTTTTAAATTAAATGAAATTCATACCTTTGAAATTACAAAGTTTTTTTTGGTTAGTATTGTGTAAAAGGATCTTAACATTATCAAAAAAAATTATTCCTTTTTAATTGTAAATCTTAGTTTGTACTAGTGTCCTATAAAACTTATTTTAAAATGGTTCAAGTAAAAAAAACAAAAACAAAGAAAAGGTTACTAGATAAATAAACTAAAATTATGATATATGTCAAGAAAAGATACATTAAAATATTAAACAATATTTTTTTTTTTCAATTGTATATTTGAAATCAACTTATTTGACTCTATATGTTTCTGTAGTTTCATTAATGATGAATTTACATAGCCTATATAAAAACAACATAAAAAAGAGAGATAATGAGAGATAATCAGTAAAATGAATGTTTTAATGTATTTGCAACACTAACCACTATGTTTTTATTCTCAAACAAAAATCCAAGACTACCAACTTAGAAAAAGCGTACACTAGAGTTGTCAATCCTACTAAAACAAAAAAAAATGAAGTGAAAGGAATGTGCATGTGCACACTCTAGAGCATGTGTGTGTTCTTAGAGTGTAGATGATGCACCAACTCCTGTGCTCAATCCAATTAGATTACAATCGATAGCACAAACAACAATACAAACAGAAAAATTCTGTTTATCTCTAAGAATGCGGAATGTCGAAATGAAAACCCTGTTTCAATTAAATATGAGAACTGAATTCTTTCGATTTTTTATACAGGGCGCAGCCCTTCCAATTCTTTTCGCACCCTCTAATAGATACAAACCACTGTTTTCAAATAAAAAAACATTTGCCACATATCTACGTTGCATTCTGGTGCAATTTCGACATTTGCAACATATCTGCGTTGCATTCCTTGCAATTTACAAATGTCATCAAAAACATTTACGCCCCATCTGCGTTAATTTAGTTGCAATTAACAAATAAACACAACCATTTATCGATTGAATCAATCTGACACATCTATAGCATTTGCCAGAACGTAAATATTACCAAATCGTTTTGTATCAGCGTTAAAATGCTTTTATACAATATATCTGTGCCTAGAAAAATTATCATGACATAGAATTTAACGCCACCTGTAGAACTTCTATAGCTCTACGTTTTTGTTTTGCTGGACTTGAACGTGATGTATCAAACTTCTGTGCTCGATTTACTTAGAATAAACTCTGCAAACGCTTTTCTGTGTTCGGATTTCCTGTCCATCGAAATCAACTGCTTGTTTTTCGATCTGGCCAAGTAAATTGGCGTTTTCTGATCTCCATTACACCATTGCTGGAATTGCTGGCCGCAACTAATGAGTATCCCGTCTATCCTATTGCCACAGATCTCTCTTACTCTGCACATCAGTTCGAATTAATTAATTAAGATCTCAACTGACAATCAACAAATTCCAGGATTGGAGGCGAGATTTTAGGAATCACGATTTCCACAATCCGGCGTTGTTCCAAAATCTACGCAGTCTGTTTTGGATTATCCTCTGTGGGAAGATTCCACTCACAAAATTTAACACATATCACAGATATTTAATTTGAAACCACAGTTCGAACTAATCCAGAGATCTGTCAACGTATTTATCTGCATACCATTAACACGAACCAAATCTATTACATTTAACACAGATTACCTATCACACATTGGCGCAAACACTATTTTTTATTCATAAACAACAGTAATAAAAACAGATATTGGCTTTGATGACTTTTCACAAGAACGATCTCCATTTTTCTTCAAAACACAGTCTTCTTTATTAAACAGAGCTTTTCGGCCATACAAAACCACACCACACTTACTCTACCTCTCAACGAAGAAAAATCTCTTCGTTTGTTATTACACTGTCTACTAACTAATTGATACAGAATCTTCTAATTTTAAAATTCTAACAAATAAAACTCCTATCTAGTAGCGCTCACCCACACCTGTTATAACAAATATTATCAATAAGATAGGCAATAATAACTAATTAGTTGTGAAATCGACCTCCTTAATAAACTGGATTTTTGACACACAGCAAATAATTTCATCCTGTCAGGCCACAACATGTGGACAATTTTCCACATGGCTGGCCAGGTCCGATGCTCCTGCATCAGTAGATATGCTTGTATGCCTAAATTTTCAAAAGGTACATCTAACAATATTGTTCCAAAGTGTTGAAGCCTCGAAAATCGCTGCTTCAAACATTGGGGGATAACCACCTGGTCAGGACCTTAGGACAACTCCTTTTCCATTTGGTGTGGTGGCTCCGACTGGATTGATAGGACCAGTTTCCTAATAATTTAAAATGGGTTGGTAATGTAATGATTGGATGAATGGAAAATGGGACTAAATGAATGAAATAAAACTATCTAATCTAATCTATAACTGATAAATAGTTCTAAAACTAACCCGGGTATCAAATATGAATACAACTTAAAGATTGTTTCAAATAAACCAATAACCATGAAAACGTATTAAAGTTTAATTGAAATATGCAGTAACAAATAAAGATAACTCTGTTTAAGAAAATAAACAGAGTTATAATAACACATTGCATTCATCATTTTATATATCATTTGCATATACTGTAAAAGATAAATATTTCTACACACTCAGAAATGATATGTATAAAGAAATATTATAAAACAAGTACATATAAATGATAGCAAATTTTAAAGAGAATATCTCATAACATAAGAAAATTAACAGTGAATAGATAGAAATACCATATCCATCTTGATACTTTCTGATGCAATTCAATATCCAAATCCAGCAACTTCAATGTTAAACAGACTCCAAGATACATAAATGCAATTCCTAAAGGCAATTTTGCATAGAACCACCAGATGTGATCCTTTAAAAAAATATACGAGTCAATGGAGTATAAAAATGTAATCTCCAAGTCAAAATATTACAAATTCAGGACCTCTTTCTAACTGCATGAAAGGGGTTTAAATAGGTACTTAATAAAACTAAATAACTAAAAATATTCCTACAATATATCTAATCGGAAATCTAGAAACATAATTGCGATCTTAAAGTGAACCCGATTCATTGATTGTCTCCTGTGTTTAATGTGCCCATATGGCAGATCTTGAGCATATCTTGGACTTCTGTTGGATGACTCATTTTTGAATGTAACTTCCCAGTATACGTAGCATAAGAGAATTCATGAATGATACAATGAAAAGTATTCGAAAGGAATTTGATGGCCATCTGTTGACTGTGTGGCTTGATCAGATAAGTCCACATAATATCCCATGAAATTCCTTGAAGTTTGTTAATCTGTTGATTTTTATTGATTATCTCTTCCTTCCACCTGGAATCAACTACTTTTACTTTTGGTAATTTTCCCGGGGTACAATCTGAGATCAAATTAGTGGTGTACAAGCTGTCATTAACCAATTATGTTGTATTTTTCATCAAAATTTTAGCTCTTGATATGGCTTTTTCTGATTTCATCAACTGTTGTTCCCATTCTAAAAATAAGATTTCCTTTTGTCTCTCCTCAATTCTAGGAAGACTAGCTTTTCTTCCTTGCTCTGTATCATGCCATGAAAGGAATTCAGAAATTTTATCATCAACATCATCAATTTCTTGCCTGAGAGTGACTGATTCATCTATCAAAGATGATGTTATTTCGCACAAAGGCTCAATTTGTGCCAACTTTAGAAAAAATTCATTTAACTGCTGAGATAGTAGTTTGCTTATTTCAAGAGCTTCAGTTTTTAATTGAGCTAACTTAGGATAATCCTTGAACTTGTCCAATGCTAATTGGAATGTTTTCTCTTGTTCAATCTTTGCAATTTTCTCATTTTGCAGAATTTTTTGTAGCTTTTCTACCTCTTGACTCAATTGTTGATGTTTATTCAAGGCTTGTTCATCAACTTTCTTCCTTTCAATGCTAAGCTTCTCTTCTAGCTGTTTAGATCTAAGCTCCTGATCTTGCGATTATTTCTCCAGTTGAACAATCTTTTGCTGATTCCTTGTGGCCTGTTCTTCCAGCATTGCTATCTGTAAATATTTTTGTTTCATCAAATGAGAGACTTCAGAAGCTTTATCTATAGTTGCAGCACTATAGGCACCTGCGTATTGAGATAATTTAGTGAGATCCTCAGATGGATTCACCTCAAAATATTTATAAACAATATTCGTAAACTCCACCTGTGATGTTGAAAGTGCATCCTGATCAGTTCTCCTCCTCTTCCTCTGCTTTCTCACAACAGCCCTATCACTAGTACAAAATGGCTAATTTGTTACTAAAAAAATGACTAAAATTCGCATATAAACGACTATTTTTCGATCGGTGACCAATAGTAGCTAATTTACAGTATCTTATAATGCGACCAACTTTTGGTCGTTTTTAGCTTAGTCATTAATTGGTTATCTCAATTTTGTCATCTAGTTGTATATTTGGTCATTGATTTGGTCATTGATTTAGTCATTGATTTGGTCACTAATTTAGTCATTCATTTGGTCTTTCATTTCGTCACTGATTTAGTCATTCATTTAGTCATTCATTTGGTCTTTCATTTTGTCATTCATTTAGTCATTCATTTAGTCATTCATTTGGTCACTGATTTAGTCATTCATTTAGTCATTGATTTGATCTTTGATTTGGTCATTAAATGTCACAATTAATGACCAAATACACAACAAAATATATTACTATATGATCACCCAAGAAATCCAATTAATGACTAAAGAACTATGACCAACATGTTGGTCGTGTTATAAGATACTGTAAATTAGCTACTAATAGTCATATATATGCAAATTTTAGTCATTGTTTGAAACTAGTTAATGACCGAAGAAATGTGACTAAATTTTAGTTGTGTTATAAGATACTGTAAATTAGCTACTAATAGTCGTATATATGCAAAATTTAGTCATCATTTGTAGTCACAAATTTATCATTTGCAATAGCCATTTATTCATTATATAAACGACTAATTTAGTAGTTTATATGCATTTCATTAATAATCATTCTAAAAACACAAATTCACATATTTTAATTACAATACTAAACAACATCAAGTGCAACTATAAATAATTTCAACCACATAAATTATATTATATGAAATGTTAAAATATTACAATATGAGTTTCCAACTTTATATTAGTTGGACTACAATTTACACATGAAATGATGTTTCATCACTTCAAAGCATTATCGTTGTGTTGTCAAGGCATTACAGGTGAATTCACCAACTCTGAAGACTTGATCATCAGTCTTTATATGTGTGTCTTATGCGAGATATTGGTTCTAAGGGTATCACCAAACCAGTTCTCCTCTCTTTTTGCATTTGTCGCTCCAATGTTTTTGCTCTTCTCTTTTTTCAATTCATGCTTCTTACCATCAATACTGATTTCATTTTCTGAAAACAAAAGAAAATATAATGCACTGTAAGAAATGAAAAAACAATGAACACTAGAATATAATATAAATTAGACTATAAATAGTTTATACAACATATACCTTAACATCAACAATTTCAAAGCAATTTTCCTTTAACATCAAGTTCTGTAAAATAAATGTCATGTTATTATTTCCCATTTCTCAACATGCTACATACGATAAATTGAAAATCACATAAAACCAAGAGCAAACCCTTTTCTAATCAAAATAAACAAACAAACAATGCATCTAATAAAACTTCATTATAATATTAGCAAATGAAAAAAGAGCTAGTGGACCATTTGTGTTGTTTGACTTTGCCTATTTTTGTTATAAAGTGCTCAGGAACCAACAAATGTGAGCACGAGCTAAAAACTAACCAAACATTCACTAGTCAACATGAGAGATCCAAATAAACCACAAAATTGATCAGGCATTAAAATTGTGAGCAGACTACCTTGAAATTTTCTTCTTGAGAAATACCTCAAAATCCCCTCGTTTCTAATAAGCTTCCTGGCCATGTACCTCCATCCTTGATTTCCCTTGTTATATATTGAATAAAGAATATCCCTTCAACAACCAATTTTGCGAGAATCCTACCAAGTAACTCAAAAGCCTTGTGCGCATCAATAGTAGCATCCTCCAATGAAAATAGTACAATCTCCAACCTAGAAACATCAAAATTATATATAGTTATAATGTTGAAGAGTGTAACTAGGTAGGTCTTCCTTGTAATGACTATGTAACTAGCATTTGCACCGAGAGGTGCAAAGTAATGCCGGGGAGTGGGGAAAACAATAATTAAGTGAAATATATGGAAATTTTAGTTCATATATATCTTTCAAAGAATGTAAAGGAAGTTAAAATTTAAAAGAAAGTTACACTAAAATAAAGGAACACTAATATATTGTCCCAGAATAATGGCATAGTAATGATGGTATCAAAGATCCTTCAATAGTCGCTCCAAGGAGATTGCTCTAGCTCTTCAAATGATTCAAATAACTGTCGAAACTAAATATTCAAACCTGCTCTAAATCCATCATCAAAAGGTTTTCAATGTGCTAGAAAGGGGTATTTAAAGGTTTTTTAAAAAAAAATTTAAATTGCTGCTACAAGACTGTTTTAAAGCTGGTCCAAAACTGCCTTCTAACAACTTTAAAAGATGTCATACAAACACCTTCAATAAACTGCTATACAAAAACACTCTATGAAGTAATCCATATAGAGAACACACCAATAGCCCAGAAGAGGGGAAATGAAAAGTTTATCTGCAGTTAAATTTTACTCTAAAAAATATTCATATCAAAATCTGTTAACGTCAAACGAAAATTTTGTAATTTTCAAGATCCTAAGTTCAGCACCAACTACCCAACAGCCTAGCAAACTTGACAAGAAGACCCTGACTGTTCTTGTACACTATAAGACAAGATGGTCAACAATGTCATGAGTTATAGCAAGCACCTACAATTGTTTCAGCATGTCTTATCTTTTTAACTGATCCATCATCTTGAATTTGTCTAGCATTCTCTCAATCATCAAAATCAACATTGTCAAGCTTTAAAAATATAGCATTCACTCCAATCTAGAAACAAAAATATGCATTCACAACTCAACTTACCCAGTATTTTGCTGGCCTCATTCTTAAGTTGTAATTAAGTCGATGCCATACTCATGCAGTAAGCTCCCGCGTCATGGACCACCATTCCTGCCCACTGAAAGAGGATGGCCACTCAAAGTTAAGCCACTAGTGTATGCCTTCAAAGAAGCATCACAAAATAATTCTAGAAACAATTCAATATCATATTGGAAAATCAATTCCTTCTCATCATGCAAGTATATTAGGTGTGATAATTATTGTCTTGTAACTAACCACCATTTCTGGAGTTGGAAGTTCCCTGTCCTTTCCTCAATGTGCTGTGTATCAAGAAGAATATCAGTTAGAAACATCTCAAAATCTCAAAATCATTTTATGATTCATATCACAACTTTTAGACTGTGTGCCTGTCATGAGAAAGAATGGTCTATTTAGTATCTGGGAATCTCAATACCAGTAATATTTCCTGTCAACAAGGAGACTAAAAAAGTAGGACAAATTATCCCTTCTATATTCATTTGGAAATGATCATCGCTCTGCCATGCTGCCATCAATTACAATGAATTTCTTGTTACCATTTGTCTTGACTCCAACAACTCGACTCACAAGAACACCAGAGTTTGCAACAAGAGATCTCCCAGGCTCAACAATGAGTGTAAGATTTCCAGATAATACCAGCTCTCTTACCTGAAGAAACAACCAATGGTGCAAATATACATCTTTAAAGTGTCTATATATATTCTCAAAATAGCTGTAACAAGGCCAGCACAGTAAAGCTGGTCCAAAACTACCTTCTAACAACTTTAAAATATGTCATACAAACACCTTCAATAAACTGCTATACAAAAACACTCTATGAAGCAATCCATACAGAGAACACACCAATAGCCCAGAAGAGGGAAATGAAAAGTTTATCTGCAGTTACATTTTACTCTAAAAAATATTCATATCAAAATATGTTAACGTCAAACCAAAATTTTGTAATTTTCAAGATCCTAAGTTCAACACCAACTACCCAACAGCCTAGCAAACTTGACAAGAAGACCCTGACTATTCTTGTACGCTATAAGACAAGATGGTCAACAATGTCATGAGTTATAGCAAGCACCTACAATTGTTTCAACATGTCTTATCTTTTTAATTGATCCATCATCTTGAATTTGTCTAGCATTCTCTCAATCATCAAAATCAACATTGTCAAGCTTCAAAAATATAGCATTCACTCCAATCTAGAAACAAAAATATGCATTCACAACTCAACTTACCCAGTATTCTGCTGGCCTCATTCTTAAGTTATAAGTTGATGCCATACTCATGCAGTAAGCTCCCGCGTCATGGACCACCATTCCTGCCCACTGAAAGAGGATGGCCACTCAAACTTAAGCCACAAGTGTATGCCTTCAAAGAAGCATCACAAAATAATTCTAGAAACAATTAAATATCATATTGGAAAATCAATTCCTTCTCATCATGCAAGTATATTAGGTGTGATAATTATTTTCCTGTAACTAACCACCATTTCTGAAGTTGGAAGTTCCCTGTCCTTTCCTAAAAAGTCTGCAGACAACGTTGGATTGCAAATCGTGGCCTTGTTGTAGATACAGGGGCGTAAATCCACGGTCCGTAGTAACTTGAAGGAGCGCACTGCATGAGTAAAAAATCTACGTGAGTGTGGTTCACACGTTAACTATGAAAATCTACAGCTGCGTTTTATTGCAAAGCCTGTGTTGGCAAGGTTAATCTGCGTTGAAGGGCGTTAAGAACAACGTTAAAGTGGTGGCACAAATTTCCAGAGTCAGCGTGCTTGTAGGTAACACATATTTCCAAGTTTGAGATCGATTGCTTGCTAAGTTTGATTGTAAGAGTCGATGCCAGAGAAAATCGATGCAAATTTCCAAATAGCTCTTGCTTTGATTGCTGTACAGTCCACAAATCAACGACTTCAGGTTTTGTTTTATTGTATATTCAAACAAATCTATTTTATATTAGCGTGGAAGTGTTGTGAATGATTTTATAAAATCGTGAAGTTATCTATGCACAGACATAAGTGCTACTTGGTTATGATAGGTTTTGAAACCTTGGACTTCATGTAACTCACTATTTTCGTTGACTTAGAAACCGTTTCAGTAATGACTCTGTTTTCACTGTGTGTTGCATAAAATTCAATCGAATTCAAATTAATATCAAGTCCACACGCTGTTTGGTTGTGTTGGGGAATCATGGCGGTATTGAATTCTATGAGCATGAATTCAAGGTATCTGTGGGGTGACTATTCTTGGACAGATTCGAGTTTTAAACATTAAGCTGCTAATACAATTTTTTGAGAGGCATATATGTTAGTTATTTGTATTTCATGGTGGTGGCTCATGCCATTAGAAAAAAGATAATGTGTGTCTAAAATATATTTGGGATTGTGGGAAATTAATTTGACATTGTCATTAAAGGGGGAATGAAGAAGAAGTCAATCAAAATTCAAGCATAAACTTGGCCTTAGTAAAATTTCATATTTTACTACAAGGAATTGATTGGTAGGAATCGTGTGTTGTGTATTCCTACATCATCCATGCAATGGTATATGGTTGGGTCACAAATATTCTCATATATATATATATATATATATATATATATGGATGACTTTATAATTCAAATAATTTATTTTAAAATTGAATTGTAATAACATACATGTTGATTGCACTAAAATACACTTTCTACAAGCCAATATGAAGCATGATTGGAATTCTTTCCATATTCAATATTAAATTGATACATGATATATTTTAGTTCATTATAAGTGTCAAAGTGACTTGCATCATAACTTAAGGTTGTACGTATTTTCTTAGTCTATGAAATTGGAAATCAAAATTGAACATATATTTTACTAATAAAAGTTATAATAAATAGAATTTTTTTTAAATTAGCGATTTTTTTTAACAAATCCATAAACATTAGAAATTAATGAGCATCCATAAACAAGATTAATACAAATCCATAAATTGAAATAGTGAATACATGCATTAATAAACTATCCATATGAAAATATATACAAATTACAAATATCACATGAACATCCATAAACTGAAATAATAAGCATCCATAAACAAAAATAAGGTCCATGATGTACATCCATAAAATTTCCATGTATTAAAATATACAAAGTTTGTATCACATGTAAATATTCCCTATGAAATGAGCCTCCAAATATACAAACTATGACACTCTAAGTACCACCAGAACTCCTATGTGAGTTTGGTTGCGCAAAGTAAGTGTCCATAAGTCATTACTGCAATATAACACATGCAAAATCAAACTAATCATATCAGTATTTGTACAAAATAAATAATATGGAAATAAATGATTTTGAACCACAATTTTTAATTACATATACATGGATATACTAACCTCAGTCGAGTTCAAATGCAAGTTAGAAAAGATGGGGTCTAATGAATATGGGTTTGGTGTTCCCCTGCCTGTGGCTCAATAATTGGGGCCTACATCGATGGACCCACATCATTAATGCCTATAAAACCAACATCCCACTCATGTTTCAAAATAATAGTGACATTAACGACACTCTACACATGGGCCTGTGTACACAATGGCAAGGACAAATTATAATTATTCTACAAATTAAGTAGCATATATGTGCAACATAAAAAAAGAAAATGTTTAAATATTAGGAATACAAATGTTTACCTCAACTGTTGGTCCATGTGGTTGTACATAGTGAATCTCCACATTAGTTAACTTATGGGATGGAGGTGGAGGTGGAGGAGAATCCATGAAAACATGCTCTAGTCGAGGATAGCCTAGCTGATCAACCTCCCCCTCAGATGACCACATAAGCTCATCCATGTAGTTGGGTTGCGTCTACATGTTATCATGAACCTATTAATATAAAGTCAATTTAATATGAACTGGAAATTAATACAAATGATTATGCATAATTTGAAAATAAGAGTCAAAATTTTTGTATATAAATGTGCTTGGTTTGTGTCACACAGGTCGTACACCCTCCAAGTCTCACGAATGGAATCACGATACATACATCTGTATGTCAAAAGCTGGTCAAAGGGTAAACTTGTGAGAAATGCATCATCATATAAGGGTAATGGCGGGTCACGAGGTAATGGTGGTGGTCTCCTAATCTCTCCATCCAATGCAACATGCACATCGGCCAATGGCGTACACATGTTGTCTGCAATAGTATCCCTAGTCTCACTACCGAGATGCGATAACTCCTTTAGTTATGTCGGTAATACCAAGCTCTGAGAGGATAGTTGCAAGAATCGTGAAGCTGGTGTTACATGCCCAGGGCCCCTATGAGCCCCATCGCGCTTATAGGTATGTCCCAAGCCAGGTCCATAATAAAGAGACCTGGTATCAGTGTAATCAAACCTCATATGTAACACAAAATATACATATAAATTCTTGGAAAAATAAATGGAGACCTAGTGATGGTGGGGGAATTGGCCCCAAGCTCCAATGAATCTATTATACACAAAAGGTCTTCCATCAACGTTCCTAAAGTATTTCAGTGGAATCATACCTCTATGTCTAGTAGGGAAATCCAGATGGATGTTGAGCAACTCCACATGAACATTAATGTCCTTGGTGGCCTCTTTCACCACCTCCTAAGTATCTAGGCCTCTGACCTCATGCCTCCAAATCATTTGTATGGAATGTAGGAGATGGCTATGTGGGCCCAACCTCTAGTATGTCTCGATAAACCTATTGATGCTATCCAACATCAAAGATATACTAAGACAATTCAGTGAGTTTTTAAGGATGTTAAATATCTCTTTTGTGATCCATGTATGATGGGTCGTAACATACCCCAATGTGATATGAGTTGTAGCATCATCCCACTGAGAGATTTATGCTGCACTCTGATCCTTAGCTTCAACTTGTTAAGGGCCTGCAAATCATAAGCATAATTTAACATATATAATTAAAAAACTAGAAGCATAATAACATACACATTAAATTCAAACACATCAGTTGAAGACAATTTCAATACATAAACACATAAAATTTAAAGAGGATTTAGAAAGGAAGGAGGTGTACCTGAAATAGGCGACGAAGGTCCACTAGAGGTAGCATGATCATCAACAGAGAAAAAAAAATTGTCTCTAACACTCTGACTAGCATCGTAGGTAGAATATATGAGTGGAAAATGAACTCTCGATGGGCTACGTGATCTATCACGAGCCCGACCACGTATAATAGAACCCCTTGCACTGGGATGACTTGTATTTGGGGTGTGTATATGGGATACCTCAACATATTACATATAATACATATAAACTAATCCAATAAAACAATGTTGACTAAAGTATTACATATAATACAAAACTATTACATATAATACATATAAACTAATCAAGAAAAAAATGTTGACTTAGAAAGAATGTTGACAAAAAAACCATTTCTAAAATCAAGCAAAATAATCTAGTCTGAATTCCTAAACTTTATAGTCAATTTTTTGAAAATTTATCAACCAAAGTATTGAGTTTCATGTAAACACAATCGAAAGAAGTGATCAAATCTACCTTCACACTTTTTATTGTTTCTAAATAATGCATTTTATTCATAGCGCATAAATATGTAAATATATATGCAAAAAATTGAAATAAACATATTTACAAAACTAATAAAATTTCATGCCAAGCAAATACTCCAATAGGATTTAAGTTCTTAATGTTTGACTTTGACACATGGCATGTACTAGGTGCAAGCACATGAAGGCAATGTTTCTTGTACAACACACTACATAATGAAACTATATGGTACAAATTAAAGAAAAGTCTAAATGCTTTTATTCACTAGAACAAATGCAATTTTCATGATGGATTTAATGTATCTATCAATGACGCATTTTTGAAACATGAACTTATATATATAGTTATATAAGTACGCTAAAGGAAATTTTCTCTGTGGGATTTCAATGTGAAAACACTGTTCACTCCAACGAATCAGAGCACACAATTTTAGTCCTCCTCACTCCTATCCAATTTTGACATGTAGTTGGTTTCTTCTTATTCCATGTAATTATTCACTCTTTTATCTACAACTCTGATAGGTTGTCTGGAATTTATCGTAGTGGGCTTGTTGGAGGGTTCCTCCTGGGCATTGTGTCTTCTAGAGATACTACAACCTCATGAGGCACTGTGGGATGTAAGAGAGGAGGGCTCTTTCAGGGGCCCATTTTTGGTGTTGGGAGGGTTTTCCATATGTTGGGTTGTGCCTCTGCTGAATTCCGTGGATTTTCCGTGATCTGTGATAGGTTTTTCATGGCAGAGGCGTAACGTCATTGGAGGAGAAGAGGGTGCATGACAATCTGCCAAATTTTTCCCAGTGTCGTCGCCTCACTCCTTCATATGAACCAGAGACATTTTATTGGTTCTATCTATATTTCCCTCCTCTCCTGGGATTAAAAATGGATAGATGTGGATAAGAAGGAATGAGGGGCAGGGAGGAAACTAAATTTTGATACAAATTTTAAAAATCAAAACGAGAGGGGAATTTGAGAACGAAGGAATTTTGATACTAAATTTAAAAATTAAATGGAGGGGGAAGTAAAAAACAAGTTTCTATTGTGTCCATCCCTGTAACAAAATATAAACTCATCACCTCATTCTCTTCCGCGTTGCATTCATCATGCAAGGAGGTCTAGCGAGAGAGTCTAGCACATTTCTGTCTATTTTTTGCTTGAAATTTTACAAGGATGCCCTATAACACAGTAAGATATGGATCAACAAAGATATGTATTCGACTGATGAAAAGTAAGTTGGAAACTTGCAACACTTGAAGATATACGTGGTGGTGATGATCAAAGAACAATCCCATGTTGTTTCCACCCAACTAGCTGACATGCATGGGTGCATTCAGGGGGTGGAAGAGTCTTTGATAAAATTTGGAGAAATAAATCTTCTTACTATCATAGATGTAAATGATATTATCAATTCTCTTATGAATGAAAATGGTACAGTTGCAGATATTAAGTCTACCATTAGTTTCAGTGATTTCCATGCCGCCATACATAAGATAGTAGAAGCAGATATTGAAAAACATTTGGCTAATTGAATAGGGAGAGTGGGTTATGTAGTATCCAATGGTGGAGGGAAGGTTTTATATCATTACGAATGATATTACCCTGGCAATAAGTTGTCACTGTCTTGGAGAGAGATATACAAAAGGATGTTTTCCTTAAAAAAACTTCACCCTCTTTCTAATGAAATATTGACCCCCAAATTCAGTGAGCGAGGGAGGTGTCTTCCCCTCAAAAGCAGTGATGTTTTTGTCACCATGAAGCTTAGGGTTCCCATTTTTCCTCAAGCAGACACTCTGGAATATGTCTCCAAGGTATCACTATTTTCCTTCTATTCATTTGAAGCATCTCACTTCTGTTTTCTTGCTGCTTTTTCTATTTTAATGGAATTTTTAGGAAACATGTTCTCAAGGGTTACATTTGTTCTATTTAAACCATTTTTTCATACTATCTAGTTCAAAACGGTTACAATGTATGAAATTTGAGCGCCAAAGTATTTGAAAACGCTACATTTGATGTTAAAGAAGTCCACATTCTTAACTTCTATTGGAAAATAGATCAAAGAGTCTGATTTAAATAATAATTTCCAACAACTTGGGCCAAAAATGGTTCATTTTGTGAAATTTATGGTGAAAACACCGCATAACATTCCAATTTATTTTAAATGAGTCTATATTCTCAGAGTGTCAATGCAAAGTAGGTCGAAATGGATGATTTGTATTTCATCTGGGATTTCTGGAGGAAGCTAGACTCCGAGTACTGTAGGCCTGTGTAATTTCTTATGTTTAAATTCATTTTTCAAGAAAATATCTGAATTGGAGTAGGAGAAATGAAGAAAAAATTTCTATGATATAGGTGCATGAAGATTTTTGGTGCAGGAGTCCCTCATTTGACCATGCTAATAGGTTATTTTCAGACTAGCAACACTAAGAAGCATTTACAATCTTAGAAAGAAGCATGCTGTTTTCTCAATGGTTCTTTGGGTTGTTATGAAATGATGTTTGCAATCAAGGGTGTGATTTTTAGGGTATTTATGTTGTTGTCTAAGTTCTTGTATCTTTTTGTGGGGCATTTTTTTCGTGTTGGCTACAATTAGTCACTGGAAGCATATATTCTAGAAAATTTTGCATTGAATCACGTTAGCTTATTGGTAGGACAACATGATACGTTAGCTAAAGTATGATTTGGTCAAACTGATGAATTTTTTTTTGAGACATTGAATTAAATTCAAATTTTTTCAAGTTGGATGAGTGCACTTTATTTTCTTTATCATTTTAATTTTCCGAACCAATTGTATAACACTTTATTAGATACATGATCAAGAATTTCCAAATATGAAAATAGGTTTAAGAGAATTAGGGGAACCAATTACTTAGGTTTTAAATCTAAGAAATTTGGGGCACATATTGACAACTCATGTACTCTTCTTGCAGTTCTTATTTTGACTGGAAACCTGAAGCCATTTTTATCATTATACGAATGAACCTAGAAAGAAAATTTCCAACTTTGTGAGGATAAAGAATGTCAACCAATAATTTGTATCCTTTTAGAGCAAGTATGGTTAGCCTTAAGTGCATCTTTATATCATGCCTGAAGAGTTCAATGAGATTTAGGAAGTTAGGTAAGCCTTTTTTATCCATTGCAAATATCATTCAATGACAGTTACCTATTGTTTTACTCTATTATTAAATGCTTTTGAATTATGCTTGCAGTTCCATGCAAATTCTCCCAAGTGTTATTTTATGAGTGGTGTCCTTGCTTCAAAAGTATCAATAATTATAACTGGGACCACACAAGTCTTGGTGTTATGAAATACTTAATTTTAATTTATGTGCTTTTTCATCCCGATGTTCCCATGATTTTATGTAAATTCTTAGGAGAGTTGATCTGAAAAATACTTATTTTCCCCTTATATCGATGTTATGTTTAAATGTTATCTCTCACTTTTAAAAGAGAGGTTTTCTCATTCAAAAATGTAATATTGAAAATAAGGGAGGGCATTGAATATACTCTAGGAACTGGTAAGTGTATTTCTATTACAGAACCCTGAAAACCAATGTCCACTATTTTCAACCCATTTGATTAAGTTAAAGTTACTATCATTATATCTCTCGCCCCCTAATTAGTGATTATTTTCATTACTGATACAATTTTATTTATCTACAATTTTCTAAGTGTCGTATTCTCATCCATATATTAGCCTTTTTTGTTTTAAATATTGGCAGAAGCTCATGCATCCCAGTCACTAGGGTTCAAAGTATTAACATTTTTAATATAATTTTGATGTTTTTTTGTAAGTCAATATTATATTCAAGTAGAAAAAGGAGTACATGTATTCTTATAAAAAACAGGTGGTCCCACCCCGACCAGATTTTTTGACCAAAACTTGCACCATATGAAAAAAATGGAGAAGGATAACTAGGGACATTGTCCATAACCGATAGGGCCAGAGGCACCATAACATAGATAAAACATAAAAGACACTAGAGAGCATACTATTCGTCTGACGTGGTAGAAGCAAGATTGTCCTGGGTTGTTCCTTGAGGTGGTGGAGGACGGAAGTCGCATTGAAAATGCCCTTCAAAGTGTGACAACCAAGTCTCCAACTTCTCTACTTTCTCGGTTAGTTGGTTTTGGCCTTGCAAAACCACTACTAGTCTCTCCCAAACTTGGCATTGAAAATAGTGCAGTCGGTTCAAATTTACCACTAGTTCTACATGCTCCTCGCAACAGACTCTTTTAGCCATGTCCACTGGTCACATGAAGCTATTGATCAGGGCTCGAAAATTTTCCAGGCATCAGTGTTGGACGCCTACCCTTACAGCTCTGCAGCTTGACCAGACCCATGAATCCCTTTACCACCTCAGCGACTCGTTCGTTGCACCCTCAAATCACCACCCCTGTTGGCACCTCTCTTTCCTCCTCCCTGACCTCCACGCTCGCCCACACTAGCCAACCAAACACTCCCAATGGTATTTCCACCCGGGCGAGGAACCACCATGACAATTGACGAATCCTCCATGACCGCGTGGCCAATATTGACAAAGGAGGGAGAACGCCCTTGCCTCATCGGTGGTTTCATGTTTTTCCAAGAAGAATATCCGTCGCTTACTAACTTAACAGGCCCGATGCCCCACTAGGAAACCCAAACTCCACACTCAGATGAACCAACCACTGCCACCCACCACACCAGAGACTTCACAGGCTTGACCCCCACCAGAGAAACTGTACTCCACACTCAAACGAGCCCGATACTTCCACCCACCACACTAGAGAAGCACAATGGCACCCCTTGCTAACAGAGATAGGCCGCTAAACCCATAAGAACCATACACCACCTCCCACCAGACCAAGAATGATAATTAAGAAATAAACAAAGGCACAGAAGGTGTCTCCTGAGTTTAGCTTCCCCTAATGAAACTGCCACCTTCCAAATTCGTCGTGAAAATACCAGTGATTAATCCACCATACACCTTCATTCCCACGCGAAAAGTAGTGAAATTGGATATAGAAACTAATTTTCCGCCACCACGCACGAGGATTCCTGGACTGATGAGTCCAACTTCCCTTTCTAGCACAAGCATACAAGTTTTCCATAAGCTGGGAGAGGATGAGCTGAAAGGGCTCCCGTCCCACCAAATTTTCATCTTCAAATTCACAATCGATAGCCAGGAAACGAAGGAACAGGGTCCGTCCGGGTAGCCTGCACCATCATTCACCTAGAGAAATCACACACCAGCCCTTCCCACCAAATACCTTCATATGTCGTTTATGTTTCCTCCCCATCGACCATCACAAGGTTAAGCACTAAACCAAGGTATGGAGACGAATGAAAATCTCTCGTGGCATCCTGCTCCTTAACTGGTTTCCACCCACGAACTCCAACACAAAGTTAATTTTTGCACGAGTTGCCAACCAACTACAGGTACCACTCCCTCTATATTCATTAGGGTGAAGGGACCAGGAGGAATGTCCTTCACCTCGACTCCATCTGTTGTCACATATGAGAATCTATAACCATGTGTCGCAAGGACCTCACCCCCATCGGGGAATAATTTTGATGTTTTTTGAAAATATATGTGGATTTGAATTATTATTCAAATTATTATTTGATTTCTAGAAAATGAAAATTTGTTAAATAACAAATAATATGTCTTATTTGTAGATTTAGGATATTATAAATTTTAAAGTATTTATTTATTTTTACAAAAATTAAAATATTATTATAGTAGGATATGAATTTTGATGAGAATAAAGAATGGTTGGTAGTTGAAAAAGTATTGCATTTGAAAAATGGTATCCCTTCATCCACAATGCCAATTTATGACTTTTCATACAACGGTGAAGAGTCATTGGTATTGGAGAGAGTCTCGCATGTGGTATTTCTTCATCCACAATACTAATTCAAGGTATAATTTATGTCTTTTTAGAGGTTGGGTTCCCTTTTTCAAATTAAATTGCTCTTCTATTTATTTTTTCTTCTTTGTAACTTTGTAATGTTGATTGTTTCTACAAAGTGTTGGGTTAATTGTTTATATAAAGTGCTGGGAAATTGAATATGCTTATATTACAAGTAGAAGTTGATTATGAGGAATGGAGGAAATCTAGAGATGATGAGGCTACACAATTGTATAGTCAAATCCTACCTCAAGCATCTAGATGAATAGTTAAGTCTTTGGTTCTTTTACATATTTTATTGATGTGAAGTACTATTTTATAGTGTAATTTTGGGTAAGCTTTAGTTTTTATTATTATTTTATTGATGTGAAGTATTATTTTTGCCATGGCCGACACTTTAATTTTTTCCCCATGTGTTTATGTTCTTGGTTTCTCGAGCTTTAGGCATTTCTTTGCACCTCTTCATACAATTGCTAGTTATATGTTAAATGCCATGTATATATGTGTGTGTGTGTGTGTTATGTATTAAATAATTATGCTATGTTAAATGTTATAGTTATATTATGTTATAGTTATGCACAATACATGTTACACTATGTTATGTTATGTTATACACAAAATATATATATATAACTAGATAACAATAACTAAATACTTCATAATATAAATATATAACTAGGTATATAATTTAACTATTATAATTATACCATTATATATATGTGTGTTATATAACATAGTTTTATAACTATTTAATATAACACATATATATGTGATGTTATAGTTAAATAGTTATGTTATAATTATATATATAGTTAAATGTTATATATAATTAAGTTAAATGTTCTGTTATATATATAGTCACAATATGTTTTTAAATTACATATATATTTTTAATTTTTTTTCTTTAAAGATTAGTATTTTAATTTTAAACTCAAAATTGTACTAGATTTATTATTAAAAGAATATTTAAAATCTAAATTAATTTAAATTTAAAGTAGTAATAATAATAATAATAATAATAATTTTTAAAATAAAGTTCATCATGAGTAAACATATTCATGTTGTCAATTTCAAGTTCCTAATTTACTTATTTATTGGTTATAGTTTAGTTGTTTTCTATTTTGGAGTTTTTTGGGATATATTTTTGGTCAAATTTGTTAGAAATTTAAAATGCATTTTAAATAACAAAATGAAAAAATTATTTCAAAAAATTCCTAAAGAAAAACATTAAAATCTGAAATAATTAGAAAAAAAACGTTTTTACCATTCAAAATATAATATACATTTAATAAACAAAACATTACAAGTAAGAAAAAAATATATAACCTAAATTATAGTTTTTTTTTGTGGTTTTGAAGTGTTTTCTAGGTTGTTTTGAAGGGTTTTTTTTTATGGTTTTATAGGTTGGTTTTGTGGTTTTCTATGTTGTTTTGAAATATTTTTTTTTATATTTTTCTGTGGTTTTCTTGGTTGGTTTCGTGATTTTCCAAGTTATTTTACAGGGTTTTTTTGGTGTGGTTTTCATGGTTTTTCTATGGTTGTTTTTTTTTAATTGATTGGTTTTCATCGTTTTTGTACAACTGTTTTTTTTAATAACTAATTTGTTTAATTTTGAAATAAATAAATAAATAAAATATACAAAAAAGATAGAATCGCTACTTTCATTTAAGTCTCTGGAACGTTGGTGGGGTCATTGGTGAGATTGATTTGAACGCTCCATGCTTCAATTTTCCAATCGAGCTCCAATACTCTCGATCGAGCTATCGTCACACTTTCAGTGAGGCTCTCAAATTACCCGCGGTATATGCAAATGAAGTGTGCAAACCACGAGCATAGTATTTAATAAAAAAAAAGGGCTTGATCGAGCCTTAAAGCTCGATCAAGCATTATATCTCGATTGAGGGTTTGTTTTAACCCTCGACCAAGCATTATAGCTTGATCGAGGGTTTCTTTTTAACCCTTGATCGAGTTACCTTTTTAGCGCCTAAGGAGCTCATCGAACGCTTAAAAAAGGCTCAATTGAGCCATCCTTTTTTCCAACAAATGCACCCTCTCTTGCCAAAAAGTGTAACTCAACTCCATGCTTTCACCCAAATATTAGAAGATAGTTTCAATTTTTTCCAACATCTTTTCTAGACCATTAATATATTTTGTTTTATCATAAATTCCTTCCATTGAATATCAATGTGAAAGATATACTTGGACCTTCTTAATCATTTTTTTCATTTTGTTTCCACATGAGACTATTAGGGTGATTAGGTTATTGATTCCTTTAAATTTGTAATTTTTTTTTACTATCATAAAATTTTAGAATTTGTTTTTGAAATTTAATCTTGATGGAGACCAACCACTAGGACGCTAATATAATGGAGATATTGACTTGTAATTCTGAATAGTCAATTCTACTTTATTACATAAATTCCCATAATCAGAAGTCATTATATCCCCCGAAATAGTAATTTGGAAGTCAGTTTAAGGTAGACAACTTTATTTAATTACCTTACCGTACTTGTGTTTATAAAATTCTGCGCACTACTACTACCTGTAAGTATCGTTACATTAGTTTTCTTAATATATCGAAAGGCTTTGAGAGTTTTTGGATGGGAAACACTGAGTCAATGCAACTATAGATAATGTGAACATGGTATTCAATTTGTTAGATTATTCATTGCCCATACTCTCATGGGAAGAAGATGAATCCCCAACTACTTCTTCATTGTTATTACTAACATTATTTTATTTTTCACATAGGAAGAATCTAAATTGTCTTCCTAGATGCCAATTGGTTATGTTGCATTTTGAAAGAATCGATTCTTGTCCTTCCTTTTATCTAATGGAGAGTCTATTAGATGAGGGGAGTGTCCTTTGGACTTGATTTTGTAAGTTGGGGGTTAAAAATTTAATGAGCAGATGAGAGAATTTCATTAAAAATTGGATTTTTTCGAGCTTCCTCAATATCCTTAGGATCTAGAAATTTGAGTTGGTTTTGTACTTTTGGTTTCAACCCTCATGAAAATTTGCAATATACATTTGGATGACAAGTTTGTGACACGTGTAATTAATGCATATAGTTCATTAAAATATGCTTCTACTTTTCCTTTTTCCTGCCATCAAGAGAGTTTAAATAAAATTTCATGCTCTTCTATATGCTGGAAATGTTTCAAAAAAAATATTTTTGAACACGTCTTAATGTCCGGCTAGACTTGTGATTTGGAGTTTCACCATAAGAAACAATCCCAGTTTAATTTATATCTAAGTGAATTGATGAAAGGTTAATTTATTCAATAGGAATGGATTTAAGTTATTCAATATTTATATTAATTGGGTTTATTTAAATTGGTTAAGAAGATTTAGGTTCAATTTCCATAAATGACAAGTTTCAAATTTTTTATTCATTTCCAATTTCAAAGTGTAAGTTAATAATGATATTTTGAAAACTAACAATATGTTATTTTTTATGCAAAATATAATTACACCAAAAAAATATTTTCTTTTGAAACACTTCACCACCAATTTTTGTCAATCTTTTTATTTTTTTATCGTTGATTTCAGCCAATCTTTTTATTTTTTTATCGTTGATTTCAGCCACAACTGTCATTGTTTTTCACTGTTGATTTGACTCCATTTTGACTCCATTTTAACCATGGCAACGCCTAGTCATTCCCTGAAGAAAATATTATGCAATTAATGCCACGTCCAGCCTTTCCCAGCACAACTGGACTCTCGTCTGCACAGTCAACATGCTAATAACACTGCGCCCATCTTCGTGAATCAAATACAACTGCAAACATTCCAGAGCCCTTTCAAACTCCTCGAGCTTTTTCGAGAGAAAATTACTCTGTACCTTGAGACCCTCTCTCAAACTCTCCAACTCATAAAACTTCTTCAGAGAATTCTGGTTTTTCCTCAGAGTCGAAGCGTTGCGGATCTCCTTATACACAGCCTGGATCTCATTCTTGCACTTTTTCGAGCCCTCCCCGTGAGGCAGAGATAGGTAATTCATGAAAATACCTCACAATCGACGGCTAATTTCAATAATGAGGGGTTGCTATGTGAAAATCAGTTCGGGAGTCGAGCACTGGGCACCTAATAAACGTTGTTCCCAAAAGGAAAACCACACCTTCGACCGCCAATTCCCAGCGTTTAAAAAATAAATTTGCAACAACGTGCCTTGTTCCTGTAGATATTTGATAATCTTCACCATCTGGGCATGCTTCTATTATGCATTTCGGGTCGCGCTTTCTTCAGTTCTCAGATGAATTACAAATCCTTTCTCAGCGAAATAGTCTCACGTCCCTAAGAGAACTCGTTTATTTTCCAAAATCCGCTCATGAATTCCAAATAACTAAATTCGAATCCCAGGTCCTCTTCTGGCGTGTTAAGGTTCTCCAATTTTTCCATTTTTAACTTGGCACAATGAAATTGCAGAATTCGGTTGTCCAGAGCTTCCATTGAAGTCAAATTTACAGGAAAATCAAAGTTACTAGATTTTTTAATGAAATATTGATGTGCTGCGAATCCATAATTATGGTCGCGAAAACAAACACACAAACACAGAGGGTCTCCTTGTTAATGTCACAGTAAGAGTGTTTGCATTTATTACACAAACCCAGGATTGAGGATTCCTGCTGATTATGCATTATCTGGGCCAGGCAAAGAAACATTTAAATCCTTTCGTAAGTCTCAGGTAATAATATGGTAAAACCAGTTTTTTTATGAAAATCCTCGAGTAGGTTTGAAGTAATCCTCGAGTTGGCCTCATGCATTTATAATAACTCATAAATTCGCTATGATTATGAAAAAGTCTGGCAAAGATTTTTCAAAATCTGGGTTATAGTCTAACTTTAGTATTTTGGGTGCCCTAAAGGTTTTTGATGGTGCTGAATCCATTTCCACCATCAAAAATGCTATTCAAACACTCCAACTACCAGACTATTATGTTGCATGGTAAACAACTCCATTTTTTTAAAAAATTAAAAAATTACTTATTTAAATTTTTATAATATAAAATATTTTAAAAAAAATTGTAGATAAAATATTCTAAAAAAATAGTTGAGTAACATGGTTGTGGATGAAAATCCTTTGGTAAAATAAAATGTTTTATTCAATACAAAATGTGTGTCCCTAATTAATCTTTTTAATTAATCAAAAAATTATTCATTTAAAGATTTTATCATGAAAGGCCATATTGTCTTAATGATTTGATCCAACCACACTTAATCTATGAAAAAAAGAAAGGCCAGTGAGCAAATAACTTAATCATAAGCCTCTTCTTTTGAGCAAGGATTCTAGGATTTCCCTTTTTTCTTCAATACACTTAAATTAGTGTTGTAAAAAAGCAACGAATATAACCCCTAATCCCCATAGATATACAACATTATATATTTGAGACAAAGAACACTTCACTTACCCCTTCACTTACCCCTTCCATTGAAGTAGAAAGTGGATAAAACACCAGATCTGGTCCCTCCTCACTCTGTGGTCTCAAGAGCACTGTCTCGTTGGCTTCATTTGATTTCAAGGAGCTACAACGCTTAACTGTTGGGATTATCCAATGGGCTTAGTGAAGCTATAAAACCAACTATGGCATTGAACTATAATATTTGAATTATAAAATATGTTTAATGCTTACTACTATAAAATCTTCAATTACATGGTATACTCAAATTATTAGAAAATTTAAAATTAAGATATGAGTTTAAATTAACATTGGCCCACTATGCCTTCATTTGATTTCAAGGAGCTATAGAGCTTAATTGTTTGGATTGTCCAAAGGGCTTAGTGAAACTATAAAACTAACCATGGCATTCAACTATGATATTTGAACTATAAAATAGGTTTAATGCTTACTATTATAAAATCTTCAATTATAGGGTTTACCCAAATTATTAGAAAAAACAAAATTAGGATATGAGTTTAAGTTAACATTGGCCCACCATGCCTTTATATTAGGCGTTATTTCTCTCATTTTTATTAGTACCAGCCTAATCCATCTTAACCCCAGATCTATCAAGGGTAGGGAGGGATCAAATCAAATCTACCAAGCCTCTAAAGGAATCAAATTAAATCTTTCAAGGTGCAAATTTTTTTTTTTTAAGTGAAAAACTTGAGGAAATGTTTGCACCTCAAGAGTTGATCTCTCTCTACACTTGATAGATTGGAGATTAAGATGGATTTAGGCTGGTTATATAATACTATATAATATCTATATGTGTATCTATGTGTCTCTTTCTTATTCCCTCTCTCTATCTCACCCTCCTAACATATGCATTCTCTCTCCATATCTATCCATCTCTCTCTCTCTTCCCCTTCTCTCACTCTCTTCCCCTTCTCTCCCTCTCTCTCTCTCTCTCTCTCATTATCTCTCTCTTCCCTCTCCCTCCCTCCCTCTCTATCTCTCCCTTATCACTCTCTCTCTCTCTCTCTCCACCTTTCTCCATCTATGTATTTCTTCTTTCTTGTTCTTTAGAAAGATAAAAGGAGAAAGAAATACAATTATATAAATGAAAGACAAACTGAACTTGAAAGGGTGTCAAGGAAACCTCCACGGGGCAAGGGGTTGGAAACTCTATTAATCAAATGATTCTCCACACTTACAAGCCTCTCTGGCCATCCATTTTAACTTGAGTCTGTTTCATTATTCTAACTTCATTTCGTTACTCAACCAATTAACAGTTAATAAGTGAGTTTCCCAAAATTACATTATTTACATTTGTTGTCATATTTTTAACATTCTTCCCTCCATCTCTCCCTCTCCTTCTCCCTCTCTTCCTTCTTCTCTCTCCTTTCTCTCCCACCTCACTCTATCTCTCGCCCCATCTCTCTTCCATTCAACTCTATCACTATCTCCCTCCCTCTCTCCTTCTCTCTCTCCCTTCCATCTCTATGTCTCCCTCTCTCTCGCTTCCCATTCTCTACCTATCTCTCTTCCCTCTTCTTCTCTCTCCTTCACTCTCTCTCCATCTCTCCCTTGTCACTGCCTCTCTCTCCACCTCTATTTCTCTATGTGTTTGTTCTTTTCTCCCTCTCTCTTTCTATATCCTTCTCTCTTCCTTCCTCTCTCTCTCTCTTTCTGTATCTCCTTCTCTCTCTTCCTTCCTCTCTCTCTCTTAAATTTGATACCATTGTATTTTTTTTAATAATGTAACTAAATTAAAAAAAACTCAATTGGTTGTAAAATATTAAACCTTATTTTGGATTAATCACATCAAAAAAGAGTACAATAATGAAAAACTTAAATGAATCATGCACTATCTTTCCTCTATTATTGTTATTCACTTTGTTTGCTCTCATCACTTGGATTCTTAGTTAATATAGAGATCTATCTTGGTTCTTAACAATTCCCTTCACCCATAAGGGTGATTTATGTGCACATGTTGATGAAGATAGAGTAAAAAAAAAAAATTGAAAGGTACTACCAAACCCACAAAATAAAATAATATTATTCATATTATGTAAATTTCACTTCATTATATATAAAAGTATTCTCATTTTTTATTTTATTAAAACCTGGATTTAATTTCTATGGGAATATTTTTAGCAGTAGTGAGGATAGATGGTTTAGATATATCTCAAACGTAATTATAACCTTTTTCCTTTTAGATTTAATTAAAAAAATGTTGTAAAAATAAATTAAAATAAAATATTTATAAATTACTTTGATTGTGAAATAAGTAAGTCATGGTATTGTAACAAAGTATATTTACAAGTTAATGATATTCATGATAAAGTGGGGGTGAATATCCATGGTTAAGAATCTTGTCATATTGTTAAAAAAATATTTTGGTTGCAAAATAAGCTATGATTTTTGGGCATGTGGTATTAATAAGCCATGGTATTGGCCCACGTTATTGTAACAAAGCATATTCACAAGTTCATAATATCAATGAAAAAGTGAGGGTGAATATCCATGGTTAAGAATATATTCATATTATTATAAAATATGTTGAAGTATATCTTTTTATAATTAAAGATTTTCTAAAAGAGTTTTATGTTGTCCTTCAAATCATGAACGTGTGTGAACTTTGCTTCAAAATGTTTTCATGGTCTTATGTATTAAAATTATTATTTTTTCCCTTTTTTTGTAATCTTATTAGTTTTGAGAATCATGTTAGGTTTTAGACTATAATTATGTGAGAGGCGTGTTTGGTCATTGGTGGCTTTGTATTCTTCTATTCAATAAAAAGAGGGATACAAAATTAAGAGTATGGTTCGATCTATTTATCTTTTACAGTGTGCAGATGTGTCCAAAATGTCTGCCAAATGTTGATTTCCAGTTATGAAGATAGAACATTAGTTTTTGGCTTCAATGTTTAGAGACAATGCCTCATAAGCTAATATTTCTAGATTTTTAGGAGTTGGAGTTTCCTTGTAGTCATGAGTTTAGAGTGTTGTCACTCTCCTTGTGCCATTATGTAACTTTTTTGAAGAAATATATGTTGTAGTTTTCTCACTTAGAAATAAAAGAAAAATGGAATCCAAATTATAACATCTTATTTTGTAGGTGACAAGAAGATTTCATATCTCATTGTTCATAAAAGTATGCATATGGCACCACAACCTATTTGATATGTATATACAAACTATGAGACTCCATGATGGAGATGTGGCACTTTATTGTTTTAGTTACACATACAAATATATGTAGAATATGATGCACTGAATTTGTGGCAAGTACATTAAATAGAGATCTCTTTAATGAAATAGTGTCATCCAAAACCTTATGTTAAAGCAACCAGTACACAACAATATTAGGATTACTAATGGGGAATTTCATGGAACTTAATTGGTGAGACCAGGTAACCATTTTACACCTCACTAAAATCTTGAGCTATGTTCTTGAGCAATATGTCTCTTGAGGAACACCTCATAGGAACCAAAATGGATGGTTTATAGAAAAACAACCCTAGAAAAACCCTACACCTAATCCTTTTGTTTTTTTCTTCATAATTAATTAAAATTTGATGTGTTGTTGGAAACAGTTGACTCCAGTGTGCTTCTATTGTTGAGTTGTAGAACCAAATTAAAGATAGGGTTCAACCTTTACTTTTTTCCGAGATTAAGCTATCATGAAGAATTTATGTTTCGTTTCCCAAATTAAGCTAACATGAAGAATTTTTGGTTTAAGTTTATAACATAAATGAAAGTTTGCACATATTGCAAATGGTTGTTTTGGAAATATTGGTATGTAAAATTGTGGGCTCTATTTTTTACTAGATGATATTTTCAAATCTTCTAGTCCTTCGGTGTATATTTTCACCTTTAGGGGATACTTCTAGTGTATATTTTTCCATTAAAACTGATGTTTAGTACTTAATTTAATGATGGTCTTATTATGATCTACCAGTGGCAATGGACATCAAGATCTTGTTATTTTTCATACTAAATATAATTCATATGTTTCTATTAGTGTTGGTGTTGAATACCTAAGCTAATGATATTTTCATGATGCATTATTGGAAATGAAAATATGGAAAAACAACAATATTTTATTTCTCATGCAAAATATAATGCATATGTTTCCATTAGTGTTGGTGTTGAGTACCTAAGCTAATAATGGTTTCCAATGATATGCTAGTTGGCTTGAAACATGAAAAAACAACAATATTTTATTCTTCATGCAAAATATAATGTACATAGGTTTCCATTAATGATGGTGTTGATTATATATATGATTGAATTTCCTTAAAATCTATTGTAGAATTGTAAATTACACGTTGTTCTTGTGCACATGGATTTTTCAAAATTTATAATGTTATATAATTTTTAAATTAAATGAAATTCATACCTTTGAAATTACAAAGTTTTTTTTTGGTCAGTATTGTGTAAAAGGATCTTAACATTATCCAAAAAGTTTATTCCTTTTTAATTGTAAATCTTAGTTTGTACTAGTGTCTTATAAAACTTATTTTAAAATGGTTCAAGTAAAAAAAACAAAAACAAAGAAAAGGTTACTAGATAAATATACTAAAATTATGATATATGTCAAGAAAAGATACATTAAAATATTAAACAATATTATTTTTTTTCAATTGTATATTTGAAATCAACTTATTTGACTCTATATGTTTCTATAGTTTCATTAATGATGAATTTACATAGCCTATATAAAAACAACATAAAAAAGAGAGATAATGAGAGATAATCAGTAAAATGAATGTTTTAATGTATTTGCAACACTAACCACTATGTTTTTATTCTCAAACAAAAATCCAAGACCACCAACTTAGAAAACGCATACACTAGAGTTGTCAATCCTACTAAAACAAAAAAAAAATGAAGTGAAAGGAATGTGCATGTGCACACTCTAGAGCATGTGTGTGTTCCTAGAGTGTAGATATGCTTGTATGCCTAAATTTTCAAAAGGTACATCTAACAATATTGTTCCAAAGTGTTGAAGCCTCGAAAATCGCTGCTTCAAACATTAGGGGATAACCACCTGGTCGGGACCTTAGGACAACTCCTTTTCCGTTTGGTGTGGTGGCTCCGACTGGATTGATAGGACCAGTTTCCTAATAATTTAAAATGGGTTGGTAATGTAATGATTGGATGAATGGAAAATGGGACTAAATGACTGAAATAAAACTATCTAATCTAATCTATAACTAATAAATAATTCTAAAACTAACCCGGGTATCAAATATGAATACAACTTCAAGATTGTTTCAAATAAACCAATAACCATGAAAGTGTATTAAAGTTTAATTGAAATATGCAGTAAAAAATAAAGATAACTCTGTTTAAGAAAATAAACATAGTTATAATGATACATTGCATTCATCATTTTATATATCATTTGCATATACTATAAAAGATAAATATTTCTACACACTCAGAAATGATATGTATAAAGAAATATTATAAAACAAGTACATATAAATGATAGCAAATTTTAAAGAGAATATCTCATAACATAAGAAAATTAACAATGAATAGATAGAAATACCATATCCATCTTGATACTTTCCGATGCAATTCAATATCCAAATCCAGCAACTTCAATGTTAAACAGACTCCAAGATACATAAATGCAATTCCTAAAGGCAATTTTGCATAGAACCACCAGATGTGATCCTTTATAAAAATATAAGAGTCAATGGAGTACAAAAATGTAATCTCCAAGTCAAAATATTACAAATTCAGGATCCCTTTCTAACTGCATGAAAGGGGTTTAAATAGGTACTTAATAAAACTAAATAACTAAAACTATTCCTACAATCTATCTAATCAGAAATCTAGAAACATAAATGCGATCCTAAAGTGAACCCGATTCATTGATTGTCTCCTGTGTTTAATGTGCCCAGATGGCATTTCTTGAGCATATATTGGACTTCTGTTGGACGACTCATTTTTTAATGTAACTGCCCAGTATACGTAGAATAAGAGAATTCAGGAATGATACAATGAAAAGCATTCGAAAGGAATTTGATGGCCATCTGTTGACTGTGTGGCTTGATCAGATAAGTCCACATAATATCCCATGAAATTCCTTGAAGCTTGCTAATCTGTTTATTTTTATTGATTATCTCTTCCTTCCACCTGGAATCAACTTCTTTTACTTTTGGTAATTTGCCCGGGGTACAATCTGAGATCAAATTAGTGGCGTACAAGCTGTCATTAACCAATTGTGTTGTATTATTCATCAAAATTTTAGCTCTTGATATGGAATTTTCTGATTTCATCAACTGTTGTTCCCATTCTAAAAATAAGATTTCCTTTTGTCTCTCCTCAATTATGGGAAGACTAGCTTTTCTTCCTTGCTCTGTATCATGCCATGAAAGGAATTCATAAATTTTATCATCAGCATCATCAATTTCTTGCCTGAGAGTGACTGATTCATCTATCAAAGATGATGTTATTTCGCACAAAGGCTCAATTTGTGCCAACTTTAGAAAAAATTCATTTAACTGTTGAGATAGAAGTTTGCTTATTTCAAGAGCTTCAGTTTTTAATTGAGCTAACTTAGGATAATCCTTGAACTTGTCCAATGCTAATTGGAATGTTTTCTCTTGTTCAATCTTTGCAATTTTCTCATTTTGCAGAAAATTTTGTAGCTTTTCTACCTCTTGACTCAATTGTTGCTGTTTGTTCAAGGCTTGTTCATAAAATTTCTTCCTTTCAATGCTAAGCTGCTCTTCTAGCTGTTTAGATCTAAGCTCCTGATCTTGCGATTATTTCTCCAGCTGAACAATCTTTTGTTGATTCCTTGTGGCCTGTTCTTCTAGCATCGCTATCTGTAAGTCTTTTTGTTTCATCAACTGAGAGACTTCAGAAGCTTTATCTATAGTTGCAACACTATAGGCACCTATGTATTGAGATCCTCAGATGGATTCACCTCAAAATATTTATAAACAATATTCGTAAACTCCACCTGTGATGTTGAAAGTGCATCCTGATCAGTTCTCCTCCTCTTCCTATGCTTTCTCACAACAGCCCTATGCTTGGGACTGTAAAATACATCGAGAGGAGGGATTTCTTATATTTTCAACATAATTTCACCTGTGGGATGTTCAGGAATAACTTCCATATCTTGGTCTTCCAGAACATTAACTTGGGGATTATTCTGTTGTCCTAATTGCTGGGCAAATTGCTCATATTGGATCAGCAAATGAAGAGAAATTATAAGTTCAACAGATTCCAATACTTTTTCAATAGCTTCCTCTCTTCCAAGTTGAGAATCTAGATTATTTCTTATATCTCCTTTTGCTGCTTTTTCAGTAGCCTTACTGTTTGTGCCTCCTTTCTCAGTATGCACATTGGTATCAGTACTTGTGCTTTCCTTTCCTATCTGGGCTGAAGACAACTAATCAGTATGTACATCAAGTTTAGCAACTGTTTCTTTCTTCTCAGTATCAAATTTGCTGCTAATGTCTTCTTTCTGCATAACAGGATTAGTTCCTGTTACTTCTTTCTATGTCTGTATAATGACCTTGCTGGCAGATGTTTCTATTACTTCTTTGCCAGATGTATCCTGTTTTTCCTTCTGTTGTGACTCATCCTCTTGCATAGGAATTCTTAATTGATCCAGAGGAGCTTTGAGTAATCTTTGGCTTCTAAATAACATAAACTTATTCATCTCTTCAGTCTAGAATTTAGACTTGGCCAAATCATAAACTTGGGACAAATTATCTACAAAAACAAATAAATCATCAAACTCATCTGGTTTGTGTTCAAATCCAGCAATTGAAACTGAAGTGGTAAAATCAAATGCCACCTTCCTTGGGTCATATTGCCTGCCTTTGACTGTTGAACGCTTGAGATTGGTTATCTTGCCAACTTCTTTCTCAGCATGAACAAAATTATTGAGAGTGTAATCTCCACATTTAAAAGGAAAAGGAGGCCACATTAGCTTCTTGCTATTCTTCAAAGTCCTGGACATGCCTTCTACTGTTAGCTGATATGAAATTTCCTGTGCTAATAGTTTATCTGGAACATACAAAAGAAGAATGTGTGTTTCTACAATACTCCCGAAAACTCTGATATACGTGAATATTTCTTCTCCGAACCAATCCCTAACGAGGATAAATCAACTTTAGCCTTCTCAGAAAGTCTAGGAGGGAATCAACCAAAAATAGTTTGATAAACCGGGATGAGGAAACCGTGACAAACTCTGTAAACATGATTTTTAAAATGCCCCTTCCACAAGAACTTGTGATATATATGAATGGGTGCAGGATATTCAGGGTTCCATTTCCACCCTAACATGGGAAATTCAGAATTGAAGCATAGGGCATCTAGAATATAAGCACAAAAATAAAAAGGAGTAGTATTTCCTATGTTTTTGTCCTTCCTATACTCAAGAATCCTATTGGCTATCTTATCAGAAAGAATGACAGCCCAGTCCATTATTTCAGAATTTACAGCAGAGTGTATTAAAGGTACCATTTGTATAGAAAATCTAGCTGAATTATCATTCCCAAACAGTCAGCACATCGTTGCTACAACGTAACAGTATGGAGGCGAAAGATATTCTACTGAGTACATACCTGATGCCTCGTTTTTTTTCTTTTCGGGAGCCCTTATCCATTCTCTAATCGACTTTGATTGATTTTCATTGTTTGCAGAAAATTCTTTGATAAAGGATTTGTTGTAGATTTTCTACAGATCCGGAAGGTGGTACATTGATTTAATGTACTATGCTTTAAATGACCCGAATGTTGCTCCAGAAGCTGAAGCAAACGTCCTATTTTGGATGGCCACATTGTCAATCACCCACTGAATCACATCATAATATGGAAAAATGTTTTCCCAAGCTGCAATTCGGTGCAGGAATGAATTCGCGAGTGCTTGAAGAGAAGTTTCTGAATCAAAATCTGAATCATCTTCGTCAGGAACTGTTGCCTTTGGCACAGTGACCTTAGTCTTTTCCCTTTCAATGAGGTTATATACCTCTTCCCAAGATAGTTTTCCAAGACCTTGGCACGACGTGTCTGTAACCAGCTTAATTTTAGCTAGTTTCTCTTTAGGTGCCATGGTGAAAACAGGGGCTTTCGCAACAATAGCAACTTTTTTTTTTCTTGGATCTCTTCGACATTTCGGTATCCGGTTAAATTTCCCTCGCTCTGCGAATGAAAGGGTTGGGTGTTCTTTGGTTCTGCAATGGAGGAAAAGCTTTTCAATAGTGATAAAAAGAGAAATAAGGAGAACAACTGTATATAGATTCGTTCGTTGATTTTCATTTATTAACTCCGTGTAATGAACTTAAATGCCCTCTAAAGAGTCACACTCACGTATTAAAAATAGAATAAGCCGTCATTATTCGTTTGATTTTCTATTTAATAACATACATACAATCGAAGATCGGAGTTTTTTGAAATGAGAATAAAGATTTTCCTTTTGAATTTCGCGATTGCGATGAATAAATATCATATGCACAATTGTAAAATATAAAGCTTAAGTATTAATCGCATCGGAAATTTTCAAAGGGGGTAACAAATAAGATTTAGTGATTTTCTCCGATTTTTGATTGCGATGATATATTTCGCATTGGCTCTTTTCAAAAGAAATGAGTTACAAACGATGTTAGCCGATTTTGCGATTGCGATTACAGTGGGACCTATCGCATAAGAGATTATAATTATCATGAGCAAATATCGCTTGTTTCTCCGAAATGCGATTGCGATTGATCGCATTGGAGTTGCGTCATTGATCAAAATAAAGAGATTGCATTTTCAATTTGCGATTGCGATGGCGGCGGGGCCCATCACATCAGAGATTTATAAAACAAGTGTATTCTATAATGCTCTTCCGAAATGCGATTGCGATTAATTGCATCGCATCGAAACAAATGTGAAAGTTTAAATACCTTTGCGATTTGGGATTGGTTCAATCGCATCAGAGTTTTTGAAACACAAATATACAACTTAAGATATCGCCGATTTTACGATTGCGATTACTGTACGTCGGAATTTTTCCATTTAAATACTTTTATGTGATAAAGTATTTATATTACATCGAATCGAAAATTCTTTCAATGTTGCATTTGTTTACACACACTTGTTAATAAAGATATGCAATATGTATTTCTAACAACGAACTCTTATTTCTAATTAAAAAATGATCGGATTGCTTCTAAATCTTTTATTTCTATCTAAAAAGAAAGAGGGGACCTATTTCTAAATGAAATTTATTCTAAAAATTTAGAAATGGGGAGGGTTATTGTACAGTACAACACAAAGGAATCTTACAGGCATTTAAGGCCATGAACAACATCTTGAGTTCAACAAAAAGGACCTTTCAAGGGTATCTTTGGTCTCTTGACAAGAATAATCAACATTATGTGTTTTGAACATTGAGTATGAGCTTATCGAGCTTGGATATGGTCAAGAGAACAAACCTAAGATTTGCGCCCTAAAGGAAACTTATAAGCTTCTAAGACCAAGAGTGGCACTTTGAGTGACCACAAATGACATAAAGTGGGTATCCTTCATGTATAAATAGATACATAGGTACTATTACCACCCAAATCAACAAACTTGGCAAGGTCACAATTAAGGTTTTTGGGGGTAAGCACACATGAGATATGTGCAATGTAACCTTAGCATAATCTCCTCTCACTTTAGGCCAACTCCTAGAAAGCCATAGCGGATATCCCAATCTACATACAGTTCAACAACAAGTTAAAAGGATAGTGCCTAGAAACACTAATGTATGATGAAGGTTAGGAGTTAATTTAAAAAAGTGTTAAACCTTATATGAATAAGCATCTAAGAAAATACAAACTGGTACTTGAGAACCCACTCAAATACCATAAATAATTATTACCTTTGGTGCTCAAGAGTGAGGAAAGATACATACATCAAGTGGGACATTTTTCCTTTGATTGTCATTTGATTTTGTACTCTGATTTTAAACAATATTTCATTTTTCCTACACTTCTGGATTGAAAAAACGATATAAAATGAAAAAAATTACCGAATTTGGAGTCTCTTACAAGCACACTAATAGTGTGGAGATAATATAGAATGAAATATTCTTAGGTGATCTTGCTTGGGCATTAAATTATGAGTCAAATTGTATCCCGACAATAAAAATTATGAAAGAAGTAAAAATATACAACAATTTGAACCAAACTTGCATAAAAAATAGGGCTAGTCCCCTAAAGTTAAAACCATTAAATTCCCCATTCAAGATAAAATAATTTGTAATACTTTGGGTGGCTCAAATAACTTCTAAATATTAATGATATACATAACAATGTAAACTTTGAAACAGGAACTATAAACTGAAAACAAGAACTCTAGCCAATAAATCACCAAAAAACATGAAAAACAACCCAAAAACGAAGAGTGTGTATTCCAGAACTAGGTTTTATTTTTTTTAGGGTTAATATTCAAAATTAAAAAAATAATGGTAGTTAAAGCAATTTTCATGTGCCAAATAAAAGGAAAAAACACACTAATGTTGTTGCTAGAATACCATTTTTATTTTTCGGGTACAATTTCAACATTTTTTAGTAATGATAAATATAAAATAATGGGATTTGAACACATTAAAATTCCAACAATTTTCATCCATGTCGTTAGACATATAATATCGTGACAATAAAATCCCTAAAATTCTAATTGTTTTCAACCATAATGTTAAAGATAAAAAACAATTGACAAATTTTCAGCCCTAAAATTTAAAAGCATTAAGTTTTCAACATATTTCAACCATGATATTATGAAAAAATTATATGACTAAAATAATAAAAATATCAATACTTGTAGATTGAATGAAACATAAATTATTTCTCTAAGTTATTGTTGCATTGTGAATATTCTAAAAAAATGAATTCATCATAATTAAAACATATAATCCAACAAACATTTAAATGAATCAAAACTTCATGTAAGATCATATGGAAGTTAAAATATTTATTTCAAGTTACCATGCAAACATCATTTTTATAAATTGTCTTACACAATTATTCAAAATCACTCATATGTTCTTTCATACCATCAAAATTCACATCTTCAGATGAATGACTAGATGCAGATGAAGATGTTCCATATTCTTCTTTGTCATCAACTAGTGCCCCATCGGAGTCAACATGCATGCCCACCATTTGTGGTTTTAAAAGTCTTCTAGATATATGAATAGGTTCAACAGGCTCCCATCTCAACACTGTTTCTTCTCGTAGCAACCTCTTTAGAATCTCTATTTTCCTGAAGCGAAGAGTTCCTATTTGTTAAATTGAATTCATAAACAAGTATGTCAACTTCCTCCATTTTTAAGCGCTCTGTGCGACAAAGATTTATATTTTTACCCTTTATTTTTATCTTTCTGCCAATTTTTTTTTATCAAATACCATCTCTGGCTTGTACACACCATTGAATGGGTGTGTATTTGTGGCATACCAATGTACTTCAACACCTATAACATCTTCATTTTCTGTAATGAACTTTATAACCTTGGCAACCCTGAATGGATAGACATGTGCATCTCCATCTGCTAACATTGCGATCATGCAAACCTCCTTAATATCTTGTACTGAACCCCTGTAAATGTCTTGCATGGATTTACATTGTGCACGAGATCTTCTGGAACCAATATACATTTCTCTTTCCTCCACCTGTGAAGAAATAATAATACCTTGAGATGGTTGATGTTCAACAATTTTTGTTTCCTCATATTCACTTGACACATTTTGTGGCCAAATAAATGGAGTCTTCAAAAGCATACCTTCATTTTTTGATATTAAAAGGATGCCAATCTGATCATTGAAAAAGGACTCCCACCAAACTTAATTAACAACATCAAAGTACTCATATGTATATCTAATAGTTTTTTTAATTTATTCGAGGCATTCATAATAATCTATATCTCTCTTCTACCTTTAGTAACTGGTTGTAATAACAATATATTTGACGAGAATATTGGATGATCTAGAATGAACTTCAAAAATGTAAACTTGATGACGACGCCCATTCTACAGTAGTTGACTACGTCTTGCCCCATATAAGTTTTTGCCCATAATTTTTTTTTTTGGATACGAAATTGATGTTGGAAGCTAATGTCATTAAGTTGTTCAATGAATTTCTTCTCACCATGTGATCCCAGAATAAACCTGCACATGTCAATAATTTCTTCTAACACATGAAAGATAGGCTATGGCTATATGATTTCTTAATACACTCAATTAATGAATGAAATCTCCCAACATCCTTCCTCCTCAATGTTACTGAAAAATGACTGAACATCTGATCAATATGGTCATGAGTGTGCCCAAAAACAAGGAAACCAACCTTTACCTTATGAAAAATTATCAATTCAACAAGCATGTTTAGATATCCAAAAACAGTCTAATTTTTTTTTTCACGACAAGTTTTGTCCAATTGTAGATACAAAACTTCAGGAAGATTACCAAATCAATGAGAAAGCACATCATGAATTATGGTTATTGTTAGATTTCCATCATTATGAATACTGGAGCTGTGAAGTAAACTCTTGGCGACATTTTCCCATTGAAGACCATACAACCGACCAAGTGAAATTGGATAAAATTTTCCTCATGTATATTTTTGGGTGTGCGAAAAAAAAATGTGGTAGAAGTGTTTTCTTTTGGTCCATACCATCAATTATCAAACCCAAATATTTATTTGGATTATCATAAAAATTCTTTCGATGTTTGTACAATTTTTTCCTTTCACTTGTTTGTTGTTTGCGAGGCTCTTGAAGTGCTTTGACAATGGAATCTGATCACTATACAATTGAAAAGAATAATGTTATTAATTCTTACCTCTTTCTTCTCCTTGACATTTATCCTTTTTTTATATTTAGTGAAGCACATGTACTGCAAACCCCCATTCTTGTATTCTTATGAATACAAACACTGTTGAATTCTCTCCTCCATATCTGCGCTAAATATTGATATGTAATAAAACGACCATTTCCTTCAAAACCTTATGCATATTCCTTATATAATTTGTAGATTTATCGTCTTGAGAAATAATCTGGAATATGTATTGTATCTCTATTTGGCATACACTCTCCATGTTTTGAAAAGAAGTCTTGCATCCATGACATTGCAATGTTTTCTAATGGCCCAAACTCTTGTTTATGACAAACTTCTGAATAATATGTAGGATATTTTTCCAAATTATCTTGGATTCTTGATACACGAAAATTACCAATTGAATGAAACAATTTGAAGGCCTTTCTACACAGCAATAAAGACCTAATATGATAATCATAACCTGTCAATGTATATTGCATGCACCCCACTAAATATAAATTTTTCATTCTTTTATTCATTGAAAAATATCTCTTCCTTTTCTCCAAAGCAAACTTGAAATCCATATGTTTCAAGAAATCCTTTTTACAATAGTCACTTGAAATGAGATCACTGATATAACTTATTCTTGTAAGATATTCTACTCTACCCCTTGTATAACTAGAACATCTTGGATTGATATGAAAAGGTCTACTCCTACTCCTAGATACAATATTTGATGGCAACATCTCCACCATTTCATCATTCTTTGAAAAAGAATTTCCATCATCATTAGGAGGAATACTATTCTTACTATGATAATTTTGAACATCGTTAGAAAATTCACCACCATCATTGTTTGAAAAATATTCATTACATCTTCAGCGACATGAAAATTTTCAATACCATCATCTATGGTTTTGAAATACTGACTTAGAGGATATTCTTCGCCATCTTGATCTTTCCCTTCATCACTACTGCTCTCATAGCCGTTAGGATTAGGAATAAGTGGAAATTGTGACTCTTGATCTATTAGAAATTCTCCATCCCGACCTTCATCACTGCTACTCTCATAGTCCATATGATTAGGACTAAATGGAAATTGTGACTCTCTATTTATTGGAAATTATTCACCTCGGCCTTCGAAACTGCAGCTCTCATAGGATTAGGACTAAGTGGAAATTGTGACTCTGAATTTATTGGAAATTCTTCATCCTGGCCTTCGTCACTGTTACTCTCATAGTCCTTAGGATTAGGACTAAGTGGAGAATATGAATCTTTATTTATTGAAAATTCTTCATCCTGATATTCATCACTATTTCTCTCATAGTCCTTAGGATTAAGACTAAGTGGAAATTGTGACTCTTTATTAACTGAAATTTATTCATCTTTCTCCTCGTCACTGTTGCTCTTATATTCCTTAGGATTAGGAATAAGTGGAAAATGTGATTCTCTATTCACTGAAAATTATTCATCCCACCATTCATCACTATTTCTCTCATATTCCTTAGGATTGGGACTAAGTGGAAAATGTGACCCTCTATTCACTGAAAATTCTTCATCCCGCCATTCATCAATATTACTCTCATAGTCCTTAGGATTAGGACTAAGCGGAAATTTTGAATCATGATTTTTTGGATATTCTTCATCTTTCCCTTCATCACTACTGCTCTCATAGTCCTTAGGATTAGGAATAAGTGAAATTTGTCTCTCGATTTTTTTGGAAATTCTTCATCCTGGCCTTCATCACTGCTGCTCTCATAGTCCATAGGATTATGAATATGTGGAAAATATGACTCTTTATTTATTTGAAATTCTTCATCCTAACCTTTGTCACTGCTGCTCTCATAGTCCATAGGATTAGGACTAAGTGGAAAATTTGACTCTACATTCGTAGTGAAAGAATTTTCAAATATATTCATCAATATAAATAGAGTTGTTACACTACAAAGATGTTGATGCTTCATAAAAAGAAACTTCAGTATTAGAAGAATCCATAACATTCAAACAAAATATGTTGAATGATGCAAATGCACTCTCTTCCAATGATAATATATAGCTGAAAGAATGAAATTTTCCCTCTAAATTTTTTCGCCGAAAATTTTCCCCCAAAAAATTTTGTTTAAAGTATGTCCCTTTAAATTTTAATTGAATGATTTATTTGAAAATTTTGTACCCTAATTTTCTATACAATTTTCTTTTAATAAAAATTTCCAAATTAAAATAAATCAATCTTAAATTATATAACATTTACTTGATTATAGATTTTTTCTTTTAATGTATATTATAGTTTTTATCCCACGTGTAAAACAAATTAGTGTACTGTCAAAATATGAACTATATATTGATTTCTTTTTAATTTTGTTTTTAATACCACATTTACCCCGCAGTAATAAATTATGTAATTTCTGCTATATAAGAACTTTCGTTGTCACTATTCCTCACATCACATAAATATTTCTCGAGGTTTCGTTTAAAAGGTTGGAGCGATTTTCTGGAGCAACAACATTGTCATGGCCAAAATAGTCAATGAGAGATTCTCGCATTTGAAAGGTTAGTTTCCCTTCTACTTTGACCATTCAACAATGAATTTGAGGATAATAATTTATGGGATGCCAACAATTCATTTTTTTTCTTGGGTAGCAGCTTAATTTATTATTTTGAAAATTAGGAAATTGTTAAAATCAAGTAGACTCAAGTTCAAATCCCACTGAGTACATGTTTTAAACCCCCATAAGTTTACTAGAAATTTCCTTTTAGCTTGGTTGGTAGGTTCATCCAGAATACCATAGAAAACCAAATCAAATAATTTTATTTTCTAAAAATTAAAAGAAGATTCACATGGGACAGGGGGCGGGCCCACTCACGGGCGTGCCTGGTGTTCGGCCCGTGGCCATTATGGCTGGGGCGGGCGCACGCATCGCCCCCTGATGTGGCTGACATGGGGGCTGGTGTGTGCGCCTGCCCAATTATCTCATAATCGACCCTTGGTCGTTGTGCCCAGGCGAGCATGCACATCGGTCCCCCCGATAACCATAGAGAAAATGATTTTTTTTTAATTTATTTTTATTTTAAGGAATTGGTTTTCTATTTTGGTATTTTGGATGAAACTAAAAACTCACTAGACCTGGGGGGCGATGTACATGTTTCTAGTGTTTTTTAGTTTTTATTTAATTTTTCATTTTGTTTGTTTTCGTATGATATTGGTTTTCTAGTGATTTACTTATTTATATGTAGATATATATTTTTGCAGGAAAGTGGCATCAAGGAAGATTTTTGTCAATCTTTTTGGACCAAAGTCAACAATTGCATCATCTAGAGCTGGAGGCAGGCCCTCAAAAAATATTGTTGAACAAACCCAACCTGATTTAATTAATACAAATGTAGGAGATGCCTCCCCAAAGGAAAAGAAGTTGGTTTCATACTGAAGAAATAAAAAGAAGTGAATCGTGAAAAATATGCATGGTATGTGAGAGATGGAGAAGGCGAAGGTATGCATATAGATAAGTATGCAAATATATCTATATGCTAGAAAGAATTTTGATGTTGCAAGTTATGAGCTGGCGGGAAAAGTACTAGACCTATATATTAGGCCGAATACTGAAATTGTTTATATACTTTCAAAATTGCCCAAGTCACATGATAAGATTATATATCATTTTAAATTGGTGGTGTATAACACAATGAAAGATTCTTCAAGGACATGCAAACAAATCATAAATGATATTGCACAAAATATTGTAAGTATTTATATTTATATTTATGCACTTTGCGTTATTCTAACTGTATATTATATTTTTAATAACTTAGTTATTATTGACATATTATATTTTGTTTGACAAGCTTTTGTCTAGGGCCTTTATATTATTTTGGGGGGAATATATTTTATAAAGCGATATATTATGAATAATGTCAACATTTTCCATAAACATGAAGAAGAAGATAGGGGAAAGAAACAAAAAATAGTACTTCATGATGCTACAAGACTATTAAAAGGGATCAATCTAGTAAAGCTAGACATGTTACTTTTGAAGAGAAGGAAGTTGAAGTTGAAGTTGAAGATGAAGAATATGTTTCCATTACTAAGGATCAGATTAGAACTGATATTAGAAAGGAGAAGAGCCATAAAAGAGAAAAAACAAAAATGCCCCAAGAATGTCTCCCTTATAGTTGATGATGAGGGGATTTATTCTGTTGAAGAAAATACGATAACCAATAAGAGGAAGAAATTAAAAGTTTCTCATTCTGAAAAAATTGTGGACAATAGTGAAGGTCCTAGTGAAAACTCAAAATGAAGCAGGGAAATCATTACACCAAGAGTTGATTTAGAGGATGGAATTATTAAAACAAAACAAAATTCCATTCGAAATCATTTGACAAAGATAAATTTAATTGAGGGAAGTCAGTCATTTCAAATTAATGTCAATCAAATCTACAAGCTTGATCTAGGTGGACATTGGTGGCCACCCACCTATTCCATTTGGACCCACATCATTAGTTCTTTTAGTTTTTCACTTTCAGCACAACTTACTATTTTTAGCAGGCTGTCGGTTCTTGAATTTTCGGAGCTGTTTAGAGGCCCTAATGATCCATGTGGATATCAGTGGCCAACCATCTATCCCATTTGAACCCCCACCATCAGTTCTTTCATTTTTTCAGTTTCGACACAACTTAATATTTTAGCAGTTTTTTGGGTCCTAAACATTCGGAGCCGTTTTGAGGCCCTAAATGATGTTTTCTGGGCATCACACCTTTGGCTAACATGATTCTATTTCAAAATCAATATTTGTGGTTAGAATTTATAGTCCTCAGATAGATCTTTCTAACGATGTATCATGTGCATCAAACTGAGATAGTATGACAAAGTTATGACCCCAGGAAGTTGAAACACCAATTTACCCAAACGGGGCCCCTAGTTTTGGCACCTCATCTCCTAGGGTTAGGTTTTTGGATTTTTAGGGCTTTCCATTGTTTATCTATAATAAATAGGCCTTTGAGACTCATTGTAAGACAATTCAGAGGCATGTAGCCGCCACATCTCTTCTCAGAGATAAGATACCATCGCCCTAGCTAGTTTATTTCCATTCTGCCTGTAAACATATTTTAGTTATTTGATTTTAATGAAATGAAGTATTATTTCCACTGCATATCTGTGTTTATTTCTATTTCTGTATTTTATTGCGTTCCTGCATAAATCCAGATCACAGCTAGATGAAGGACAATTCAAATATCAAATAAAAAAGCCGCACTGCTTGCATGTTCACAACTTGAAAACATTGATGAGGTACAATCCATATGCTCACTTGGATGATTATGTTCTTCTTGTTGATCCAATTCAGGTTCCCAAGAAAGAAACATTTGACAGGTCAAAATGTTTTGAATACAAATATTATATACTTGGGGGGAACCATTCTACAGAAGCTTAAAGGAAATTGATGGAGGAATATCCCAATAACCTGCGTTTTAAACAATAAATTGTATCATTTATGTCGGTTTAACATATGTAGAAGAAAATTTATTGGCATGGGATCATAATACAAATAATGAGTATAGGATGTCTAAACTACAAGGAAAATAATCTCTAGTGTATGTTTTTGAGGAACCCCTTATAAAAATAGCTCAGATGTCTGTTTGTAGCAGAGGTCTCTAGAGGAGGTTGGCGGGTGAAGGCTTTTGCGGTGCGTTTCTCATCATAACCTCACTGGTGTGAATTTTTTCACTCAAAACGCATTGATGCATACTAAAAATTGGCACAGCAAGACACTGTGTTCTTGATGCATCTAAGTACTATACCGCACCTGTGCTCTACGTATAAACAGGCCCGATGCGCCTCCATAATTCAACGCACCGTAACAACGTTTGGTGCACCATCAATAATATTGCCTGGTGCGTCTCAAAAACCCGCACATCGAAACAGGGTTAAATAAAAAAATTACTGGCCATAAAAACGTCATTTTTGCTTCTTCAATGCTCCAAACCTATCAAGCACCAATGTGAGTTTGTCTTGTCTGAGGCGCCCTGCCATCGATGCTCCCATTGCACGCATTTCTATCGTCCATTGCCCACCTTATGGAGTTCGAATTTTCAAAAACAGTGGGCATATGAATCGACGTGGAAATGTATAGGTATTCTACTTGTTTCTCAATTACTAACCATTTTAGCGGATTAGAATTTGAAAAAAACTTAAAATTAACCGTTTTTAAAATTTATTTTATTTTATTTTTATTTTTTTTGCATGCAGTGCGTTTGAGCCATTTGGTTCGCACTGTTCGCGGTGGTGCCTGTAATTTTACAATACTGAAGAAATGTGCACCATGACTAATTTAAAAAATAACATGGCAATGAAATGGCTTAAACGACCACACCGTTGACTATGTACTAGTGTCATGAGGGTGGTGCGTTGAGAAAAATAACCGCCACAGGGTGGATAGTTAGGTCAGCGCACCGCTCGCCTGACAACATTACATAGTCAACAGTGCGGTCGTTTACAGGACCGCACAGTTGACCATGTATTGTTTTTGGGCGGTGCGTTGACCAAAATATCTTCCCTGTGGTTGATATTTAGGTCAGTGCACTGCCTTCCCAACAAGAGTACATGGTCAACGGTGCGGTCGCATGATCAACAGTGTAGTCACATGGTTAACGATGCAGTCGTTTACAAGACTGCATCGTTGACCATGTATTATTGTTGGGCGATGAGTTGGCTAAATTATCTGCCCTGGGGTGGATAGTTTCATCAATGCACTGCAGAAAAACATTTCCATCTTTTGTGGTGCGCAAACATTTTCCATGCGCATTGAGCGTGGTGCGTGATAAAAAAGTATGCACCTGTACTGGTGCGTGACTATTTTTTTGGGCGCATTCACTGTTTAATATATATATATATATATATATATAATACATTTCTCATTTAATAAAAAAATGTATTTAATATGTGAATAATTCAGCTAGGTTAATGGAGAGAACAAAGGGAACAACACGAACATATGGAGGACCAATATAACGTGATTCAACTGTGGGGGGCACGAGAGAGGGAGATAATTTTGTACCCTCGCCTTATTATTATAGCCACCCAGTTTCTCCTAAGGGAAGTAGGCCTCCTCAAGTTATACAAGGAGGCTACATCCATGAAGGGCCATAGTGGGTTATTGTGACAACTGATCTTTAGGTGGGATGCCCTATGAAAAGCTTTCCAGGTCGGTCCTGGCCAGTCGTTCGCGCCCATTGAGGATGACATATATTTTATTACTGCCCTATCTAGGAGAGGGCAGGATTTTCCCCAGTTCCCAGATGTTCCTGTCAGCTATGCAACAGGGAGTCAATTGGCGTACCCCCAGAGATACATTAGGGACGATATAATTTATCCTGCATATTTTCAGGTGTCCGGTGGTGAGTTACATATTGATTCGTTTGGTGCAAAGGAGGTGAGGTGCCTCTCAATACTGCTGGCGACCATTGCACACTATACCAGTGACGGGAAACGCCGCTTATTTTCTTGCTTTTATCTTATGTTTGATTCTTATTTCCAAATGCCACGACTTGTGATATGGTCTGCGATTTTTTTGCGACAATTTTGTACATCATTATATAGATGTTGTTCTCAGGCATGTGGGAGGTTGACCTTCCCTTTTGTTTCAGTTTTATTTTTTTTATTTTTTGATAGGTTTCTAGAGACGAGGCCTACTTTAGTTCGGCAGCCTCGTAGGCCGATGTTGAATGTACAGATGCATATGTGGGGCCATATGATGCCCAATAGGGGCCAGTCTGACTCTCCCACCATGATATTTCCTGATACACTAGAGTTGTTATCTAGTGTTGATGATCACTCATTCGTTCTCGTGCCATGTTTGTACATTGGTTTGGATTGGCGAGGGCGTACCAACATCCTCTTCACACAAGATGAGCTGCCATATGAAAGAGGTAATATTAGTTTTTTCTTTAAATTAGTATAGTTTCATTTTATTGTCTTAATTAATTAATTAGAATTATAAAATTTATTCTAACACATTATTTAACTTGTTTTATTAAATTGTTTAATGAAAATGTCTAATTGTTGTTGTGTACTATATATTTTTTAGATATTGGGACATTCGTTGGGGACATGATTCCACCGCCACCGAATGATCTAGATGTATATGTTGACGAGGAGATGGCAGAGGCAGAGGATTAGGGTGATAGATTAGATCTTGATCAGGTGCAGATACCTGCGAGGGCGAGGCATATGTCAGACACCCGATTTAGAATGGAGTTGGGTGACCAACTCTATCAACTCCTAGTGATGAGGGAGTCTACCTGGCTATGATCAGAGAGATCTAGGTTGATCGTAGGCTCACACAACTCTAGAGAGGCATGCCCCGCGATATGATGACCCTCATGTGACATATCGTTGGAGCTTCCAGAGCACTGGCGTGGGCTAGGAGGGGTAGGCGTCATGAAAATGCATGACAAAGTAGCGTCTTATCTAATGATCATGATCATGAGGGGTGTTAGCCCCAAAAATCTCCCAGGCTGAGGAAGAAATCGAATGAGGTAACCTCATACCTCTTTTGTATTGGCATCTAGCCCTACCAAGTTGGAGAGGGATCTCTCCATGAAATCATAGTCAAATATTGACTATGAGAGAAAGGATTTTAGGCTAGATATATTAGGCTCAAAGGGTTTGATTTAGGGTTTCTGGGTCGGAACAACAAGAGAGAAAGTACCATTGGGCAATGGAGTCAAGGCTGGTTTCTTTCTACAGATTTGAGGCAAAGTAAGCGCTATGTTCAGCCAGATAAATTATATGAAATGAGAGATGGAAAGGAGAAGAAAGCCAACTACACTACAGGCGTCTATCAACGGATGAATATCTGGTGAAAATTGAGAAGAAATAATACAAATAGAGGTTTCAAATCAAAGAATTAAACATGGATGGATTCTGTAAAGATAACCATTAACACATAAAAAGAATCACCATGTGAAAGGAGCATCCAACATGGATGAATTCCTATCACTTATTCTCAGACAATACTAGTAGAAAAACATAATCATGGAAATGATATACAGGAACACATACTAAACATAAACACCGTGATGAATCTCAAAACAAAGAAGAGAGAAACTCTTGCATTTAATTACATAAAAATATTCAAGGAAAAATACACAGTCCAACAACCTCTCCCTCTGATTTCCAACCTCTATTACATGACCAATATATATATATATATATATATATATATATATATATATATAACCTTCCTTAATATTTAGAGGTTGAATATCCAATTCCCCCAAAAGAGCAGTCTATTACGTCAAAATCTGGAACTGTTTCCAAAAAAAAATCCCAACCTATTGCAGAAATAACACTACAATTATGAATTTGAAACTTCCAACTCATGATAGCTGTGTACAATCTGGAAGAGGTTTTGTAGATGAGTTTGTTCTGAGAAAAAACCTCTTTCATTTCCTTGATATTTTTTTCCATTTACCTGAGATCTACATTCAAAAAATATGTGTCAAACAGGAAAATTCTGAGATCCAAAAAACAGGGCTCAAATATGCTCTCGATTATCCCAATATGTAGCAGCTATGCCAAAAATGAAAGAGGTTATTTTTTTTTATCCCATTACGAGGAAAAACCTATTTCTATTTCCTGATATTTTTTTTCCATTTACCCGAGATCTGCATTCCCAAAACATGTGTCAAACAGGAAAATTCTGAGATCCGAAAAATAGGGCTCAAATATTCTCTCGATTCACCCAATATGTAGCAGCTATGAAAAAAATCAAAGAGGTTATTGTGTTTTAGCCCATGCTGAGGAAAAAAATCTTTTAGTTTCCAAAAATTCGCCACCATTTTCTCAGGAACTGCCTTGGAAGTCAACTGGTCACACAGAGAAAATTGGAAATTATTTTATAAAAAAATTTGAAAGTGGGTTTATCCCACATGCATTATGGGAGGTTAACTGTTGAGGTTTACATAAAATTTTCCACACCATTCTATTTTATGCGTAGTGCTCCCTTTTTGGCTCCTTCGTGGGCTCTTCCCCTTCGAAAATTAGACCTTGAATTGGAGAAATAAACCATAACCCAACCATCCATTCGATGAAGCCAAAATTTTGAAGGCACCTTTCAACCATGTCTCTTTATCTTTTATTAATGCTAATAAGTCAAAATATGTGACAAAAATGGTGATTATAATGATAAGGAGTTTGATGACGTGGCCTACATAATATAAATGCGAGAATGGAAAAAAATGAAGTGAGGCCAGTGATAATGACAAAGCTGAGGTGAAAACATAGAAAAATAAGGTGAGGTGGGCGGGATGCAAATCCATGTGCTAACATCGGCTCCAAGTGGGGAAGGCAACTCCTTTTAGGAGCTGTCAAGAACCGCAGATCTCTGGGAACTTGTTGTTGGGAAGGTAAATCCTCTCTGCAGACAGAGACAATCCCTCTAGCCCTAAAGTGGGTCTAGCAACAAAGGGACAAGCTAAAGTGTAGGTTCCTAATTAATGACTGAAAAGGACAGGGTAGATCGACCTACTTGGAGTCCAACGCTGTCATCGTTGTAGTGGTGGTGGATCAATCTTGATCTCTTTCTTCATGGGACACAATCCTTCTGCAAAAATGCTCAGATACCTGCACAAAGATCAGCAAACAAGAGAAGCATATAAAACAATGATTTCATTTATAATCAATTAACCAACCAAGGAGGGTTAATCATATTGCATCAAATAAAACACATTAACGCAAGATGGGAACTAGACACTAGTCATGTATATGTATAAATAGAAGAAAGAGTTACAACCGGAGCCTTGACATTGCAACCTCCTTCACCAGGGTTCAATCTAAGCGCGTCTCGAAGGATTTTCGTGGAATTTAGATGGGGTGAGGACACAATCCTAAGCTCTCTCAACAAAGGTCTCTTCCGTTCTATCTTTCTAGAAAAATGTTTAGGAATTCTCTTCAGCGTTTCAACTATAATATGTTCAGTTTAGCTAGCTCATCAATGGAAGATGGATTTATTTATAAAGGCAGAGGAGGAGGTTGAGATTCCTACAATGGTGGAAGGGAGGCCTTATCCCTTGGGAGGTTTCCCCAAAAGGTGGAAACAAGAGGCCAAAGGAGGGAGGCCATGGTTATTCAGTTGAACCACTCTAGATGACTCGCCCACGAAGTTGTTATGATGGAAAATTCGCCTCTATTTTTAAAAAACATTCCATAAAAAAGTTGGCATGGGTAGCTCACTGGGACAGAGCACTAATGGGTGTGGGGCCTAGTGTTAATCTTCCTCATTGGCGCGAGGGCATAACATTCTACTCGTGCCAAGGCAAAAACATGTGTTTTTGATGGTTTGCTCAACGAATTGTTAATAGAAGGAATGTTGTCCTCATGGAAAGGGATGCAATGATGGTATTTACAAAGCATGGCACTTTGTTTTAGTCACAGAAATGATCCTCCAATGTGCGGGATGGGGATTGCAGGGACAGTGAAAAAATGTTGTGTACTAAATGCCCCCTAAAGCATGAGGTCCGAGAGAGAGGGAGGGGAGAAATTCTTTACGAGAACGCGTTCGAACCAAACAACGCTGTCGGAAGACTTTCAATTACAAATACAACTGATATCTATGATACATGAACATGTGGCATGGGCACAGGCATCCATAATAGAGTACATATATGAACTGAGATCCAAGGTATGGACACAGCCATCCAGCAGTAAGGATCAACAAATGGACTGAGGTATGGTTGCAGCCATCCAAATCAAAAGAGTCATAATAAGTCATGATAAACCACAATATCCCACAACCTGGATCTTATCAGACAAAACCCAAGGTCTTGCGCTCCATCTCGACCTGAACAAGTACAAATTCAAGCATGCGAATATGTGAACTGAAGTCGAACATGCAAGAAAATCACCTGATTACCAGCCAATGATGAAAGATGTTAACAAGCATGAGAGAAACCAACAATAATGAAAAATGGATCTCAAGGTACAACAGGTACAATCCACAAAATGTGAACAGTGATATGGCGTCGAACACCCGTAGAATCACTCGATCGAAGGGAAATGATGTGGACCTGTCGATGAATGCGAAGAACTTGCCATTAAGGCATGCAAGCTCCAAGGTACCAGAAGAGAGTCTCTAGATCAAATTCCTGGATAATGAGATGACATCAACAGGAATGACCTGGTCGAAGGAGGGCCATAATGTTTCCCACATCATCGACACAAGACAAAGGAACATGATGATAGTGAAGCCAGACCGATAAAGAATCAAAGGAAGGTTGAAAACTGTAGAGGCAAAACTTCTTTTGAACATATCAACGACAAAACACTGGATTTGGCAGTATTCGACATCAAGGGATCTGAGGTCATGATGACATGGAAAAGAGTAGATGAGAGGTCAAAATAGATTACCCAAACCCATGGAGGCAAACATGACGAAATGAGATGTCCCCAACCCGACACGAATGCAGATGAGTGTCATGTTCAAGAGTGACATACTGCCAACATAACTAAAAACTGGTTCCATTTTCCCCCACCATTTCTAGCGAATACCCCAATTAGTTTTGAAAAACAAGCTTGAAGATGATAACATATTCTTGTGATGTAAGTTTGTCCTTCGGATAAATCTATCCTAGTACATTTTATGAGCCCCAGGAAGGAGGAACTCGGGTACGTCATGGTGACGATTTTCGATGTCATCAGATTTTAATGAGTTTGATAAAGGAAGAATTCGACATCTTTTCATGTTTAGAGAGTTTGAAAAGAAGAAGAAAATAAATCTCCAGCATGTCCCTTTTCGTAAATAGTCCCTCATATCCGAAAAGGTAGAAAACAATATCCAAAAGAACCTCTTAGTCGTGATAGGCTAAGGTATTCCCTTTTTGTAAATAATCTATCCTAGCCCAAAAAAGGGGTAAATGTATAGTGGGTAGATATCATTTCGCATCAATTTAATGAGTTCAAAATGACAAGAGTCTCGACAATATTTTCAATTTTAGAGAGTCAGAAAAGAGCTGAAAGTTGACCTCGTTCCGGTGATGGTGGAACTTCTCAAAACAAGTAAAGGTCAAGAGGTTGGCTAACAAGACCACTCATTGAAGCGGTTCCTCAGGAACGGGTAAAACAATCAAGTGAAGGCGTATGATCGGCCAAGCAGATGATGACGATGGAATTGGAAAACCAAGGTTCATATGGAAAAACAAGTTGATAAAATGGAAATCATGAGAGGTAAAATGGGAATGGTTTCATTTTTACGCAAGCTCGAAAACATGGGAAACTCTGCTCGAAGTTGGTTTCATTTTTACACAAGCTTGAAACTTTGTAGAAAACTATGCTTGAAACCGGTTTCATTTTTACACAAGCTTGAAATGGAAATAAACTATGCTTGAAAATTGGTTTCATTTTTACACAAGCTTGAAACAAAGATAAAATATGCTTGGGAAATGGGGAAAGTGAGCATGCCCCCAGCATGGTGACTCAATCCGAGGTACATGCCACCCAAGCTTCAGTCCATTTAAAGGACAGATGGAGTGAAGGTTCAATTACGAGATCAAGAGAAAGAATCGACTGGGATTTTACGAGATCGTATCAAAGACTCGAATTGAACAGGAACATGTTTCATTGTTTTAATGAGGTTGACACATTAAAATAACTATCCTCGTGACCTAATTAATTTTTTAACAAGGTTGACATAGAAGACGAACCATCCTCATGACCTAATTCATTTTTTAATGAGGTTGACATAGTAAATGAACTATGCTCGGGCGAGCTTGTTTCATTTTTTAAGGAGCTTGACACAAGAAAATGAACTTGTCAAGACCTTGTTTAATTTTTTAAGGAGTTTGGACACAAGAAAATGAACTCGCCCTGCTAGACCTTTTACCAACGAATAAGAGACTGCAGGCTTCCAAGAGAGGCTCAGACTATGGGGAGAAAAAATCTTGGAAATTGCGATTAAATGCCCCGTAGATGGTACTCATGACACAATCACTAGATGAGGGCAATGAACAAGCAACCACATAATTCACCTGTGGTAGGGAAGATACAACAAACGGATAAAAATCTGGCAGAGATGATGGTGGGCTAGTTGCCACCTCTGGACGAAAGAATGAAAGCTGATCAATGGTCACGATCTGACCTTCATGTGGAAAACAGATCACACGAAAGAGGGAGTAGACAAGTGCATGCACGGCATAAGCACAGCCGCGCCTCAAGAGTAAATTTAAATCCAAGGTACCTTGGACCACCATCACATCTATATAGACAGTTTTCCGTCGCAAAGTAATAGGCAACTTTGGAAGGATCCCTAGCAGTTGACTTGTTACTTTGTTAAAAGCCAACAGATTCTGAGTAACAGGCACAAACGGTGGAGAATCAAAAGCTTGCCAAGTAGTTGAAGACAAAATACTAACAAACGCGCCTTCATCTATAATCATGTTAGGTATGGCCACATAAAAGGTCTGTACCGTAATCTCAAAAGGCACATAAGAAGGAAGGTGGTATCCCACAAATCGACTCTAATCGAAGGAAGTGACCAAAATACTTGGAGGGGGTACCATTGAACTAAGATGGTCATCCCCTGGTGTTACTGGAGCAAGAGGAGCATCCTCCTAACCCTGACATGGGAGCAGAAGAGAAAATTATTGAGTGGTACTGGATGAGAATCTAGCTCCAGGACCGCAGAATCTAAAGAAACAAGAAGAACATGAGGATGAGATCCAATCTCGTTGGAAAGACCCCATGAACCAATGGCAGGATCGTATCGATCGGTTCCGCGACCAACGGTTGGTTGGGAACAGATTCGTGAATTTTAATTTCTGAGGGAATGGGATCGACCAAGGATGAATCTTGACCGATTGTTAAATCAACTAGCGGAGGACTCGAAGAAAGCTTCTGGTAACCAACCGGAAGGCAGGGTGCAAAAATAGTAGATTTTTCTAGCACTCTCATGGCTTCATCCATGTATGGAAAAAGGTGAATGGGATGGTCCCCTTCTCACAAATTACAGGGATTCACGATCTTACCCTATTTCTTATGAGTCTTATCAGTACTAGTCGAAGATACACCACCAATATGACTTCTAGAAGCCAAAGGCAATGGTAGATGACTGTCAGACCATACTTCAAGTACCTTAGGAATGCCAGGGCAATCTCGAAGAAAGTGGTAACCTTTTCACAACATGCAAGGGAATTTGACTTTCCGTGGAAGCTTGGATGGTTTATCAATGGAAGGTCTTTAGGAATAATATAACATTAACCTCTCGCTTATCTCGATTTCTTCTTCTTCTTCTTAGCTACTTGGTTACTGGAATCCATACTTTGACCAGATGAAGTAGAAGAGGAGGACGAAGAAATAGGAAAATAAGGGGAGAGGTCCACTTTAGAATCAACATGATGTTGCTTAGGTGGAGGAGATGGTTGAAAAGAGGTCGGAGCGCTCGGGACCACCGAGGTTGAAAATAACCATACAGGCAACCCAACAGTTAACCCAGGCAGGGAAAATGTTGCCATATAAGGAGCACCAACATTCCCAAAAAGAAGGAGAAGGACCAGATTCCGTCGGAGGGGATTCTCTGGGCTGGGAAACTACGAAACATTTCCATTGGGAACAACCTTAAACAAACATTAAGGAAGTTAACTTTAGCCAGGAATATTTCACAAGGTGCTTAATGCTTTAACATTGAAAAAAACTCCGTCAAGCTTCATATTTTAAGAGTCGAACATGCAGCAGATCATCACTGTGCTGAAACGAAAGTGTGAAAGGACAAGGGCTCAATGATTTTTTCAAATTTTAAAGAGTCACAAAAAGACAAAAATGACTACTCATGTAATCTAAGCAAGAGGGTGTACCAATTTTCCGTGAAATGCAATATACACCTTGGTGATCAAAGGAAAGAGAAATGACCAAGGACTTATAGTACATGTAGGCAGTCTCCCTGAATGTTGTGTTCGGTGTATCACGGTTAGGTAAGTGCACTCGCTTCCTATGGATCTATGCTCGAAAACAAAGATATGGATAGTCAAACAAACACAAAATTAATCGTTCAACAAACCAAAACTCAAAGGATCAAGAAAGACTCAAGCAACTGATTAGGGAATCGAACTGAAAAGAAACAAAAATACTCAAACTTCAATCAGAAGGCTCAGTGAGCGAAAGACACCTAGAACCCTAGGGCTATGAACTAAAATGATAAGAAAATAAACAAATAGCTGAGAAGAGAAAGCCTAAAGTAGTAAAAACATCTCCAAAAATACCAATTGCAATTCAAGAAACAAGACAGATTCAAGCACAACTGACCAAAAACTCAACAAAAGGGTCAAACCAAATCCTACAGGATTTGGCGTGACTGTGAGGCGGTAATCCGCACCAAACAGGGGTTGGCGCTACTGCAACATAAGCAACCTGTGCCGATTGGCGCAACTGTTCAAACAAAAAGTGCGCCAAGTTGGATAACTATGGGAGGAGGGAAGAACCAGTGATCAGAGGTCAATGTTGACACGCTGGAGCTGAACAAGAGGATTCCAGACAATCAAACAAGCTAAGAAAGATACACTTTAGCTTGTCCCTTTGTTTCTAGACCCACTCTAGGGCTAGAGGGATCGTCTCTGTCCGCAGAGAGGATTTACCTTCCCAAAAAATTGGTGACTCCACTGGGGAGGTCCCTAATTAATCAATGACAAGGATAGGGTAGATCGACCTACTTGGAGTCCAACACTATTGTTTCTGTAGTGGTGGTGGCCTCTTGATCTCTGTCTCGACAAGTCACAATCCTTCTGCAACAATGCTCGGATACATGCACGAATATCAACAAAAAAGAGCAGCATACAAAACAATGATTTCATTCATAATCAACTAACCAGTCAAGGAGGTTAAGCATATTGCATCAAATAAAACACATTAATGCAAAATGGGAACCAGACAATAGTCATGTATATATATAAATAGAAGAAAGAGTTACAACTGGAGCCTTGACATCATAACCTCCTTCAGTGGGGTTTAGTTGAAGCGCGTCTTGAATGATCGTCGGGGAATTCGGACGGGGTGAGGACAAAAGCCTAAGCTCTCTCAACAAAGGTCTCTTTTGTTATATCTTTCTAGAAAAAATTTCAGGAATTCTCTTCAGCGTTTTAGCTATAATATGTTCAGTTCAGCTAGCTCATCAATGGAAGATGAATTTATTTATAGAGGGAGAGGAGGAGGTTGGGATCCTTACAATGGTGGAATGGAGACCTTATCCCTTGGGAGGTTTCCCCAAAAGGTGGAAACAAGAGGCAAAAGGAGGGAAGCCATGGTTATCCAGTCGAACCACTCTAGATGACTTGCCCATAAATTTGTTATGATGGAAAATTCACCTCCATTTTTAAAAACATTCCATAAACAGGTTGGCGTGGGTAGCTCACTGGGACAGAGTGCCAATGGGCTTAGGGCCTAGTGTTAATCTTCTTCATTGGTGTGAGGGCATAATAGTCTACTCGCGCCAAGGAAAAAACATGTGTTTCTAATGGTCTTCTCAGGGAATTTTCAATAGAAGGAATGTTTTCCTCATGGCAAGGGATGCAATCATGGTCTTTGCAAGGCATGACAATTTGTTTTAGTCACAGAAATGATCCTCCAATGTGCGGGATGGGGATTGCAGGGATAGTGACAAAACCCTGTGTAACACTCGTAGATCAATGCCTTCTTATTAGGCATGGAGTCACAAATAGCTGCAAACTGATATTTGTTTCTTAAACGAAACCATTTATACAAATTGAAAATGCACATACTGTCAACTGTAAACTATATGCTGAAGGAGATGCTTGTCCAAAGAGCTTATTTATGTACATATAGCCTATTATAACACTAGATGATTGATTTCAATCAATACAAAATATCCAATATAGCCAATCAAAAATATATTCCACTACTTGGGCCCCTTCACTTCCTTTAATGAAAATTAGAGACGGAGCTTGTAAGGGCACTAGAAACTGATTTTAAGTCTAATCTCCACAACAATGAGCCATGAGATCATGAAAAAAATTCTAGGTACTAGAAATTAATTGGGACCTTATAGGGAAGAACTCCTTCATATAGAAAGTAAGAGGATCATAAAATTCATGACCTATCTCTTGATCTTCAAAGCATTCTGTAACTTTTCTTTCTATATCATCATACAGTTTCAGATATGAGTCATTATATTCATTGTCAAAACAATCCTCGATTTCAACATCAAAATGCAACACTATTATTTCTTGTTTGGGAAGAGGGAGGTTTTCCAAGAAATTTTTAGGATCTTGGAAATTATATGATTAGATTTGATCATTTAAAAGCTTAATATCCTTCTCAAACCTTTCAACAACTAGTTCAAAGAAGCTGATTTTACCTTCAGGAGAAATCTTCATAGATCTCAGACAATGAAGCACAACCATTGAAAAGACCTCATCTATTTGAATATCCACTAACTGATCCTTGACTACTTTCACAACTTCACAACATAGAGGGTTTGCCACATACCCAATCATCTTATTTTAGTACGTGACCTGATCAGTGAGCAGTGGAGACACCATGAATGTCTTCATATCTATATTCTTCTGCCAGTGGAGTATTTAGATAAACTTGAACTGTGTAGAGTCGCCAAGTGGATGATTTCAGCCTTCATGTGCATGTCACCATTTTCCACCATCATCAATCAATTCTAAAATTTGATGATATTTCCCGGGGAAGATCTCTTACCTCGCTCCCAGGCAAAAACGCCAAAATGTTATCCCCAACAATATCCTAGATTGAGGAGGAAATCGAATGAGGTAACCTCAGACCTCTTTTGGTTTGGTATCTAGTCCTACCAAGCTGGAGATAGATCTCTCCATAAAATCACAGTCAAATATTGACTATGAGGGAAAGGATTTTAGGCTAGATCTATTAGGCTCAAAGGTTTTGATTTAGGGTTTCTGGTTCGGAACAACAAGAGAGAAAGTACCATTGGGAAACGGGTTCAAGGTTGGTTTATTTCTACAGATTTGAGACAAAGTAAGCACTATATTCAGCCAGATAAATTATATGAAATGAGAGATGGAAAGGATAAGAAATCCCACTACACTACAGGCATCTATCAACGGAAGAATCTCCAATGCAACTTTAGAAAAATTACACAAAGATAGGCTACAAAACAAAACATCAAACATGGATGAATTCTGTAAAGATAACCATTAACACATAACAAGCATCATCAATGTGAAAGGAGCATCTAACATAGATGAATTCCTATCACTTACGCTCAGAAAATACTAGCATAAAAACATAATCATGGAAATGATATAAAAGAAAACATACTAAACATAAACACTGTGATGAATCTCAAAAAGAAGAAGAGAGAAACTCCTACATTTAATTACATATAAATATTCAAGGAAAAATCACAGTCCAATAGCCTCTCCCTCTGATTGCCAACCTCTATTACATTGAATTTACAAGATATATATAGGAATAGAACCCTTCCTTAAGATTTAGAGGTCGAAATTATCCAATTCCCCCAAAAGAGCAGTCTATTACGTCAAAATATAGAACTGTATAAAAAAAAAAAAAAATCCCAACCTACAGCAACAATAGCACTACAATTATGAATTCAAAACTTCCAACTCGTGATAGATGTGTACAATCTAGAAGAATTTTTTGTAGATCAGTTTGTTCTGAGAAAAAAATTCTCTCAGTTCCGTAATATTTGTTTCCATTTACCCGAGATCTGCATCCAGAAAATATGTGTCAAACAAGAAAATTATGAGATCCGAAAAATAGGGATCAAAGATGCTTTAGACTCTCCCAATCTATAGTAGCTATGCCAAAAATGAAAGAAGTTATTTTTTTTAGCCTGTGATGAGGAAAAACCTCTTTTAGTTTCCTGATATTTGTTTCCATTTACCCAAGATATGCATTCCAAAAACACGTTTCAAACAAGAAAATTATGAGATGCGAAAAATAGGGCTTAAAGATTTTCTCGATTCTCTCAATATAAAGCAATTATACAAAAACCGAAAGAGGTTATTGTTTTTTAGCCTCTGTTGAGGGTAAACCTCCTTCATTTCTAAAAATTTGACATCATTTTCTTAGGAACCGCCTCAGAAGTCATCTGGTCACACCGAGAAAATTGGATTTTTTTTTATAAAAAAGTTTGAAAGTGGGTTTATCCCACATGCACTATGGGAGGTGAAACATTGAGGTTTATATATAATTTTCCACACAATTCTATTTTATGCATAGTGCACCCTTTTTGGCTCCTTCGTGGGCTCTTCCCCTTCGAAAATTAGACCTTGACTAGGAGAAATAAACCATAACCCAACCATCCATTCGATGAAGCCAAAATTTTGAAGGCACCTTTCAACCATGTGTATTTCTCTTTTATTAGTGCTAATAAGTCCAAATATGTGACAAAAATGAATATTATAAGGATAAGGAGTTTGATGACATGGCCAACGCAATATAAATGCGAGAATGGAAAAAAACGAAGTGAGGCCAGTGATAATGATGGCATTGAGGTGAAAAGATAGAAAAATAAGGTGAGGTGGGCAGGATGCAAATCCATGTGCTAACAAGGGAAGTGATCATCATTATAGTACTCCACCTCCTCCTCCTTCAACTCACACTGGAGATCATGACAAGCAGCCAACATCCAGTCCTGATCAACAGGAATCGTCTAAGTAGTATGCACCATCTCAGCAAACACCTAGTCTTGAGCAAACACCTGATCCTGAGCAGGTAGGTCCATCTGAGGAGGCAGGTCCATCTAAGCAGGAAACACCATCCACTGAGTAGATTGCACCATTGACGAGTCATCATCATGCAGTTCCTGAGTAGACTGCACCATCAACATATCTACAGGCACCTCCGGGGTAGGCACGTCATCTATTTGACATGAGATGTATATTTGATGTTTGGGTTGTGATGATGTTATACAATGCTTGTGTTTTATTAGATGATGATGATCACGATGATTAGATGATGTTAGCGAATTTGAATGTGTATTTTAGTCGAATATGATGTTTGTACAATGGTTATCATGATCGTGATGTTTATTTTTAATATTAAATCATGATATTTATTAAATATTATGTCGTGATTGTAAATGTAATTTTAATTTTAATTGTATGTAAAATTGTAAAATTGTAATTGTAATTGTATGTAAAATATTTGCAAAATTGTAATTGTAATTGTACGTAATTGTAAAATTGTAATTGTAAATGTATGTATTAATGTCATGATTCAATTTTATTAAAATTGTAAAAATTGTAAATTTGTAAAATTCTAAAAATGTAATTGTAATTGTATGCATCATGATTGTAATTGTAATTGTAATGTATGTGAAATTTTAAAATTGAAATTGTAATTCTAATTGTATGAAAAATATTTGTACAATTGTAATTGTAATTGTAATTGTAATTATAATTCTAATTCTAATTCTAATTTTAATTGTAATTATATATAAAATATTTGTAAAATTGTAATTGTATTGTGAAATTGTAAATTGTAATTGTAACTATATGTATTGTCATCATTCAGTTTTATTAAAATTGTAAATTTGTAAATTTGTAAAATTGTAAATTAATTGTCAATTTTGAACCATAACTACTGTAAGTAAAATGTATACTGTAAATATTGTTAAATTAGCATAATTGTAAATTTGTAAATTTGTATGAATATAAATAATTGTAAAATAATAAATCTAGAATAATATGGATTTTTGTAACATAATAAAGTTTAGAAAATAATGCAAATAAATTCATGTTTAGAATTATCATTATTTTATTATGATCTTACATACCAAAAATAATAGTATACATTTTGAAGATATCATTCACACACATTTAAATCAATCAAGTAGTTGTATTATTTTAGGAACTGACATTATGAAAAAAAAACTTGATACAGTGCGTCATTGTTTTCGAGATCAACATAATTACACATTATCAAGTGAAATGATTTTAACATTAACACAATGAAAACCAATTACTTCAAAACACATATTATAATGTTTCGAAAAAAAGAGTCTTAGTTATAAGGTGAAGTCCTCTTCTTTATAAAAACCCATCTTAAAAAGTATAAATGATGAACTAACACATGTACCATATCACTCTCGGTTCTCATGATCACCGTCATTATCTTCCAGCTCGCTTGGCATGATAACATTATTTTTCTCAAAAATATGTTTTGATCTAGGGTCATGTCTCAATACAAACAGTGTTTGGGGAAAACATATCCCTATCCAACACATTTGGGTAAAAAAACACCTTGTTGCAGTGTTTGGGGAAAACATAAGGCTCCTTAGCTTCATCCCACATATTTCTAGAGTTGATACATATTAGCCTACTATCGCGATTATCCTTTACATTATTCCGATCAGAGGTGTCCCACCACTTGCACCTAAAAGTAACACATTGGAAAGAAGAGAAATCCACTTCAATGATCTCTTGTATATTTCCAACGTAACCTAACATCCCTCATACTAGGTTTTGATCACAGTGGCTAGCTCGACTAGACTGATAGAACTCGACTTCCACTCCACAGTCTTGTGTCATGTGTCCATCATCGGCATTTTCTGTAATGGTGTCCATATGCCCACATAGATGGAAACAAATTCACTTATAAAAAATTTAAAAAATCATAGTCTCACGTGTCTTATAATAACCCAATTGTTAAAATATGAAATATAGATGATACTTTTCAAAGGTGAATTATTAAGTTTAAAATGTAAATAAATAGATTATTACCGAGTGATTGCACCTAATCCCTACGTTTAGCGCTTCCTCTTCAGCACACGGGTAACGACCACAACCCAACTGTTGGAGAATATAGTTTGCATATTTTATTTTAAATGATTGGGATAAGGCACACTTTACCATTCAACCATCTGAATTATTTCCTGTCACTATCCCATTTCATCATATTTTTTTCGTACAATGCAACCCACGGTTGTGTCACTTCGGAATTGTAAAGAACGAATTTATTGATTGCTTCAATTTCTGCATTCGCCGATGAAATAAAATCGACATATAGTACATATGAGATCAAAATTTACATTATATCGAAGTTCAACATGAATATTTACTTTGTGTAAATTTGAAAAATTATAAGTCGCTTACTCTTTATTAAGTGCCTTTTTCCATTCGTTTGGAGAAACTCCCCTTCTCTTTTGTCTTCATCCCTTTCATCGTCCCAAATCACCACACTTGGTCTGTTGTTGATCTGCTTGATGTACTCACTGGCATAAATAGAAAGATTCATATGATATGTACCCCTCTACCATAGACCCCTCGAGTTTTTCCCTTTGTCGAACAAAACCTTTCAATTTCTTCATGTACCTCTCTAAGAAGAACATCCAACAAAAAGAAACCACCCCAATTAATTCTATCTCATCTACTAGGTGGATTAGAAGATGACCCTAGAAGCCCATGAAACTCATCAGAACCTCCTTCTCAAACATACAAACAATCTCAACTATCTCTTGACGACACTGTGGAATTCTAGCCACATGAATCTCCTTTGACATGATCTAACGTACAAATGCAGATAATTTAGATATGACACATCCTAGGTCTTGGGGGAAGTCATGTTTCACACACCCACGCACGAACAAAGGATAATGACACTGCAAAGTTATAAACACATGCAATAATATACAAAATTAGTTTTGTTTTATGATCTATGCATGGGATTTATTAATATAACAAATAATAAAATCAGATTTTGACATTATAGGTACTCTTAGAAGATTCAAATGGTCATGTGATTTCAACCCCGAAAGATGGTCATCCACAGTGAAGCAACGTCGTAGTGAAGACCCATATGAAGATGGAACCCTCACACCCATTATAACTTCCTTTGCCAAATAAATATCATATTTTTAAAAAATCCATGGATATCACCTTCTTTGAAATACCAATTAGAGGGACCAACTGCCTCTGATCCTATACTTTCTAATCGTCTTGGCCAATGTTTCTTTTTATTTTTTCAAGTAATATTATCTTTCCTAACAGCCCATGTGTCACTTTGTTTCGATGATATGTGCCTCCATAAAGAAGATGAAACATTTTTAAATATATGCATGGGATCCAATAAGTGGATAATCTTAATATGCTCCCAAAATGGGAGGTTATAAAAGATAGATTTCATTTTCATTCCAATGGGAAATTTCTTAACATAGGTGTCGAAGAATTCTGGATCATCGAACATAGGCTCCCTATTTGAATCGAAAATTTCTATGAACTTTTCTCCTTATATATCTCATATGCTCTAAGCCATTCAACTGGTGTCATTATTGGAGGCCTTTGGGTTCTCTCTTGCTTACCATTGAAAGCGGATGTTGCTCTTTTGTAAGGGTGTTCTTCTGGGATGAATACCATGGAGCAGTCATACACTAGCTTTCATAGGTCGTTGGACAATCTAGCTTTCAGAGAAGGTCCACAACATTTACATCCATGGCATGTTAAAGAATATCATGAATATTAAAACAATTACAACAAATTAAATAACTAATATGTGAAAGAATATTTTTACGTATATAAAAAGATCAATAAACATGTAATTTACTAGAGAAAACTCCTAAGCCTGGATAATCATGTGTTGTGTAAGCACACATGCCATACAACATAAAACTCCTCTCTGCTACATGGGTCTTGATACATCGTATACATTTATACCATCCCATAATTCCTTCAATTCATCTACCAGTGGTTGTAAGGTAACCATCCATATTCTTCACTTGTCTCAATTCATCTACCAATGGTTATAGGTAGGCATCCATATTCTTCACTTGTCTTCTACCGGGGACTATGAGAGCCAACATAAACTGTTCATTCTTCATGGAAAACCATGGGGGGGTATTGTTATTGATCTTGTATTTAAAAATGTGGTTGAGTACGGAGAATATCACGTTAGCTGTCCTGGATATCTTGAGTCGTGAACCATTACTTCATCCTTGAGATTTTCGGGTCATGTATCCTCTATATGCTTCATCTCTATTGAATTTGTTGGGATTCGCATAACTCCCAACTCACTTCTGTGTGATGCATGCCATCCTTGCAACATAGCTAATTCTTTGCAACAAAAGAGACTTTGAATCCTTGGGATTATAGGCATGTGCCTAAATATCTTAAAAGGAGGACCACATGATCTAACCTTCTTTTTATTTATTTATAATACTCGTCATGCCCACATTTCGAACATATCTCTTTATCTGCATATTCTCCTCTATATAGAATACAATCATTTGGACATGCATGATATGATTTGTACTCAACACCGAACATTTTTAACAATTTATTTTCCTCTTTGCAGCTATTGGGAAAGACATAATCACTCCGAATAACCTTATCTTTGAATAACCTGTAGTTGGTCATGGAAAATATTAAATGTACATTAATGCCGATATAATTATTAAGGTTCATAAAATTGACCCTTTTTAATGTTCATTGCGTGATTGTATTTCTCAAAATATAAGGGAGGAATTGATGGTAAGTTACCTCAAAATTTCCAAGAAACATGCATTTGACAAGCCAAAATTTTCTTTCAAGTTGTACAGTAACATTGTTTTCCCCAACTAGGTAGACTTTGACTAACCATCCAGTCCAAAGAGAGGGGTGGTGGAAGGAAATTTAGGGCTTTCAAAAAATGTATCAGCGATATGAACATCATCTCCTAGCTGATCATCATTCTGGAACGCATCTATCAACATTGTCTCCATGGCAGTTGTATCCCTGAAGTAATCATCCATACAACCTCTATTTGATTGCCTCCATTACCTGATTGTGGAGAACTACTATTGTTGTAGTCATTCCTAATTGGTGAATCTGGACATAGTGGGAATTAAATAGATGGTTGATTCAACCATTCTTGGTACCGTTCCTCTTCGATTTTTTGTCTTAATTCAGACTTCTCTCGATTTGACATTGTCATGGGGTGCAAAAAAATATGGTATGGAGGTCGCTTATCATCACTAAACTCCTAATAATTTCAAAAAATGTATTTGAACATGATTAGTACAAAATCGATGATATCAATTAGTAAGCACATCGACAATGCATGGTTAATTGGTTCGACGTTGAAATAATTACATTAATATACCAAACAATTATTATTACCATCATTGTCCCAAGATTGTGGCTAGAAAATGCAATGTTACAATTGGCAAGGTGAAGCAACTGTCCAATTTCATCTACCAAATGCGCCTTGCGTTATGTTGCTTCTGATAAGAGCTTCCGAATTTTTGGATTTGTTTGAATATTTTGTGCATCTGAACTCGATTTTGAATCTGCATGAACCTGCAAATTTTTATACATTAATTTTATTCCGCTGATTGACATGGATAAAAAAAATAAAAAATTCAATTATACAGTGAAAATATAAATAAAATCTGAAGTAATTACGTCTGGAGATGGATAGGGATAACTATGTGATGGACTTTGAGAAATATTATGGAATGAGCTGGATTATGAAAATTTTTTCCATTTGATATAATTATGAGATTTTCTCCCTGCATTTGAGCAAAATCAACAATAAATTTTGGTGCACATACCTAAAAGTAATTTTGGTGCCTTAAAAATGGACTTATTGTTATCGGTGCTAATGTACAATTAACTGCACTGGTGCATTTTAGTTAGTATGCACCGATATGGTGTTATTAACTGACGCACCAGTGCGGGTAGTTAACGAACACACCGAATATTCGGAAATAAAAAAAAGTGCAACTTTATTTTTGTAAAGTGAAAAAAGTGGTAAATTGAAAACTGGGCGGAAAATTGTTTTCGGAAATCTAATTTCATAAAAACATTCTTTAAATAGTAAAATCTATTCATTATTTCATTATTTTTGCAAAAACATTCAGGGAGGAATTTTCACGAGAGACATACCTAGAGAAAGAGAGCACGAGAGCACTGTGGAGCAACAAAATGATTTCGAACAACAACACTATTCTGAGAATCAGAATTTGAAACATCTAGTGATTCGCACAAAAACCCTTTAATATAGTAAAATTGTTAAATTTCACTGTAATAATTGTTTTTTTTTTTTTACAGTTTCTGTTGGATTTAATACATGTATAGTAAAAAATTAAATTTACTGTGCATTTTCAAAGATTTAAAAAATAAATAAATAAATAAAAATAAAAATAAAAAAACTCATTCTTACCTTAAACCCTTTCTTTTTCTTATTTCCGTGACTTCACAATTAGAGCTTTTCATTTTAGATTTATAGGGTTTGTATTGCTATATATATATATATATATATATATATATATATATATATATATAGGCGTATGACATCTAACCCGCGAGACCACTTGCAGAGTTGAATCCAAATCCATGTCAAACCTTGCATGATTTTTTTAAAAACAGATTTTTTAAAATCGATCCACCCTATTTAAAATAGTGCACCGGTGCATTAATATAGTATAGTGCACCTGGCGAGTACTTACAAAAAAACATTGTTTGATAAAAACAATTTTTTATTAATTTATTTCTGTGTTAATAGGTGCATCGGTTAACATATAACACATCGGTTCTCCTTGTTGACAGAGAGCACCGTACAATGTTTCTACTGTTTGGCAGTGAGTTTAAAAGAACCTACTACACCGCCTTCGGTGTGTATTTTTTGAAAGACACACCTTTTTATTGATTTTTTTTTACTTGAAAAGTATGTGATTTATTTATAAAATATATTAATGAATGGTATGGTACAAGTTTCATATTGATAAATAAATGGATGACAAGAGATCAAGTAACAAAAATACTGATAGCACATCGAGAAAAGAAAAAAAGGCAAGTTCTTTGTAAATTCTTTACAAAAATTATTATTTTTGAACTATATGTAAGTTTAAATAATATGTATTGTTTACTGTGTATCATGAAGAGCAACAAAATGAAAAATCTCGATAAAATTATTTATGATCTAATACCATAAAAGTGTAAAAGATTAATGGAAAAATTGTAAAAGGATGAATCAGGTGAATGAAAAAATACCATCGATCCAATATGAGTTTATTTTTCGAATTTTCATTAATAATATACTTAAAAATATTAGATAATATGTTTCAAACAATCTATTAATTCACATATGTTTAATGTTCTACAGGGACCAACATCGAAGAAAAGGAATGTTGTTCGAAGAAAAGAAAAAAATAGAACATGCAAATGAAAATGAATTACTCTTTATCTGCTTATCTCATCTTGAATGGTGCTAGATGTTAACGAAAGGAGAATTTTTTTTACAAAACTTTGAGGGATCTAGTGGAACAAATGTATAGACGGTCTTTCCACTTACAATACAAAAAGCAATCCAATGATTCCAATAACCAAATTTTATTTAAACTACAGGATAAGTTTCTAGAGAATTGGTCAATGAGACATGTCACACTTTTAATATAAGAAATGTACAACAACAATAAATAAGGAATGAAAAAACAATATTTCTTTAAATTTTTTTCTAGAATTATATGTATATATTACTAGAAAGAAATCTTTTATAAATATCACTTTTGTTATATTTACTTTTCATATATCAATATAAAAATTAAATAGTTTATTGTCATGTTACATTTTTAGAAAGATTATGAAAACCTCAAATGATGAATGAGTTGATATCATAAATATACCAATAGGAATGTCCAGAAAGGTGTACAAAGAGATGGTCAAATAAATGGACATAATTGCATCACATGAGGAGCCATCTCAATAACAACGTGCTTCAAATTTAATATGTAATCATTTAATTTTTTGATTATGTACAATAAATAAACAATTTAGCATTAATATTAACTTTCAAGTCTTTTCTTGCAGAAAAGAAAATAAAATGGAACCCATTCAACACATAAAACAAGACGACAAGGAAGAAAAGGGTTGATATCTATGTTTGTGAGTAATTGCTACTTCCTTATAACAACTTAAATAGATTTCATTTTTGTATATTTTAAGTTGTTTTATAACAATCATCATTGAATGTCTTCAAACATGTACTAACATACAAAGAAGAACAATCAGAAGAATTGATTGACATTGGATTAAATATGGTTTTTCAGTATATGTTGGCATATCAAAAATTAATTGTGGAATTTTAAGCATCTATCTTGTTTTACTTATCTTCGTTTATAATTAATAGAACAAAAAAATCTTTTATATTAAATCTATGATTTGTTATGGGGTATAAAAGTTGCATGAAACAAAGTATGGAACTGCGCCAACAAATGAATTGTTGAAAGATGGCATGAAATTTGGTTTTGAAAGAATGTGTATACTTCAAGAGTCAATTCTTGCTATGGTACATTTATTTTCGATTTACATTGATGTATATTATTTATTATTGCAATTTTCATTATTCTCACCATTGTATATACACTCATTACACTTTATTTTTATGTTTGTAGATAGAACTTGAAGAAGAAGAAAACAATCAACATAGTGAACAAAACATTCCTCAAAATAACCCAAGTTATGGAAGTAGCTCGAACAGTAACAACAGTTCCAACAAAGAATTATGATCAATATGTTTGGATATCAAAGCAAGGTGTTGTATTTTTTGAAATATTTGTCTGTGAAATCAAACATTTTGTTTAATGTAATGGGCATAGTGTCCCAATTGAAAGACAAAGGGATACCAATAAACAGCTCATTTGTATGGTAAGTGTCTTTTTTCATATATATATATATATATATATATATATATATATATATATAATACGTTTTAATTTATTCTATTACGTTCTCCATTGTCGTTGTGAAATGTTACACCATTGATTAAATATATGGATGATTAAGTATTATAATGAAGAGATGCGAAATCTGATGATATGATATAACCAATTAATCCAAACATCACATTCAAATGCACTAATAAAAATTTAATTGATATGAATATTGTTATAAGATATGTGTTGACTTTTGATGAATAATGAATTAAAAAAAATCACAATAATTGCACAGTCATAGGTCGATGTTTCTTAAAAATAAAAAATGAACAATGGTGCGTGTTAGTTACTACACACCGATGTGTTTGTATGATAATATGCACCAATGTTTTTCTACGACGTATGGGCACTACACAAATACCAATACCAATTAGAACGCCCAATGCGCTTTATTGACGACTACCACCCAACCATTCGATAGGTGTTGCAAGCACTTATATGGTTTTCCTTTAATGCACAGGTGTGTTTTTATAACTTAACGAACCAGTGTGGCTCGGTGCGGTTCTACACATTAACGGCCTGGTGCATGCACCTTCCATCGGCCCAGTGCATCTTGTTGGCTGACATGCACCGGGACATTGCTAAATGCCTCGAGGCGTCCAAAATTTGTTTTCCAGCTCGGTGCATGGTATGTTTAGAATACTGGTGCGTTCACAGTAAAAAACATCGTTGCATTCACACCTTATGCGCACACTGATGAGAAAAACATCCGTAACAACCTTTGGCCGCCCATTTTTTTTAATTGTGTTGAAATTCCATTAGAATCTCCACCAAACCTCCATTACTGAAAACGGATGTTGTAGCAAATGTATTTTTGATAATTTTGGCCAATTTTATAACACTAAAAACCTTCTTTATAATCTCTGCTAGAGGGTCTTTTCCTTGTAGTGCTATGACTTTCATCCAAAGGGTTAGATTTATTCATAATTAATTTGAAGAAAAATGTGGTGGGGATAAGACAAAGGTTGATCTAGCCTTTCGGAAGGAATGTTGTATGGAAATATGTTCTCAAATTGAAGAAAAAATCAATTCAAAGGGTGGCAAAGTAAATTTCGAAATATTCAGACGCATGGATAACATTTTCCAATTGGCAGTTAGAACTGGAGAGATATGGGAATTGATTAATGAGATTTTTGGAATGTGGGAGAATGTTGGCATAAAAATCCAAAAGGTAAAAAAATTCTAAACCATTGATATATACTAGCAGTAAATCAAGTCCTTAAATGAAGCTCCTTCTAGAATATATGACTACCACACCCTGGAGAGAAATGCAAGGAGTGAAGGATGAAAAACTTGTCAAAACAATATTATCTCATGTAAATTCATGATAATTATCACTGGACGAAATGTCTGATGAATTTATAAAGTAATTTTCTTCTTTGTACTTATTTATGGATTATAAGTTTGTGTTAAATATAATATATTGTTGTTGGTATTATTTGTTATACATATCACTATATTAAATTTTTTTACTTTATTTATTCAGTCACAAGGTTTATATGAGAATACAAGGACAAATGATTAAATTTTTGAATAAAGATAGTTGGGATGATGTTGTATGCAACTACCCAAATTCAAGTTCTACATCAGTGCTAAATTTTTTTTTATCTTGCATTTAAAAAACTATTTTGATTTATACATTCATTTCTATCCATATGTATATTATTTTTATTTTATAACTTATACATATATTTGTTTATTTCATTAAATATGAAGAAGGATGCAAATTGAGCACTAGATAGTTTCAGAAGATTTATTGAAAAACTTAAAATGGAAAGGATGAGAAAGCAACATCTTAGTAATGTTGAACTTCATCCCAGTCTTAGTCATTCATTTGGAATGGGCTCAAAACTATCCAATATCAAATAATACCAAGTGATTGTAAACAAATTGAAAAAATCATACCTAAAAGGGATTATTCCCTAGTTATTGTAGACATTCCTCATGGTTTCAATATCCAAAACATTGAATATGATAGTGACCCTTATACTTATCAAGCTTTTAGTAAAGTGGTTGCAGTATTTTGAGAAGTAGCAACATCACCATTTTGGATATTTGTGACATTTCATTCAGACACACAATTTGCAATGTTATTAACATGCTTCAAGAGAAAATAAAAGTCAATGATGCAACTTACATGGTAAGATGTTGAAATTGTATGTTGATTAATGCTAAAAAAATCATTTATGTAAAATTTAATTAAACTTTTACTATTTCATGTTACAGGAAAAAGTCAAATCTTATTCGTTGCGAAGATCAACCAATTATAAGTGATTGTGAGTTCATTCATGTTGAAAGTTGGACAAAATATGATAACTATAAGCTAATGCTTTTCAATCAAGTAGATAGAAAGAGTCATATCCAAGTACTGGTCCATGATGTTGTTGTAAAAAAGCTAACATATGAAGATAAATAAGAAAAAGGAGAAATAGTTAACATATATCAAAAACCACAGTCGTTGATTAACTATATTTTAGACTTATGTTCAAATGAAATAGATTGAGTTTTAGAATAATTTTTAGACTCATGTAAGTTTTATTATATAAAAATGAATTTTAATATTTTATTTTTTAAATTTTATGTGTTTATACTAATTTACTTAATTATTTCTTTTGTATTTGATGATTAGGTACAACACTAGCATGTTGCTTACAAAAAGGAAGAAATTGCATTTTCATTGAGAAAGACTCAGTACAATGCAAATTTATTCAACAAAGAATTAATGCTCTTCAATTTCTTCCAGATGAAATGCAAGGAGTTGGTTTAAGAAAAGGGGATTTTAATGAATCCCGTGTGGCAAAAAAAGCAAAGGAACCTCAACTACCATTAGATGGAATGATTGGAAAGGCATACTTTGGAAGATTCACAAACATTAGAGTTCCACCAGAAGAGGAAAATGACCGAACTGAAGCCAATAATGAAAAAATTGTGGAAGAAGACAATAATGAAACTCTTGAAGATGAAGAGTTTGTTTTACATGATATTATTGATTAAATTTCAGTTAAGCTTGCAAATGAAGCTCATTTTTTGTAACTATTAATTGGTTATACTTGTAATGTTTTGACTTTGACGTTTTATGAGAATAATGAGTATTCAATTATTGTTATTATATGTTTAATATTTGTATTATGTGATTTTCACTTATTTTTTATGTGAATCATTTAATTTTTGAAAAAAATTGCGACTATTATTAATTTTTAGTAGATTATAAAAAAGATATTTGTGTTAAACACCATGTTGAACACACACATGGTGTATGAGAAAGATAAACACACACACACAAGAGACTCAACACACAATGAAAGATAAGCGTGAGGCTTTCTTATTTTTCCATTATACATGATGTATATTTATAATACAATTGTGTGACTCTTGGTTTCATATTCCAAGGTCACTTGGACTCCATTGTGACTTTTCGCATTCCACACCTACCCATGTAGGATTAGGTGTTCCAACATCCCCCTTAATCCGAAGGGGTATGTGTGAGTCCAAGAAAAGAGTTGTAATACAAATCTGCAAAGAATACATGGCAGCACTTGGGCTGAATCAACTCTCTGAAATGTTGGAAAAAAGAGGTGGTTTAAGGATGACCACCAACACTGGAACGCAAAACTTGTTGCAGTTCTCGGAACTCTTCCAAAACTGGCAAGAAGCTGAAGGCTTCTGCTAGAGGAATTGTCCCTCATAAAAAGGGGAGACCTTCAACCTAAAAGAAGGGAGGTCTACTACCTGTGATGGTTTTAGGATTACCAACAACTCTGGAATGCTTTGAAGCATTTCCTGGAACTCAACCAAAGCTGGCAAGAAGCTGAAGGCTTCTGCTAGAGGAAGTGTTCCTCATATATGAAAGGAAGACCTTCGACCTAAAAGAAGGGAGGTCTACTACCTGTGGTGGTTTAAGGTTGTCCACCAACCAAAGATGATGGTTTAAGGTTGTCCACCAACCGAAGGCATGCTCATGGGCATCCATGTCTCTGGCTACATCTCTGAATCTGGAATGACAAATTGTGGCTCAGGCTCGCTTGAACTGCTGGCTACAACTCTGAACATGGAATGAGAGATTGTGGCTCAGGCTCGCTTGATCTGTCGTCGAAGCTTGTACATGACCACCATTTTCCCCCCTGTCAGGGACAAGGTGAGATGATGGCGAAAACTCAACTACAAGTTTGCTCAATATCTGAGAACAAGTTCTGACATGTGTTTTAAACATCTTCTTGGCTGCTGATGCCCATTGCCAAGAAGCGATCCATCCAAGATGAATCTTTGTTCTTGCAGGAGGCTTGTTTTTGAAGCATCTGTCTGAAAAATGAGTGTGTCGACCATAGTGCTTGCATGGATGAAGATCAAAACAGTGATCTTTCATATGGCCAACTCGATCACAGTGTTGGCATTTTACAATCTGTTGTTTTTGTTGTGGAGCAGGATCTGAAACAGCTGCAGGTGAACTGTCATACAAGAATCCAACACTCTGAAATATGATGGGCTTGGTGTAGTCTGGAATATGAAAGGACACATCCTTGTCATTATCAGAATCAGTTCGATGCTTGTGTGACAAGTATTCAAAATCTTGATGATGCGAAGTGCAGTCGAAATACTACATGCCATATGCTCTGAATATTTAAAAGAAATGAATGAAGTCAAATGCAACTTTATGACTTTCTTGATGAAGTCCATCTCAATCTTAAAGAGCAGAAAACAGGTTCAGAATGGTGACTCTTTTGGTGAAGTTCATCTTGTTGGAGCTGAGATTCCAACTGCAAAAACTCAATCTTCTCATGTGCATCTTGCAAACAACTTTGAATGTTACAAAGAGCATCCTTGCTCATTTTTACCATATCATGAACATTTGAATGAATGAGGTTATTCAACAAATCTAATGCCTCATTGATTTTAGCCATTTCAACAACTTAGGCTCAAAAATGAAAGGGTGTCGGCTTCAACCGAAAATGCACCCGTTTACAATGTGACTTAACTTCCTTTCAACAAATACAAATGTCTCAAGAGAACTTCCAACTATGGAAATCTCAAAGTACAAAATGTGCTCCTCAAGGTATAGACTTGGGTTGTCTAATAATGACAACAATTTCTCAACAAATTTACACTTCTAATAGTAATTGCAACTATTAATGAAGAAGCAATATCGACTCAAATGTAGGTACAATACAATGACACGCAAAATATTTTTGTAGATGTGCGACAAAAACTATTGTGAAATAACCCTTTAATGCGATGATTTCTCTCTTCTTCAAAGAGTTGTTTTACACCAACAATTTCATGAATGTTCACAAGCTTCGTCCTTCTACCCATGCCACCAAATCTTGGTCACAGAAAGCTTTACTTTCCACTATGTAGATAAATCCATCTATCCCATTTACCATCCTCTCTCTCTCTTCTTCTCTGTTTTTTTTTTTTGAAAAAAAAAAAGAAATTAGGGAAAAACAGAGGTATTATGTGGGGGAGGTGAAATCAAGGAAGGTATTTACGGGAAGGTTGCTTGTACAAAAAAAAATAGAAATAAATGATTTTCTAGGGAAGATATTTCTTGTAAAAATAAAAATTAAAGGTAGAAAATAAACGTAGAGATTGCGTGGGTGGAGAGGAAGGGGACTGGTTGGGGAGAGGTGGGAAGGCCTAAGGCCAAGCTTGAGGAGGCAGTTGAGGTGTTGGGATGGCATTGGGGAGTATTGTGCGAGAGAGCGTGCGGATAGGGAAGCGAGCGGGGAGCGAGGTTAGTGTGAAGAAGGGACGGGTAGAGAGTTGGGAAGGGGTTGGGGGAGTGTAAGGGAGGATGGCCAAAGGGTTGGGAGGAGTGTTGTGCGAGGGTTGGGGAAGGGTTGATTTCGGAGGCCGGTTGAGGGGTGGGCGGCGGGTGTGGCGGGTGTTAGGGATGAGCGGTAAGGTGAGGGTTGAGGGAGTATTGTGAGGGTGGATGCGCGAGGTGAGGGCCGAGGGAGTATTGTGAGGGGGGGGGGGCGAGTTGGCTAGAGTGAGGGTTGAAGGTATGGTGTAGCGTAGGAGGGGATCATGCAAAGAGTGGTGGGGAATAGCATAGGGTGAGGTGAGGTCGTGAGGGGAAGGGTGTTGGTGAGGGTGTGTGGTTGTAGAGGGAGTGAAGTAGAGGGTGCGAGGGGGGGATGTGGGTTGTGAGGGAAGGGAGGGAGGGAACGTGGGGTGGGGTAGTCGTGAAGGGTGAAAGCGGTGTACGGTGAGGGGTTGCGTAAGGGCCGAGGGCCAAGAGGTCCGAGAATTTTTTTTTATTTTTTATTTTTAATAAACGGTAGAATACGGCGAAGAGAATTGCATAGGGAAATTGCGAAATTTTTAGTAAAATATTTTCTAAATGAAGAACTAGAAGTTTGCGAATTTCATAAATATCTGTTAAATTTGTAGAATTGAGGGCAATTGCGAGAAACAATAAAGACACACTGAAAGTTTTAAAAGAATTTATAAAAATTGTTTATAGAAATTTTCGGTAAAAAACCCAAAAATTTTCGGAGACCCACACTTTAAAAACGATGTGGAAAATATTTTTTTCCGGCGGCTCTCAATGTGCGAAATAAATTAGGTAAAAATTGCAAGAAAAATTCAGAATTTATTATTATTATTATTATTATTATTATTATTTTTCGAGTGCCGGAATGGAAGGAGCGGTGAGAAAACTTGCGAGGTTTTAAGATGCACGATGATGCTCTTTATAAAAATAATTTTGAGATCCTACCATGTGGGGAATTTTTTGCGGTTACCTATTTTTAAAAAGAAATGGCTCACACAAGGTTGAGCTAGTTATGAAGCAATATCAGCTACGATACCATGTTAAACACACACATGGTGTATGAGGAAAGATAAACACACACATAGAAAGATAGGCGTCGTTGCATCTTTATTACACATAGATGTACATTTATAATACAATGGTGTGACTCTTGGATTCATCTTCCAAGGTCATGGACTCCAACAGAGCTTTTAGCTTCACCTACCCGTGGAGGATTAGGTGTTCAACGGATTTCTCTCCTTTAGCTAGGGAAATTTGAAGTGTGGGAAACCAAATTCAATATCATCCAAGAATGAAGAAACACCCTCCATAGGACGTTTAAAGAAAAAATGTCAAATAATGTTCACCTTTTTTCTCCTCTACCTTTGAAATGTAGCCTAACACTGTTTTACTGTAGATTGTAGTGAAAATGAGAAGAGTAGAAAGAGGTTGATGAAGCATATCAAGGGACGAGGAGCTGTACGGATAGGATGATAGAGGAGGAGAAACATCCCTTGAATATTTCATGTTGTCCATTAAATTATATTTAATATTGAAGTTATGAGTTTTAATATCATCTTGAAGTACCAAAAGTGGGCCTTCACCTTAGGCTCTGAACCATTTCAAGCTTTCATCCATCAAATCTAGATCATGGGAAGTGGATGGAGGTTGAAGGGACAGATCAACAATTTGATTTATAGATTTCCCGACTTCATCATCATCACACAGAGCACCCAATTTGGTACTAAAAAGAGCAAGGACAAGGAACAAAAAGAATAATAGGTTCCTCCTCAAAAATTAGAGGTGTCTAATGGTTTTACAAAAGTTTATAGAGTATAAATGTCGGGGTGTTTAGACTCACAACGTAAATATATTTGATTAAATACTTAAACCTTTTTTTAAAGAAATCCCAATTTGTATCTTCTCAAGAAACTCATTACGTAGGTGAAGGAATATATTAGAAAAATCATGAATTGAATCATCACGATTCATTATTATTTTATTAATCCTTTGAAGAACATCTCGATAATCACACCTATCAGGCTCAATGAATCTCCTTAAGGAATTGATAAAATGAATTAATGGAAGCATATGGTAAGGTATGACACCATTGATTAACTCGACCTTCAAGTTTGAGGAAGAGAAAAGTACACAAGTAACATCTTGAAAATTGATTTCATATATATTCATAAAACTTTAAAAAATAAAATATATTCTCGGATATGGATGTATCACATTCACCATCAAAAATTTAATTGATACGAGTTATAAAGAGGTTCATTAGGGATTATAATTTTACGGAAATGTATATTGGAAAAACACCTCATGAGAATGATTTGGGGAAAAGAGGAAATTAAAGAAAAAGAGATTCAAAATAGACTCAATGGGCACAAATTTTCATCGGCCCTCTTTCTTCGAATGTTGATGGTCACACAGAATCCACCCAACATACGGGGGTCTCCCAGAGTGTGAGAAGTTCAAATTAGATCTCACGATGTTTAAGGCGGGATCCCCCATCACGAATATTGACCCACCACCATAACTTAATTTTTACCTTGGTTTAAATGGATAAAATAAAAGATAATTCACATAACCTTTGAATAAACAAGTAAGTTGACAATGTGAAACACCAATCGCAATGTAACATGAGATGACTTCATGAGAGGAGGAGACAAAAGTTAGTCTCTAGAATGGAAATAATAGTACTATCATAAAGAGACGCCCGGAGAAGGAAATATCCATTAGTTATCATGTGAAATAGTTCACATATACACAAAAATAAATAAAGAAAATACAACACACCTTCAACAAGATAGCACCAAATCCAATGAAGTAGTTCAAATTTTACTACATGAAAGTAACATATCTTTTGAAAAATCCAAATAATAGTCTTAAAACATTCATGATACATGTATAAGAAAGTGGTTTAGCTCAATGAGCTTCGATTATTTGGTGAAAGATCCAAGTACACAGTTCTAATGATGATACACTATCTCAAGTAGTGGAGCATTAAGTCACGTCTTCCTTCTCCAAAAGAATAATTTTTTGTCTGTACGACTAAGCCAAAAGGCTATATCGCGAATTCTTAGCCTCCAAAAATCCCTTTACTTGAGTTATGGGGTTTATTTTGTAATAATAGGAATTCCCTTTCATATCCCCCATGATCTAACACCTCCACATTTCTTGGACTTCTAAATTACTTTGAGGAAATTATATAAGGCTCTTTTCCTTCACCATTGTTTGAATTCATATTTCACATGGGACACCGAACTTCCACACATTTAGGTTTCGTAATTTCCGTTTGATAATACATAATGACATTCAACATCATGTGGAAAGAAACATTGACACATATGACATTGTGATGACACTTGTACAAGCCATGACTTGAAATGATGACATGGAACTTCATGATGATGTGACGATTCCAAGTTTCTTTCCTTTCTACTTTGTCTTGCATTCTTGAATTGATCTTCTCTTTTTCTTCATGTTCACCCTCCAAAGGGTCTTGGATTAGTATTGGGACCTTTTTAGTTATCATGCAATGTATTCATTTTGTCATGATCCAGGGATCTACTTAATGTCCTCATGATGGTTCTTCTTTATGCTTCTTCTCTCCAAGTGCTTCTTCTCCTTGATATATTCCTTAACGTCACCTTTTCATGCTAAGATATTAAAATTTCAATGAATATCACTCATGAAAAGGAAAAGATCAGTCTAGAAAACCATTTATTCTAAACCTAATTTACTCATGGAAGAAACTACTTGTGATAGGCCTATGAAAGTACTAAGAAATAAGGTCTTAATGAATATGGTGAAATTGAGCTCAATAGCGACTAAGGAAAGCACCTTGCTCACTAGAACTACGCCATGCACTATGAGGATGGGATATTCAAGGTTCAACACGGTGGGTAAGTTCAAGGAACAATGTGATGAGCATGGCATAAAAATTCATATGTGCGGGGTTGAAGGGAGGGGAAGGTATTAGTTGCGTAGTTTTGACTTGATAGTGACTAGTAGGAGGCCTCACTATGCTCTGGGACCGTGTGATACATAGATGAGGAAATAGAAGAATCTTTAGTGCGAGAGGGGAATTCCGGTGGATAGTGTTTGAAGGCTTGCGAAGAGATTGCATTTGTGTTGAGAATGAAGGGGAGGCTTAAAAGGGTGGCGCAATTTTCTTCGAAAAGGCTCACTATCTCACAATCACCTTTCTTTGGGAGGGAGAAGATCTAGAAACCAGTATTTTTCGCACAAGGAAATTATATTGGTTAAGGGTTGATTCACTATTAACTAGAACGATGATATGGGTTGACTAGGAAGGAGGCATAAGGCTAGCAAAATTTTCCTCGGCGGTGTCCCATTCTTGACTAAAAATGTTCTTTGTTCCCTATGATACCACAATTTTGTTGGGGTTGTTTGTAAGATGAGATTGTGCAATTCATTGAGGTAAGTAGAAAAAGGTAAGTCATAGCCTAGTAAGTACTAAACTGCATTGTGAATGGAGAAGGGTCATTGCATTATAAAATTTTCTTTTGTAAGGGTATGGAAGAGCTCCCTTGTTGTCGGATGGAATTTGTCCCCATTCATTATGCGTGGTAGAGTTGATAAAAAATTAGTGAAGTGAGTCAAATGCATGTAATAAGGGTTAGGTGAGTATGATTTGAAGGTTCTCGATGTTGTTATAGTAAATGACCTAAATAGGACTAAGTGCAAAAGTCTAGAAGGTAAGTATCTCATCATTCGAACTCCTTTGAAGGTTGTTCTCATCACGGAGGAGATTTAATATATTCATAATTTTCACTAGTTAGGAGGACGAAGAGCTCCAAAATGACTAAGTGTGGGATCAATAGAGTAATAGGGAAAAGTACATCCAAAGCAAGGATAAAATTATAATCACATACATGAATGTACATCAATACAATCCAGGGGAATACATAGGACTCATGAAAATAAATCACACCTTGAAACAAAAATAAAGTGGAACTTATTTCTAAGTGTGACGGATTGAAACACAACATTGCGACACTTAGAGCCTGGTGAAGTGCAAGTATCGATTGTGATCAAGAAGTGAGCTAATTTTTTATTGTATCTAACATGTATTCTTATGATATGTAATACCATTTAATGCATAAAAGTGTGCTATAGTGACTATAGTAGTAACCCTTAAAGGTGTGGCACATACGGGGATTCGAAACAGTTAGAAGCGACACTTTCAACGACAAGAAAACATGAAAATGACACTTGCAAAAGCTTAATAAATTGAAGGTGGCACATGCCAGTGAAGAGAATAACATGAAAATTCCACTTCTTAACGTGAGAGAAAGCAACGACAGCTTTGAAACGTGAAAGCGACACTTGTGAAATCAAAGACATGAAAAAGAGATAGTTGAGAAAACCCATTGAAATAAAAGTACAATTGCAACCGAGTAAGGGGCGCTCAATGGAAAGTGTGCGGTGACTATAGACATAGTCATAATTTTAGCTTAATAACCATGGATTGCATGGTCACCTTAATAGTGATTGCGCAAGAACTACTACCAAAAAGTTGTGCAATGCCTATATGGGGTTGTATATAAAGAAGTGGATTTTGAATTCATCTGAAAACTGAACGCCTGTGTGAAAAGTGACTTTGACACTTAGAGTCTTCGAAAGAAGACTTAAAAATTCATCAAAACATCAATAGACAGAGTTTATGGAGCAGGTAGATGGTAATATCTCCCAGGTAGTCATAAAAGTCCAAGTGGAAACATTTTGGAGGGTGTTGATCACAACATGTTTTAACACAATAAATGAAATGAAAAAAAAACTTAAGTTACCTAAAAATATATTTCCAAAGGATGAGTGGATTTTTCTCCCGGTTGACTCTATCTTCCCCTTTGAAAATTGTTGTTCCTGCACCTTACAGTTTGATTCTTGTAACTCACAAAATATAGAAACTATAAGGAAGGACTAACAACATAAAAATTAATGCATACCTCTCATTGTAGTAGTCCTTCACTCCCCTTCATAGGCCCCTTCCTCTTTTATGCTTCCTCAAATTGGTTAGAACGTTAAGACCACTTTGGTAAATTTTTATCACGGGTTTTCTAATTAAGTGTTGATTAGAGATTTCATGGTAGGATTTCTAGAGGGAAAAGTTAAAAAGTAACTTTATAAATCATTATATTTAGATTTATGAGTAGTTAGGACCCTCCTAATCCATAGAATAAGTCATTTAATATGACTTCACAGTATAAAATTTTAATCATTAATAATTAAATAATCATAAATCACTTGTACCATATGCATCCAAATAATACCATCAATTAAATAATGTTTCCATGAAACATGTAGTATGATCAAACACATATGTGTCACCAATGCTTGAGAACAAAACAATCCATTATCACCCATACATATACATGCTAAAATAATCATCATCAGAAAACAGAAAGATGAACATATTATATCTCCCAAAAATGCCTTTTATCTCCATCATTAAGCACCACGGTAATCAATAAATAAACCATCAAAAATGTTTATTCATCCTAAAAATTATCTGACACACGTATCACAACATCCCAAAAAGAACCCACCCATAAATTGGTGTTTGTAAACTATTAAAACATACAAAAAAATATGTCACAACTCGGTAATCTTGCTATAAATGAGTGCGAGAAGATAAAATGAACATTATAAAAAATGAAGCATGATCCATCCATAAATAAAACTCAATTTGAAAACATTATTAAGTTTTCATTAGAAACGTGAGGAAGATGCACATTCGGCTTGTTGCTCTTGGTGGTAGGGATAGGACATGATAGAGTGTTAATAACCATGAGAGGTGTTTGATATTGTAACTTTGAGCATTTTATTTTCATGTTTGACAACAAGTTAAGGAAGATTAATGGCATGTTTGGAAGGAGTTTAACGACATATAGAACGAAGACTGAGTACGGGTGTGGAAATCGGGTTGTTGTTAGTGGTGTGGGGAAAACATGAGAGGTAATTGATTGTAATTGATGAAACACACATGACTCTTAAGAGGAGAAAATAACATTTTTTGGCCACCCATGAATTCATGTGTGGATTTGCGCTTGAATGATGTTTTTCTAGCCATCGTTAGTATGGACTTGAAGAGGATTAAAATATGAGGTAAAAGCACAATAACTATGGATGGAAAGTAGTGGAGTTTGAGAAACGGGTTGGCCAATTAAATTTACAATTCTTGTTCGAGTAGTTTCTAAGTTCCTTTGAGTCTTCATCGAAGTGGATAGAGACCCTAGGTCTTCTATCCTCCTTATCCTAGCCCCACGTATATTTTATTCTTTCCCATTCCTTTGTTTGATTATAGCTCAAGTTGTAAAAACATTATGCAAGTCACAGAAAAAAATAAAGTATTTAAATATCAAAAAAATCTACTATTACATGTGTTATCACTCATTAGTTTTAACACTTTCATTGATAGGGTCATACATTTTTTTCACACAGAGGATTTGATGTGGTCTCATAAGCCATTTTCATGAAATTTCGACTAAATTTGCATTTGATGGTGCCCACCTTAAGTTTAAAACCACCTTTAATCATGTCTTTTGATAAAATCAACCTCATAACATATAGTTTTCATCCCCATGCCTTTTAATCACAAAAAATTCCACTTGTCATTTTCATAGTGTATGTAGAATTACAAATCAAATCAACATATTTCGCTACGAAGGCGCCTAATAGTTCTGTGGCGAATCTATAAGTAGTCATCTTGTTTTCGCTACTAAGCTGAGTTTTCTACAAAAAGGAGTCAGTGGTGTGAGGTGTCGATGTTTGATTTTAAAAGGTGAGGTCATTTTAGTTCGTTATGATAATTCTCAACTTGCATAGGCGCTTGTATTTTTACGTCATTGTTTCCTTTATAATTACCTTTCTTCATCATCAAAATTTGATTTGTGAAATGAAAATTTTAAAAACTTCCACCCCAAGATGCTCTTTTTCATTGATGTTTAATCCTTGCATGTGAAGTATCACTTTGTCGATATTTGAGAGTTGTTTCACCATATCAAGTAGGTTTTTTCTGTTCAAATTCGAGATTAAGTGCTGCCAACAAGAGAGGCAAAGAGGTGTGTCAAGCATCATGAGATACATTTATGGCCTAAATCTACCTCGAGTGAGAAAGGCATAATCTAGGGTAACATCAAACCATGCTTAACCTTATAGCTAGCCCTCACAGGATCGGGGAGAGGGCTCTCTCACTTGTCAATCTCGGCAAAAAAATTATCAATGAGGCTTGAGATGGCTGAAATAATAATCGATTTTAGGCTAGGTATGTATGCAAAGAGTCTTGATTGAATTTTATTAGAATGGCTTTTTTTTTTTTTTTTTTTTTGGCTCGAGAAATGCAATTTGGGTTTGGGAAATGAGGCTCGGTTTTGCGAGAGATGCGGGCTCAGAACCAAGGTAAGTAAAGCTAAGTTTTGACACTTCAATTTGAAAGAAATGGGGAGAGTTGAGATGGGTGAGGAGTTGAAGAGGGCAAGAAACCGGATCTCTCCAAGCAGTGAAAACATAGACAATTAAACAAACCCTGAGTGAAACCTTTGCAGAAAACTTTAATAGATGTACCACCTCATATTTATTCAGTGTATTAAAGAAACTAGAGAAAATAGGCATACTTTCAAAACTTTGGGTAGGCTTAGAAATTTATATAGAGAAACACATTATCAAAACAAAATGCCACATGAATCATAGAGTACTGCAAACCACAGTTATTCCTTTGGCTACAGAATGAATGTCTGATGATGCTCAAAGCATTCCCAAAGATCAACCATGCTAATGACTAAAAAACCACAAGATATAGACAAAAAATAACTCATCCCGACCTCTAGGTTAGAGCTCTACAAGTTTAGGAAATTTTGTTCCAACAAAATCTAAACTAAGAACTAGAAAGTAGGAAGTGGAGCAGCTTGCCTCTATAAACTAGGAAATACAGTTAATTCCGATTTGCAAATCACTGCTGATGGATGAATCTACCTCTATGAGCGAAAATTTAACAAGTACATCAATATCCATAAAATTACATTAAATTACATCATTATTTTACATTTAAAGTAATAAAATTAAAATAAAAAAATAGGCCAGCAGGTTACGGGTCAAAAGTAATGAAAATCCTCAATGCGTGGCACTTTGATTTCCCTATGCATCGCGCCGGTTTAGATGATTTTGGAGAGACCTTTCCCGGTGTCCAAATTTTCTCCAAGTGGTCTTGTTGGAAATTTCTACTGACTACTTTCCAACACAAGTGGAATTTCTGGTTGGCTTCCATTTGCCCCCTCAAAAACTGATTTCTCTCTTTCTTCACTTCTGTGTCTCAGGCGAAAGGTCATTTTTGGGGTGTTTTGAACAAAACCCAAGGCTTGTCAAAATTTCTTGGCCATAGGTAGGCATATTTTTCCATAAAAAAATCCAAAAAAAATGTTGAGTTTACATCAAAAAGGTCTACCTATCAAGCGCGCGCATGGTAGCCTTGTTTATAAACAGAAAAAGTCATTTAGCTCAAAAATTCCAAAAATGCAAAAAATGTCCCAAATTTTTTGAAATTTGGGCTGAGTGTCCTCCATTATGTGCTATGCTGGGCCAAGGAAGCCTCGGCCAAGATTTGAAGTCTATCATGCCTTTTCCGACGCTTTGAGGCCTTGTGACTTGGCTTTTCGAGATTTGATCCTTGCTTTGCAAACATGGACTTTCTGCGCCCAATAATGATTGGCCATGTGCCTCAACATGTTATTTTGTTGTTGGCTTTCTCCAACATTTTCCAAATGCATATTTACCCTTTCAACCCAAGTTTCACTATCAGCTTCAATTTCTTGCTCGAAGTGATGTCATCTTGGTTTTGCTCTTTTTAGCGACATTTGGTTCTCTCGTATGTTTTGCGGCTCACAGTGGTTTGCTGATCCTCTAGTTGCTTGTTTCTTTGCTCAAGGTATTTGATTATCCACTTGGCTCTTTGTAGGCTGGGGGACAAAGTATTTATCTCCACTCGTTTCTAGAATGAATCTATACAGCTTTGAGCTAGGTGAGCCCAAATCGGTGTCATCATCACGAATGAGGATGAAATGTTGTCTCTGCTCTCCTGAAGGAACCTCATCATGTAGTGGCCTCTTTCCCTTGTCTGTTACCTACTGCTGATGATGGAGAAGCGAGACCCCTTCCACCCTGGGTGGAGATAATACTCGGCAGCTCTGCAAACAACCTTCTAGTGCCCTTTTGATAGGTGATAAACACCGACACACTGACGATACCGTGTCTCATGACCTCTCACGATGTGAAGGTCCATTGGTCTCATGAAAAGCTTCAGGCACACAGGGAGGCAGCAGAAGAAACTCATGAAAATGAAATCCTCCCATGAAATATCACCTGCTTCAAGTTGATGCATAACCACAATTTTGATGAGTGCGAAATGATGGAATGCGGTATACTACTACTCGGGAGTTTTCTTTGCACTAGGGTGGTCATCTTCTCAATATTTCGGCACATGAAGTAGGGGAGATTCATCATTCTCACCATGGTAAAATGCGTGTAATCGATGTGATGAGCATATAGGCGAGAAAACTAGCCCTCACGGGTGAAATATTTGATTATGAGTTTCATCGAAGGAGCATGGACTTTCGAGGTATCAAAAGGGGAAAAACTACTTTGAAGTTGTCTCAAAAAACTAGGCTTGATGTATTTCTCGAGTGTTCACCATCGACTTTCTTTACCTTTTATTCCATTGCTCTCCGACATTTGGAATATCGGTTGCTAGAGAGATAGATTACTGTCGAGGTGAATGTCACACTGTAAGAAGTGACTTGGCCATTATGTAAATGAAGCACAAACAATGCGGCTAACTCATGATGGTACTAGACTCTAGCAACCATCTCACAAAACTTATAACAAGACTGTTGTTGAAAACATGTGATAGCAAGAGAAGCGAGACTGTAGCTCGGCAAGTGAAGTAAGAGGCTCTTCATACATGTTTACCACTCTTGTGAGGTCTCATGGTGCATGCAATTCGGTTGTAGAATCACTATGTGTTCCTTCATCTCGGTCATAAGAGGAATGTTTGTCTCCATTTTTTCCAAAGTTTGTGTTGTCTTAGATTAGTATGAAGAGAGTTTAGGTGTCTTTGGTCTTTGCGCAAGTGTATCAAAATGTGTGAGGACTATGAAGGGAGAGGGTAAGGGGAATGTTGGGAATGTTACCCGATTGGAATTTGAAATTAAAGGGTTTTAAGGACGATCTCTAGGATTTTAGGATAGTAATTGGGGTGGGATTTATGGATAATGGGAATATGGGATAGGGGTAGATAGGTAGAGGGATATGGGGAATAGGAAATGGTTTGATGAAACTAGAAAAAGCAGTGAAGGAATAAAAGGTGAGGAGTGATGGCCACAAAAACCAACTTACAAACCCTAGGCAATCATGTCTTGAGCAAAAGTAGGGTTTGAAATTTTTTTATTAAATCCTCATAAGCATCATAAGACACACATTTATGGCATTAGAAGAATTATTTGACTTACTTTGGATCGGAGGAAATGAGAAATTTGGAGTTTTGAATGAAGTGGTTAAAATAACTAGCATCTCTACGCGCCCCGCGCCACAAGCCAGGTGCACGCGGTTATGCGTCGCGCCGGTGTATTTCTAACTTGCACGCATGGGCGACCCAGTGTGTCGCGCTAGTCCTATGCGCCGCTCTCTGTGTGCGCGCCACCAGGGGCGAAGCTATTGGGCTGCGATTGTTGTGACCAGAGCTTGTCCCCAATCTCTCTTTACTCTTTTGGATGCAAATGAGCCCTTTGAACATGGAAAATGACTTGTATACCAAGGTCTTTAATTTTCCACTCAAAACCCACTGTAATACTTACCTTTGTACTTTTTTAAGAGTACGGTTTTAAGTAGTTTTCTTCATTTTACCTCGATTAAACTGAATTACTTGCTTTTGTTTACCTTGCGGGGGATGGATTTTGGAGCTTGACAAGGTGACCGAGGTTTTCATTGAAATTATTTATAAATCGAGATAATTTGAAATTACATTAAATTTATACATAAAAAGATAAAATGCTATATTTTCTTCAAAACAGATTTTTTGAGGAAAAATACATTTCTGGGCGCATATGATGATAAAAATTTTTTAGTATCGAACTTTATTCAAACTCCTCGTAGACTCTTTGACCATTATTGGGCATTTGAAGACCTTATTTAATTAGAGCCTAGACCTAATGGGACTAAAAACCCTATAAATGACTCTTACAAATTTAAAGACAAAAAGTGAGTGCCAGTAGTCTTGATGAATGGGCAGGTCGGCGGTATTAAAAGACATACTTGAGAAAATATTATAAAAATCCACTACACAGTCGGATGACCATGCTCCTAATGGAATGCGGTGGCGGGTAGAGACACCTAATATGCAATGCAACAAGAGAATTTGATCACTAACGAAAAGGGATGAAGATACGAGCATAACATTAGCTCCAATGGGGATGGTGGCTCATGGAGGTGCAGAGACTACGGATCTCTGGGAAAGTAGCGATTGCCTTTCGTCCATTTGGCTATGGTCAATAACTTGACAAACCAAACTAGACTCTTCGCTCAATTTGAGCCCGAAAAGCGACTCAATTTTAGAACTAAAAATGAGTGAAAGGGCAGCTCAAACAAACCAAACCAAAACTTAAATCAACCCTCGGTTTATAGCCTTCACCTCGGGCCCCAAACTAAAATAATTATGATAGCACACACTTGCAATGAAATTTAAACAAGGCGGTATGTACGGTGATATATATGACCAGAAAACATTTCAAAAATAGTACGGTTTGAGTGGCAAACCATTGACCGGCACACCTGGACAATGTTCCCCATTCATTTCTTTCGAAAGGAAAGCATTTTGGCCTTGATATGTAGCAATTAGAAAGGTCCTTTCCAAAGATTCTCCAAACTTTCCATGCTTACCTTTATCTTCGTTTCTCTTATCCATTTGCTTCTTCCTCTATTTGAAACTTGTCCGCCTTTGCCTTTCGATCACATGTCTTCATAAATTCTCTCTTAAACAAAGGTGTTAAACTCTCTCATTCTATGCCAATGAACCATTTCACTGAATACTATTGCAAACCAGACTCACCCTCATTGCCATTTCTCCTGCAGAGGACAACTCTTTGGAACTGCAGAACAAGGTCAGTGGCCAACCTCATACCACTGAAACTAAGGACAGACTGCCTATGGTTCACCGCCTCCACTCCTCCAAAGTCCATCCTTGGACTTCTGTACCAACTGCTCTTGTTTTAAACTTCATAACATGATAATGTTGATAAGTTATTGGGATTACGTGCAAATCGTTTACCTGGATGTGTGGTTTGATGCCCAAAGCTGGACAGTACTATCACATTAGTGTTATTTTGTTGAGCAATTACATTGTAGTGATCATCTGTTTAAGGAAGTAACAGGACAGTATTGACACCAAAATGAACAAGATTCTCAAATATGGTGAGCATATCAGTGAGATCTCGCCTCAATCAAATTTGGTACAGCAGTCGCCCATGGTAAGATCATTTGTCATATGAGAAGTGGGATGGATCTCACCAATGAAATCAAAACCCCATTATTTCGAAATGGAGCACTTACTTGATGAACGGCGGTAAAGAAATTTGCAATTTTCTTCTACCTTGAAAAATGCGACATTCATGACAGCTTTTAACGAGTTTGTACCTCGGCAAAGAGAGGTTTGTTATTATTATCACCCATGCTCAAAATTTGATAGTCGTTGTCTTCAGAAAAGATGACCTCACTTAATCTCATATGAAAGTCTTCCATAACTTTTATTTTGCCTCTTCTTCAACCAAACGATTAGGCAGACACATAGGGATCTTTCAATAGAGCGCATTATTCATGATACAAAACTTGGCGACCTTCAATTTCGGTGTCCTACTTTTTCTCTTAGCCATTCTGCAGCGGTGGTGACGGATTTTGGAGTACCAAAACAATGTCCAGAGATACCCGAGGAGAAAGAAACGAAGATTTACGTGCAGGCTAACGAACTTTCTTCATTTTCCTATGACATAGTAGCAATGAGATTAATGTCCAAGGCATGAAAATTTGACTACGTACATTAGCTTAGCTAGCTTTGTCCTTTGATGAGCTTTGTGGGTTTGATCTCCGTCATATTCCAACAAAGTGTGATCCATTTGCCTCATCTCCCTTACGGATCTGTTTGCACTAAGACATCTTTAACAACGACATTGTGAACATAAGCAAGGATGTAGAATGCGAATATGAACTTGAAAATCTTTCAAATATTTTACAAGGCAAGAGCTTGATTTTCAAACAATATTATACTTCAAGTACATCTCTTATGGATTTACTTGCTGAAAAATGCAATTGGTTTCTCAAGCCTGAGTCTCTTTTCGTGCGTATCTGTACGCCATAGTATGATACGAGGCAAATGAAAAAAAATGAAATCACGAGTATAATCGGGCTGATGCTGGAGAAGTGAAAGGAGCTAATTCCTGCAATTGAAAGACTTTATTGCTTCCTCATTCCACTTCACTACACTATCTTTCTTGAAACTGTTGTTGATTTCCCTTAAATGTTACTGTAGTTGGGCACAAAGCGGCGTAAAAATTCATCTTACCATTGAATGATTGGATCCTCTCCCTACCTTTTTATTTCGGGGAAGATCAATTTGTTGAATAGCTACTCGAAATTTTGGATCGATGCGGATACCATCCTTTGATATAATATGACCAAGAAGCTTGCCTTCAACCATGGCAAACGAGATCTTCTTTGGATTAAGAGATACACCATATTTTCTACACATTTGAAATATAATCTTGAATGATAAAGGTGCTCTTCATCTGAATTAGAAAAAAATGGCAAGTCATCAAGATAAATAACTATAAAGACATCTTTTTCATTTGCAAATACATATCCGCTTTAACAGATTTGAAAGGTCGCACCGACGTTCTTCAATCCGAAAGGCATTTTTAGCATAATGAAAAGTTCCCACGGAGTGGTGAACGTTATTTTATCTCTATCATCTTCATGGACCAGAATTTGGTTATAACCGGAATAACCAACTACGATTAGCAGCTAGCTCTGGGATATCCCAATTACTCACTAAAGTATGTGATCCATTTTGGGCAATGGATAAATTTGTCTTTCAAAGATACTTTATTCACATTCCTAAAATCAATACATAAGGAATCTCACATGTTTTCTTGCGCACGGGCACCAAATTAGAAATCAGGCATCCCAAAGAAAATAATATGGGGATGATAATACTAGCTTTGTACAATAGATTCACTTCCTTCTCTATTGAGGGCAGCAGCTTTGGCTTTATTCTTCTCAACTTCTATTAGAAAGACTTTTGATTTGGCTTAATCGAGATGGTATATTTAGTTATGTTTGTGTCATATGTCTTAAAATCTAAATAATTTGAAAATACATCGTGAGAAGATAATAAGGCGATATACATTGCTTTTGCTTGTGGGGTGATGCCATGGACAATTTTACCATTTTAGGATTTATGAGTCAGTATGTTCACATCCTCAACTCCACTTTCTTGGTTGTAAATAGGTTTTCAAGCTACATCATCTTGGTTGAAAAGCTCCTCCTAAGGTATTGGACCTTTAGGAATGACATTGTCGTTGAGGTTGCCAAAAATTCCATACGATTGAAATACTATATCGGCCTCGCCATTATCATGCTCCCCATCAATAGAAGTGTAAATTTTATCATTTTGCAAAAATTCATCAATTTCTTTATCATCTTGGAACACTTTCCAATACCTTTGATTGTCGAGGGGATAGTCGGACGATGCTTCATGAATTTCAAATTTTTTGTTTGAATTCATCGAATTTTCCAAATTACTTCTTTGTTGTTCCGATTGCATACGCAATGCCATTTTGAATACGAGGGACACATGTCAAAGTATAATGCGAAAAAAATCTCAACATATCCCAATTTGCGTGAGGTAGGCCCACATTCGAGGATGCTTAGCTTGATATTCACCTTTCACTTGCTTGATAACTAACTCGAGTCGCCATACTGCTGCAATCCTTTTGGCATTTAACTTTCTAAGAATTTTCAAACCGGCAATTAACGACCTCATTATTTGAACAATCAAAGCCAATTTATAAGAACGAGACCCTTATATTACTTGGCACTTTGTTTGGGAGAAAACGGGGTTGTGTATCAGAATTCAATTCATTTTTATTCCCCTTCCTACCACGCCATCAAAATCCATGGTCCTGCGCTTGACTTCATTAGGGGAATTTTGAGGTCTAAAATAGGCCTCCTAAGAAAAATGTACAACAAAAATAAACTTTTTAACAACCAATAGGATTAAGATGATGATGTCAACCATGGGGGATGATTCACCATTTTTTAAATAAAAAGAGGTAAAAAATATTAAAAATAATAAGAAATAATAAAACTACTTTTTCAACTCGTATTTTCAACTTATCTCCCAAAAATTTTTACTCAAATTTCGAGCGGAGTACTCGTTGGATGCGAAATTTAAGTTCCTCATCCAAGGAGTACCCATATTTCACATACTTTCGATGAACTCTACTACACGAAAAATGAGAAATGCATAAAAACATGATTGTAATCATGTTTTTTTATGTATTTCTCATTTTCGTGTAATGAACCCATCGAAAGTGTGCAATAATTATCGCGGATAAATTAAATTTCGATCCAAATGCTCTTGCTCGAAATTTGGTAAAACTTTGGGGGGATAAGTTGAAAATATGAGTTGAAAAAATAGTTTTCCATTTTCCCTCTAAAATTTGATGATGTCATCAAATCTTATTTGATGTTTTTCCACTATTATTTTATAATTTCCTTAGGAGGCCCATTTTAGACCTCAAAATTCTATTGCTTCTCTTCCAAATGTAAATTCTATTTGCTCTTTTACTTCTCCCTTCTTTGTCCATCGATATTTTGCGCTGTTGTCGAAATTGCTTGCTCAACGGTACTATCCCGTCTTTTTTGTCTTTCTTTCTCTAAGACCTCTCTGAAGTTTTCGGTGATTTACGGAATGTCTTCTACTTCAAATTACTTGGGTATCTACCACATCATTAAACCTATCAAAGTATCAAAACAAATGACTCTAAATCGGTATGTATATAGTTGATTGGATTAGTTCTAGGTTTCTCCTTCTTAGTGATCATATGCTTCATCTTTTTTCTCCCGGTATAATTTCCTCCTACATTGTTGCATGGGAATAGTAGCATAAGGAGAAATCCATTTTAATGTCCCTTTAAAGTTTTGCTCACAAATCCGAAGAAGCATGCCAAATCTGGAGGTATACTTTGTGTCCGTCGAAGCACATTTTCATTCCAGAATGCAGTCAAGGCGAAGCACCGATAAATATCGGCCAATGCATCTTACTCTGCAAGAATCAAAAGAATAAGGTCATGATACTTTACGGTGATATCCAATCCCAATTTCTCCATGATTGCCTTAGGCATGATTATGAAGCTCAGGAATCAAACATAGCATTGTGTAACACATGATCGTGCGACCTAGTGATGTAAAAAGGAGAACACATCATATCTTGAGGCCGACCATCCAATGCTGGACCAAAAATCAACTCGGGTCGATCATCCTCCATTTACCATATCAAATAATGGATCTAAACTCAAAATCTTAGACTTTTTGGCCATATAAGCGCTATTCTTCATCGATTAGGTCAAAGGAATGGATACTTTTAACTTAGCAATTTAATTTTCTAAGTTAAAAGCGAAGTTTTCTCTACCTCTTTAGCTTGGACATCCTTCTTTTCGGTGTTATCCTTTGATATATTTGGCCTTTCATTGGATCTTTCATTCTTTGATGGTAGTTGTCTAGTGGTGGAATCAACTGTCTCTCCACACTTTTACGCACAACGAGGAGGATCATTCTTTGGTCTTGTCCTTCGTTTCTTTTTTAGAATTGGATTAATGGGTACATCTACAAACACGAGTGAATATTTCCCTTCTTGGGCTATCAAAGCATTCATGTACCCCCTCGGTATTCAAACGGACTCTTCTTCAAGAACTATTTCATTCACCAAGATGAAATTCTCGTCACTTTGTACGGTGAGTTCTCGAATACTCCTCATCTTAAGTAATAAAAATTGGCATATCATCGAATTCGCAAAATGATTCTCTTATCGATTACATTCTCCTCGTCATCGATTACCGGACCATGTACAAAATTATGTTGTAAAGGTGTCTTACTTGCTCTTTGTGCGCACAGCAGTCTTGTACTCGTTGCTCTCTTTTCTTGATTCTAAATTGTGGTTGTTGCGGCCACGGAAATTAGGATTGTGACTTGCGGTTAGGACTTCTCGATCGTCGTCATCGAGCTTATGTGTTTCCATCTTACGGAGCACTTGATGCGAAGTGGAAACCTCTTCCTTTCTTGTCACCTTCTATTCGGCTCTCGTTCTAGCTCTCTTGGCAAGCATATTTTCTTCAACGACGTGCAATTTTCTGCATGTCTTCCAAAGTGGTCGGATCTCTTTCTCTTAGTTGATAGGCCATATCGGGATCGGGAAATAATACGGAAATAATCCAAAGCCTTCATAGGTGGCTTTATATCGACAGGAATTGCATTGCAAGCAGAATTGAATCTAATACAATAATCTTGAATAAGACTCACCAATGTTCCGCTTGATATTCTTGGCGGAAAGGATGCGATTTTCTTCACTTCCATCGATCCAAGAATTTTCTGCGAATATTAGTCAATGTAGTAATACTACCGACGGCAAAGCTACGAACCACCCATGTAGCCTCCAAAGGTTTGAACAAACGAGTCTCATTATCACATTTTCACATCAATCTCATGAAGATCTAAAAGAAAATTTGTATCCTATCTACATGTTTCTAAGATGTAACACTTCGAGAGTGCCATCGAAACAATGGAATTTTTCTTTGATAATTAGCGGAGCATGTTATCAAATTTTGAGGCAACACAAGGGGTGCAAATCGGGCGAGGCATTACTCTGGGTGGATTTACAACCGATCTTGGGGATATAGGAGGAGTCGAGTAGTTGATGTATGAGGTGTATGTGGTGTGGATGGAGGTGATACCACTACTGATTTTTGATCGAGAGATAGAAGGCTGCACGGGGAATGGTGGGGAATGAAAGGAGGCTCGGTAGGAATTTCTGAACTAGATGCGTTGTGGATGACCCAAGAGTTGCGGAAAAGAAAACTCTATAAACTCGGGAATGTTTGTAGCCACAATGCAATTACGAAGATTCAAGATATAAGCGGCTCAATTGATCTATTGGCCTTTTCAATTTGAAGATCTTTGACAAACTCTAGATTTAGGACGAAGTGGGAATCAATAGCACTTTCAGACTTAGTCTCAAACAATGACAACTCAAATTGTTCGTCAAACTCAAGATCTTCAAGATACTCAAAAACGGCGAGGACATGAATGAGATTTGAACACGGGGATCACGAGGACTTTCTCGACAAGGATTCTCGAGAAATAAGATTTGGGTTTTCATACACGGGAGGTGGATCGAGATCCCGAGATTTTCCTTGGTGTGTCATCTGAAGCAGTGTGTTGAATTATTTCCAAAATCAAACGAACAAAAACAACTTGTTACATTATAAGATTCTAAAATCATCATAAAAGTCTAGAATTTTTTTGATGTACGGGGGCGATTTTACCCAGTTAAAACATTTTACGCACATAATACTGAACTAGGGTCAGTGGCTTGACATTCATCTCGCCTAGCTAATACACAGCTTAATATCATTTCAAAGGCTGGATAACCCGAGGCTCCATCGTAGTTTATAAAACAAATAACACTAATAAACAAACCATCTTTCTTCCCCAATTATATTCGCCACCTGTATTTATGGCATAAATCTACCTCAGGCTGAAAATCACCAGAATCTCGGGTAACATCAAACCACGCTTAACACGATAGCTAGCCCTGAGATCGGGAGAGGGCTCTCATGTCAGTCTCGGCAAAAATTATCGATGAGTCTTGAGATGACTTGAAATGACAAGCGATTTTAGGCTAGGTATGTATGAAAAGAGTCTTGATTGAATTTAATGAATATTTTGTTGGCTCGAGAGAAGGAAAATTTGGGTTTGGGAAATGAAATTTGAGTTTGCGAGAGACACGAACGGGCAAGGTAGGAGAAGGCGGTTTGACACTTCCAATTTGAAAGAAATGGATATTTGAGGCAATTGAGGATTTGAAGAGGGCAAGAAACCTTAGGGGATCCTCTCCAAACAGCTGAAACATAGACAATTAAACAAGCTTCTAGGTAAGAAATAACTGAAATTTTAATGAATTCTACCTTTATCCTTGTTTGTTTAAGTTAAGAAGAAATAAGAGAAAATGGTATACATAAAACACCAATAGACTCAAATTTACGAAGAGAAACACATTATCAAAAAAAATGCCACATGAATCCCATGAAATTACTTGCAAGCCTTTAGTCTATTCCGCACCATAAACTGAGAGATGAATATACTGATGATCTCCAAGCATTCCCAAGAGGTCAACCGTGCTATTAGTGAAAAACCACAAGATATAGATAGCAAATAACTTATCCCGGCCTCTGGGGTCGAGCTCACAAGTTTAGGAGCTATTCCAACAAAAATCTAAACTAGAACTAGAAAGTAGGCGATTAGAACAACTTGCCTCTATAAACTAGGAAAGTAGGATTCATTCGGTTGAAAATCACCTTTTGATGGATGAATCTACACTCTGTAATTGAAAATTTAACAAAATTACATCGGGATACATTAGAATTACATTAAATTACATCATAATTTTTACGTTTAGAAGTAATAAATTCAAACTATCAAAAAATTAGGCGAAAAACGGAAGTTTACGGGTCAAATGAGCAAAATCCTCCAATACGCCACATTTCGGTTTCCTATAAAATGGCAGGTTTTGAAGCTGCTTTGGAGGCCTTCCTTGTGTTAAAAATTTCTCCAGTGGGATTTTGGAAATTTCTACCTGTCTACTTTCCAACACAAGTGGAATTTCTGAATTTGGCTTCCCATTGTGCCCTCAGCGATTTCTGTACTTGCTTCTGTGTCTCAAGAAATGAGAAAGTCATTTTAGGATGTTTTTAACCCTTACGAAAGCCCAAAACCTGTCAAAATTTCTTGGCCATAGGTAGGCATGCATGTTTTCCATACAAAATCCAAAAATGTTGAGTTTACATCAAAATAGTCCCTATCAAAAGCGCGCGCCAAGTGGCGCGCGGTATTGAAAAACGAAAAGTACATTTTTTAAAGCAAAAAATTTCCAAAATGCAAAAATGTCCCAATTTTTTTTTTTTTTGAGAAATTTGAGTTGAGGAGTGTCCTCCATTATATGCTATTCTAAATGACAGAGCCTTGGCACAAGATCTGAATTCTATCATTCCTTTTCGATGCTTTGAGGCCTTCTTCAACTTGGCTTTCAAGATTTTGATCCTTGCTTTGCAAACATGGTTTCTCGCCCAATAATGATTGGCCATGTGCCTCAACATGTTATTTTCTTTGTTGGCTTTCTCCAACAACTTTTCCAAATTCATATTTACCCTTCGAACGAGTTTCATTATCAACTTCAGAAAGTTTCTTGCAAGTGATGTCATCTTAGTTTTTCTCTTTTAATGACTTGTTGGTTCTATCGTAAGTTTTGTAGCTCCATGATGGTTTGTTGATCCTATAGGCACTTGTTTCTTTGCTCAAGGTATTTTATTATCCACTTGGCTCTTTGTAGGCTGAGGACAAAGTATTTATCTCCGCCGGGTGCTCTGAATGATCTCTCTAAGCTTTGAGCTAGGTGAGCCCAAATCGGTGTCATCATCTTGAATGAGGATGAAATGTCTCCACCAGCTCTCCTAAAGGCCCCTCATCATGTATTGGCTCTTTTACAGCATGCATGTCCCCAAAATGGAAAATGAGACATTACCCGGAAGTGGAGATAATACTCGCTTGGCTACGCAAGAACCTTCTAGTGCCCTTACGATAGGTGAATAACACTGGCTTTTCAGCGATGCCAGCGTGTGTGACCCTCCCTGCTGGTAGAGGTCCACGGAGATATAAAGCGAAAAGCTTTCGAGCACCTAAGGAGGTGGCATGAAGAACTCGCAGAAATGAGATCTCCCATGAAATATCCTGTGAACCAAGCTTATTCATAACCACAATTTTGATGAGTGCAAAATGATAGATGCGTATACTACGCTCGGGGATTTTCTTTTGCATAAGGTGGTCATCTTCTCAATATTTTGGCACATGAAGTAGGGGAGATTCATCATTATCACCTAGTAAAATGCATCAGCAATCTGATTTGATAGGCATATAGGCGAGAAAACGGGCCCTCACGGGTGAAATGGCGTTGTGGGTTTCATCGAAAGGAGCGTATGAATCTTCCGGATACGAAAGGAAAAAGCTCTATTGAGTTGTCTAAAAAACGAAGGCTTGATGTATGCTATAGATGGCCTTGGGTGGTTGGTTTTCGAATATCCCTACGAGGCTTTCCGGTGCTAAGGCGACGATGAATTAGTATGCGTTCACAAAGATGGCATGAGCATGTTCATATTAGCTTGAAATAACGAAGGAATACAATAGAGAATTACCTCTTTGACGGTCTTGGAATCCTTTGGAGAACGGCTGACGACAAAAGCAAGAGTCCTTCTTCGCGAGCTCCAAATCTGAGATGCGCAATCGGTCAAAGCACCGTAATTTCTATTATAACAAGTATCCTGTCAATTAAATCAATATACAATAAAAATCTAGATTATACACATACGGAAGCCATTCATATCATATCATCGCTTGTTCAAAACGTAAAGAAAACGGCAATGGCATTGAATGGACATAAAAAACACGATTCTATTGATTTTGAAAGAAGGAGGATTACAACCGCTGGTTGCTGCAAACCCTCCTGGATCTACAGCTCTCTCTTCTCTCTCTAGTGAAAGTCCAGTCAACGAGCTCTAGGAGCCTCTTTGACTCTTGGCCTTCCTGATGTCACACTATTCTCTATATTCCACAAGTATACAAGAACCTTGAGCAATCCTTTGACCTTCAATTAAGATCCTTGACTCTTCTTGTGGGAGAGAGAAATGCATTGTTGCCCTTCTCTTTCCACTAGTTTGGAATGGAAAAAGCTTAGATGTTTCTTTGATCTCCATGCTTTTACCTCTTTTGGAGTTCGAGTCTTCTATGGCAATGACCAATAATGAGCTGAATTGCTTCTACGATTTCGCTGACGAGCGAAAGCTATTTTGTGAGGGAAAAGTCGGGAGAGATTCAAATCATTCTCCGCGCTCTTTTCCCAATTCAAACTTAAAACAAGGGTAACGCACCCCTCCGGTGTAAACGAGCGTTGCCCTAGCCACTAACGCGGCCAATGCTGCGATTGCTGCGTTATAACGCTATTGTTCTGTTCTATATGGCGTTACTGGCGGAAATAGGTTTAATTTAGGTTTTTGTACTTCTTCCATGTTGTCTTCCTACGGTGATGAGGAGGTATTTTGACTATGTGAGATGCCCCTAAGAGTGTGAGGTCGAGAGACGAAAGCCGATGGCCGAAATACTTTATAATTTATGTAGAGATAGAGAAGGTGTTGAGAAAACACAGGGGAAACAACAACATATGTTAAAATATAGTATTTGCCTGAGTCGGGCATGTCCCATGCTCGGTAGCTTAAAAACATGATTTCTCCTAGAGAATATAGATATGAAGAATCTATCCACCAATAGGCACGATGTGGAAGTGTACGTAATGAGGATCGAGGGTGAAGAAGCTGTCTCCATAAACAATCTCGCAGCTTGGGAAAGGGGCAACTTTAATGGTGTAGCCTTTTTCCCAAGATAACCCAACCCAATGATTCACCGCTTAAGCGCATATTTCTCAACATGTGAATGAAGGTTGCTCCCTTGAGCTTATGTGAGAAATCGTAAATTTACCATTCGATAATGAAAACTTTTAACGACGCGAAGGTGGCCACCGATAATGATGATGGTCCCTAAGATGCCCCGGTACAATCCTAGCGAGTGTGAATAAAGGAGTTAGTCGAACACTCGTACGTCATTCGACCAAAGAACGATGATAGAACCCTTGATCCAAACACAAGACTACCTGCCACTAATGTACGCAAGTATCAGGAGTGCGATGGGTTTGGATAAACACAAGATAAGATAATGAAGTCGATAGGAAGTGATCGACGAAAGGTAGGCAACGAGGCATCTACACGGTAAACACGAAACGGAAACCAACTAATTTTGTTTATGATTTGAGATAAGGAAGAGTAAATGGGAACGTCGGACGACAAATAATTTACGGCATAATGAACGGTTTTGGTTGATAACGAGGAAGCGATAGATAACGACATACTTGAACAATAGAAGGCACTCTAGCGAGGGTACTAGCGTTTGACGTGTTTGAACACCAAAGAGTGTGTTGGGTTTTATCGGTGCGGGGACAGCAGGAGATTGAAGGCTAATACTCACTAGATGGTAGGGTTGACTAGCTGAGGGATTTTACGGGAAGTGCCATTTTCAAGAATTTCTTTGCCAAATCGACCTTTTTTTGAAATGTAACACGGGTAGTATCCATTTTGTCCAAATTTTTCCGTCGATTAGGTTTAACGAGTCCGGACAGGTAAACTCGGTGAATTTTCATGTTTAAAGTACGAAAAATGCCGGGAAAGACAACTCTGTGCCCCATGCGATTAGATTTAACGAGTCCGGATGAGAAAATCGGTGAATTTTCATGTTTAGAGAGTACGAAAAATGTCATAAAAGACAACTCCATGTCTGTCTGATTAGGTTTAACGAGTCTAGATGAGTAAACTCGGTGAATTTTCATGTTTAGAGGTACGAAAAATGTCGTAAAAGACGACTCCATTGAGGTACCTTTGTCATGTCTTGATAGCAAGACACCGACAAAGGGATAATAGTAAACACAAATGAGTTCATTTTCCATAAGTTAGTCCATCGAATCCGGAAAAGTGAGAAATCTATGTTCAATGGACGTCTATGTTTTGTTATGAGTACGAGAGACGAGAAGTAAACTCAATATTCAACATGAAATTTTACTTGGTCACAAAGAAAAACTGTTGAATTTTCCCTCGTAAATTTTTAACGAGTCACGCGGAGAAAACTCGATTTACTTTTACTGTTTAAAGAGCTTTGAAAAAGAGGAAAAGAATAGCTCCTTTCTTGTCTCCGTAGTTTAACGAGTACGACGAGTGACTCGGGATTTTTTCAGTTTTCTGGTGAGAAAAAAGATTCCTAAAAAGAATGCTGAGTACTTCTCCATGGTTTTAGCAAGAATTTTGAAGAAGAAAACTCTGGGTTTTCGGATTAACGAAACGAAAGACCAAGGGCGCTCGATGCCAACCGTATAAGTTTAACGAGCCCGAAGAGAGAGAACTCGAGGGTTTTCGAATTAACGGCGAAGAAAAATATCGTAAAAATAATGTTCGATAAAACATGAGTATGTTTGCTCATAAATCTTGATCCCTTATTAGAACATCGGTGCCAAATCTCGAGGTTGCGACATGTGTGCGAGCGAAATCACGACTTTGTCGGTGACTTAAGAGAGTCATGCCCCATAATTTTCTATAAGAAGGTCGAGAAGACTTTCATTTTCAACATTTTTGAGTCTTGTGAAGAAGCTTTGGAGTGGAAAAGGGTGAAAATTTCAGCGACGATTACGGTCAATCCGAACATGAGTTTTCTATTCGCGAGATCTAGGTAAGAGCTAGAACCTCATGTTATCATTTCAATTGTTGATTTGTTAGTTTTTTGCTGGTTAAAATTTAGAAATTTTGAGGCCCTAGAAAATATTTGCGCCTAACGCGGGTCGGGAGTATGATAGCCGCGTTAAATGCACAACATTGAAGGGCTTGTGCGTTCGACGCTCTATTTTGTACTAGTGCCGCGTTAGGCGCACCATGCTTTCTAACAACTCAATTTTTCCATTTTTTGAAGTGGTCCGACAAGTTTTAATCGGCTGAAAAATGTTGCATTTGCGGGTGTTCTAATTTGTTAATCATGAGTATACGAGTGAGAGAGAGCATGAAAGGCGGGAAGAACGAGAGATGGTGACGGATGCAAGCGAGCTTAATGGCTCTCGGGAGGTGTGGATTGCTCAAGTATGCCGTTTAGAGGCGGTGGGGGTCAAGAGGACCTCACGAAATTGGTGATCAGCGGTGGGACGAACGACATCATGTCTTTCGGATTGGTGGCAATGAGCTCGCCCGCGAAAAGGATGATGTGTACTTTTGACGAAGCTTGTCATGTCGTGGGCGAGCCCAATTTGACGGGGTCTGAAAGTGACCCTCGTTCCACTGCGATTTGATCCATCGCCTTGCATACGTGGCACCCGGTACGTAGTGCTTGGGATACCCTGTGCACGGAGTGACTCTGAGACACTGCGGTCTATATTATGGATGATTGTTCGCTTGGCGAGGTCCCAAGAGTCGGCATGTGGCTACCAAGGCTCGGATGCTCCTAGCCTTGGATTGTATGCGGCCTCGGAGTAGTGGGCGGTGTGACGGTGTGTGGTCCGTCGAGTCCGAGCGAGAGCTTCTTGCATGCGGGCAGGTACTCAAGGGAGTTTGGGTACGGTACGCTGATTTTTTCTTTCATACTAGAGCGCATACCATTGATGGGCCCGGGATCTATACGGTGCCACGGGTCCACATGAGCGGCGAGCTCGGTGGGCCACTTTGCTTCCACGGAGTGAAGGGTCATGTCCGTCACTATTTTGATGAGGGGTTTTTATTGGTGGACTCTCGGATCATCATGATTGAGATTATCCCTGTGCGAGGATGAACTTCCTGAGCGATCTCGAGTTAGTCTTGCCCACCAGCACCCGGTGGGGGCCGATGGTAGAAAAACGATCGGTGTTTTTTTTTTCAAAAAGTTTTTTGTGTTTTTATCTTTTGAATGTTTATGTAAAAAAAAAAATTTTGTTTAAGGGGTGAAAAATTTAGTTTTGACATAAAAGTTTTTTGCTTGCTTGACACGGATGTGGCACTGTCCCGAGTCCGGTTGGGGCCCCTCATAAGCATGGCGAGGATTGCGGCTACACAGGGCGGCCCCAGACAGGGATGCGGAAGCCGGCGGCGACGATGACCCCCAGGGTACACATGAACTCTCCGGGAACCTGGAGGGCCCGCGGTATGGGTATACCACACTTCCTATGCGGGAGGTTCCGGATTCGTGCACGACGGCTTGTCTTGTGAGTGTGGAGAGATACTTATTCCCTCTGAGAGGATAGCTAGAGCGAGTTGTATGCTATGCGGTGGAAAAATGCGGCGGGGGGGGGGGGGGGGGGGTGAATCGGTATTCTTTTGCATGTTCCAAAACTTTTTACTTTTTCTTGCTTCTAAAACCCATACGCTATTTTCATGAATCGGACATAAACGTATATACGCAGATACCCTTTATGAAACTCGCGTAGCACACGGTATCTGGTTATGTCATGGATTTCTTCATAGAAATACGAGCTGCATCATTCATTCATCGGATGTTTAATAAAAGTAAGCATGGGTAAGAACGAGAGTAAGCCATCACACAAGCGTCACACATGAACACCGGGATTTTTGAAATTTGGAAACCCAAGTCGGGAAAACTTGCGTAACGGTTGCTCGACCTTGATATTTTGTTATAGAGAAAACTGACTTACAACATATGTGCGGCGCGAGCTCTGGGACACGCGAGCACCCACCTGCGCTCATTTGACCTCTCCTGGAAGAGAGGCTCCAACCACGATTCGTTTACCCGGCCTCCCACGGAAGGAGCCTACGACCCCACTGCTCTCGTTTACCGGCCTCACCGGAAGGGAGCTACGACTGGCGAAGGCTACGACCCTCGGCACCAATATGGACCATGTTTCATCAATTTTTCTGCCCCGGATCAGCTTCCTTTAGGACACTACTTGCGAGCCACGTTTCATCATGTATTTCGGTGGACCCATTCCGCCTTTTAAGCTCAAACATACATCATCCCAACGAATGCCCACCAATTCGGACAACACGAATCAGGATAGCGATGTCTGGGCGAACGGTCCGGATGTTTCATACCCATGCTTCGGCAAACCTAGTTTGCATACGCGCTTTCACTTCTTCCCGATGTGGCCGTATATATGCGCTCGGAAATCACACAAACCGGCGTATGTCTGTGTATATTTCATTGCGCATACGCGCTTTCTCTTGGAAAACTATATACGCCTTCGTCTGTAATGAAAGTAAATGTAGATCTTTAATCATTATGAAGCGACATACTTCTTCGGATCGGACATTAGGTTCAATTTACCTTTTAACCCGAACGGATGTTCGCCTCATTTGGAATCTACAGCCTTCCATAAGCGAGATCTAGTAGATACAAGTGCATTTGAGATCTAGATCCCCTTCTTCATCATTGGTGCATCATACATTGATTTATCTTCCGTGTAACCCTTTCCATTCGAGATCTACTTCAAATAGAAGTATTTCATTAAAGCTCTGGAACATCTTGCACCACTCATGATTTGCATAATGAATTTCATCTCTTTATATGTAGGATAATCATGCACAATACCATGAGCCCCTTTTTCAATACCATGAGCCCAAAACTACATTACTTCCGATGGTATTCACGGACGGGGTCAATTAGGCGGATTATTACCCAATACAATGGGTCGATACCATGGGTATATACGTATTTGTGTTTCGAGAAGCATGGCCACTTAAACCATCTTCTAAGTTTCAACCGGATACGATTCTCTATGAGGCAAAGACGAGTGTTCAACTTTCTTTAGAGATATTTGAATGCTTCACGGACTACAGATAGATAGAGCAGTGTAGTTGTGTCTTCAAGCATCATCAGGATTTGTAGCATCGCTCGATAGTAACCCGGCCTTGATTCTTTGCGACATCGATACAATCTTTCGAAAGTTATCATGCCGAACAACATCTTCAAGTACGTGTCAGCAATCATCCATGTGGTCCACCACCATGATCTTTAAGATTTAACATGAAATAACATATGTAGGGAAAATATCTCAACCATAGTCATAAACTCTTCATGATTTATTTAGAATCAAACGTCTTCCAACTCATCCATGTGTGAGCACAAAAGATACTTTTCGGTAAACAAGGATTAAAATCTCATCATCATAAACCATGTACCAAGTCATCATCATTTGAGTATGAGTATCACAAAAACCAAGACTAAGCGGTCATATTTTGCCATATTTTAATCATTAGTATTCAACTTTGCTACTCCCCTGGACCGGTGCTCCTTCTTGTACAACTTTGAAAAACGTTCATCAATGATCGTCGACAACAATCTGCATGGGCTGCCCTTATCTCCGAATTATAGGACTTTCATCTCAACAATGAATACTCTTCATCAACAAGCAAATAGGACTCATCCACAATCTTCAACACAAGACACCATGTATCATTTCCTCATTATTTAGAGCGAGAAACTAAGCTGAAATTGAGTCAATAATACGGTCATTAACAATCGAGGCCAGTACTCTGAACCTCTTGCTCCGGAGATCTTCGGCCTAGCATATAAATTCTCTTATCATTAATGCATACGCGACTATTTACGATGAAACTCGCGTGTATACGCGACTTTTGTTAGTATAACCCGCGTATGGAAAGTGAAGCATAGAAGTGCTACATCTTCCTTCATTTCCTCTGAGCTTGTACCTCACCAGCCTGTCCTTTCCACATCGAGGGATCTTGTTGTCGAAGTAAACATAACCCGAATAATCAAATCAACCATGAGAGTCATCATGCATTGCTCCCACAATGACGATACATTACTAAATCTCATAATGTAATCCCACATCATTCCTGGAGTCAATAAGAAAGGTCGGCTTCGAGAAGCGGTCGACTGCCGATGGTCGAAATTCCCTACGTTTTACGATCGGTCTCATATTTTCAGATTGTTTAGAATTTCTATTTGTGTCTTTGGAAGTTATCCAATTTTCTCTGTCTGATCCTTTGCATTCCTTTTCTACATGTCCATACTTGTTACAAGCATAACATCTCATGTGCTTGAGAGAAATAAACATAAGAATCATAATAGGCTTTTCTTCCCTTATTGAAATCACGACTTTGTGACCATACTTGTTGCATGAAAAACAATATCCCTTAAAACAACACAGTGCCAACTATTTGAATAGAATTTGTTTGATTGTATTTGAAATGATGTTGCTCCTGCAATTTGTTTTAACATGCCCATAATTATGACATTTTAAAACATTCAAATGTTCTCGAATGAATTCCTTTGAGAATTCATGAATTGTTGGTTGATCTTTGTCTCTTACCAACACTTCAGGTTTGCATTGACATCCTGCGAATTTTCACTTCCTTGTGAGCTAGATTCTCCTTTGAGTTTCATGGCTTGAAGACCAAGTTTTGATAGACGGAGACCTTTGATTACTCGGAGAATATTGTCCAAAACATTAGTACTATGTGAGCATAAAGGTTGCTGCTGCTGCTTCTATTTACCTTTGAGAATGTTTACATAAACCTCCAAGGCTTGACATTTGCTTTGTCTACTTTCTTCCTTTCCTTCTTATCTTCCTGTGATCCTTCGGACACAGAATCTCTTCTTTCAACCAATTTTCGTTTTCTTCACATGTTTGTTCAATCTTCATTTCTTTGTTGATTTTGTCGAATCTTCTTTGGAAAATGATTTACCTTACAAGGCCTTTCTTTTCAAATGTTTGTAAAGGTTCTCAAACTTCTTTTCCTTGATGTAGATCGTTTGTAGAGAGACAATTTGCGGCTTCAAGTCCTTCATTCTTCTTGCTTGATTTTTGATATCACATTTAGATGGTGATTTCTGGCTAGCTCTTTAGTCTTAGTTGAATTACACGTGTAGAGCTCTTTTGATACTTGTCCACTTGTCCATTCAGCATTTCTATTTTGTTTTCCATTTGATAGATCATCTCTTTGTTGATAGATTTTGCGTCTTAGATGAACTTTGTAGTTCTTCAATTTTAACCTTGAGAACTTCTTCTAGATCCACAACTTTACTTTCTCTATCTTCACTCTTGTTTGCACAACTAAGATCATTCAAAGGATGACCCCCAATCACTGTCTGATTCATCTTCTTCAGTTACGCTATTGTCTTTTTACGAGAGATCTCGCCTTGTTTCTGAAAATAGGCTTCTTCTTTTACTTCTTTGCCATGAGCATACAGGATCATGGTCGGAAGTCTTCTTCATCTTCCTTTGGACACTTCATCATCATCTTCATTTGTAAAAACTCTTTCCTGCGCAAATTGTTCCCATACCTGCTCTTTCTTTATAGGGCCTTTCGTGCATGGTGACCAACTTTCCACCTCGAAAACATTTTGAAGGAAGCTTACCTTTGAATCTTCCGGTACCAGATTGAAGCTTTCTCCTGAGTCGCTTCTTCTTCTTGAGATATATAGCTGGTTTCTTTGACAACTTCCTTTTCACTTTTCCTTTTACGAGACACCTTAGCAATGCTGATTTGAGAAGGACCTCCTTGTCTCATTTCAAAAGCGGTCAAAATACCATGTAATTGAACAATAATGAGTTTATAGAGATCTTGCCTGCTTTAATAGGCGAAACTTGCAGGTCAATCTTGGAGTCAAGATCTTGGGACTTTTCTACCCGAGTAATAGGTTATGGTTTCTCCCAAATTTCTCATCAGGTACAATATCGTCTAGACGGAGAAAGAAAGCGGCAACACTTTCAGGCAAGCTTCACTATGCATCTTCAAAGTTTCATATTCAGTTCCAGAAGAGTTTGGAGTTTTGCACTTTTTACCTTTGTATCTCCTTCATAGCTCGAATGATTTTGTCCCATATTTCTTTTTTCTTTGAATGTGGGCTGCATCACTTTAGCAAATTTTGAGTTAGAACATGTTTCCTAACAGACATTCTTTGCTTTGGCATTGATTTCATACTTCTTCCTTCTGTGCATCGGTAGGAATACTTGTTGGGTATTGATAACCTTCTTCCACGATTGCCCATACATACGCACCAAGGGTATGAGATATGCTTTTGTTCGTACCTTCCGGAATATCGGATTGCTTCCATTGAATAGAGAGGTGGCTTTATAGACATCACTCATACTTGACTTCCCATTGCAGCGGATCTCCTTCAGCGATCGAAAGCACGCGAAGAACTGCTCGATGCCAATTGTTGGGGAAAAATGCGAGAGGGGAGTCGGACTCGGTATTTCTTTGCATGTTCAAAACTTTTAATTTTTCTTGCTTCTAAAACCCATCGCTATTTTCATGAATCGGACTCGCGTGTATACACGGATACCCTTTATGAAACTCGCGTATACACGGATATCTAGGTGTAACTCATTGGTTCTTCACTTAAATCATTCCATCATTCGTTCACATCAGATGCTGGCACGGTAAACATGTGCGGTAAAGACGAAGCCAACCATCACAAAGCATCACACATGAACACCGGGATTTTTGGTGGAAACCCAAGTCGGAGAAAACCATGGCTACTTGGGTTGCTCGGCCATTGGCTCCTTTATTATAGAGAAAACATCTTACAACAGCAATGGCGGCGCGGACTCTACCGGCACGGAGGCACCCACAACGCTCGTTTACCGGCCTCTCTGGAAGGAGCTCCAACCACGACTGGATTTACCCATTTACCTCTGCGGAAGGGCTGCGGCCCCCTGCTCTCATTTACCGGCCTCACACGGAAGAGACTACAACCCCAGTAAGAAGGCTACAACCCTCGACACCAATATGGACCCGGCTGTCAATTTTCTTTTGGATCCAAAGCTTCTTTAGGACATAGCACGGGCCACATTTCATCATGTTCAATTTGGACCCATTCCATACTTTTAAAAAGCTCAAACATACATCACCATGAATGCCACCAATTCATACAACACGAATCGGATAAGCGATGTCTTTGGTGAGAACAAATGGGATGTTTCAGCACCGATGCTTCAACAAACTAGTTTGCATACGCTTTCACTTCAACGATCATCGCATGTATGGCGCTCGTCACACAACTGGTGTACCTGCAGCCATGTCATTTCATTGCGCATACGCGCTTTCTGTAGAGGAAAGCCGTATATACGTGTTCGTCTGTGGCAAAGTAAACGTATAGATCTTCCAATCATTATAGAGCAGCATGCTTCTTCAGAATCGGACATTTCGGTTTAGTTTACTTTTACTTCAGAGCCAGATCGTCGCTCTGTTTCGGATCTAAGCCTTCCATAAGCGGATCTAGTAGATACAAGTGCATTTCGGATCTATATCCCCTTCTTCATCATTGGTGCATCATACATTGATTTGTCTTCAAGTGTAACCCTTTCCATTCAGATCTACTTCAAAGAAGTATTCATTCGCTTCGGACATCACCCACACTCATGATTTGCATAATGAATTTCATCTCTTCATATAGGATAATCCTTTTTTCAATACCATGAGCCCAAAACACATTACTTCGGAAGTGGTATTCTTGGACGGGGTCAATTAAGGATTATTACCCAATACAATGCATCAATACCAGAGTGATTTACCCCTGGTTTTGCACTTTTAGCGCTTTTACCCATACGTGACTTGGCACGTTCTTTTCGACGATGCATACCACGACTTCCCGCAAACGGTCAACGTATGCTAGAGACATGCTCTTTTCATCATAGAATTAGCACATCTTGAATTCGTTTCTTCATTACTTATACTGTACACCTTTTGTAGATACATCGATTTCCTTCATCGGACATATTCTATCAAGCACAACTTCTGTCATTGGTTTCCATTATCTTCATCGAGGGTTTCATTTCCGAGGACAACACTCATCATCCATAATGCTAACAAACATCATTTACCAAGTCCATCAATTCAAGAATAACTTCATCGGAGTGGTTTGCCATCAAGGACTAACTTCATCATCAACGTTAGCATGTCTTCATCTTCATTCGATGCAGGGTTTAACGTAGAAACACTCTGCATCATATTTCATATATCATGAGCATCGAGGCTTAGGCTGGTGGAGTAGATGTATTAAAATCAACATGAACATAGCTTAGAGTATTATTGGGTACACAGTTTGGGAGATTTTTCTTTTTTCGATATTTTACTATATGGACTTGGTATATATATATGTATATATATTTTGGTGATTTGTATTTTTAATTTTTATGTATTTTTTATGTGATAAAAATATATGTACTCATGAGTAAATATTTTACAATAAATGCGATAAATGCCAATCTAACACATAAGTTTGCCAAAGATAAAGCTATTGTTAAATTCTCTAGGAATGTGTTTGAATGTGATTGTTTGAAATTGACGTTCTAAAAACACTTTTCGTAAAAATAACGCTTAACATCTGGGGGTAGGACGCATAATAATTGTTTAGCGCATAATGATGAGTTGGGAATCTAACGACCACTAAATCGGAGATGTCACGAGATGCCGCTTCGGTGATTGGATCAGCGACATGTACTCGTACGTATTGGTGGCGTTGCAGGGAAGATTCCCTCGGAACCAGAAAGGTCTGAGCTCGGGGTATAGAGAACGAAAACGGTGAAACGATGTGTCTGGTGTAGTGACTAACCTTAGTGCGCATATCAGAACGTATGATATGAATGCGATGACATACGTGCGAAATAAAAAGATTACGCAGAAAAACACTATAAATAAAAACAATCCGGAAGCATCAAAATAAAATAGGCAAAACTTATATACATAAAATTACAAAGCATACTATGCTGGTAAGCAGGCAGAAGTAACTACGGATGAGCGGGCCAGGGCTGCTCCTCGAGGTGGAAATTCCATTACGGTCCTGTGGTTGTACGCTCCTTTTGAGAGGGCTTTAGTAAAATCATAGGGTAAGAGCCATAATGAGTTGGAGTGTTTCTTTTAAGGAGTGTGTTTTTGATCATATAGTAGAACGAGATCGCCCTCTTGGAAAGAACGAGGAAGCAGCAGATTTGTCCCTCATTGAGGTTAGCTCGCCATTGGTGACTTCGAGTGTACTAGTGTAGCATCTCGACGAGTTTTGTCCAAATAATTGAGCGAGAAAAACACGACGAGTGGTGGTGCCGGGCGGGAGTTCAACGGCAAGTTTGAGTGATGGGATTTGCTGATCGAAGAAATCTGCTTGCCTCCCGAGGGCAGAAAACGAAGTTGAAGGTGTGATATTTGAAAAGATACGAATATTACGAAAATGCACGTAATGTGGCCCGGGAATGTCCGTATTCGTGTGTCTTGGAAAGATTACACTGTTCCCTTACGAATCGATAGTGTAAACGATCGTGAGAAATGACTATCTCGGGATTAATTGGAAGAGCGGGGATTTGAGTTTTTATCGCCTACGAATCGTCGACGGGGGTACGATGATGCAGAGCTCTCCCCAAAAATTAAGTTTCTTCTAATGACATGATCTCTCGAATAGCTTCGTCATGAGCGGACTTCATTGAGGAGATCCTTAGAGAGGCTTGTTCTTATCGGGAGAGGTTGCACACGTAGTCGAAATCATGGTGGAGGGTTCGGATGTGCTTTGGATGGCTTGATAGGCAGCTCAGCCGTGAAAGCGACATCGATCTCCATAAGAATCAATAAGAGGTGTCGGGATGATCCATGGGTCGATAGAGCCATTTGAAAAGGTGGATATCATTGCAACCGTGTTTGGGATACGTGGCGGCGGTAGAGGAAAACAGCGATGGGAAGATGCCTTCGGAAGACCGATGCGATGCGACGTAGGTACGGACACCTCTGTGGGGGTACGGTGCTACTTGGTAAGTGGCATAATCGGGGGTGCGAAGGATAGCTGATTGACCGTGACTATTTTCCCATCTAATGGAAATAGGATTAGTCGGAAGACCGAACACGATGGCGGTCATAGCATAAGACCAGCGCGTGAGAACAATAGATTATAGTCGAGACAACTACGACTTCCAACGTCACGTTGCATTTTCCCCTCAAAGTGATGGGAAAAGCCTGGCAAGGAGTATCCTTTGGTAGGAAAGTGTGGCCATCGAAAGCTTTGAGGGGTCGATGGCGGGGTTAGAGTAGGAGAACCTAAATGGATCCGGCAAGCTTGTGACATAACGGGGTGGCTTTGTAAATGCAACATGACGATACGATGGATTGGTCTCCCTTCAACCTGGCTTTGCCTGGAATGCGAGTTGATGTGAGAGGCGAGGTTTAGCCTTTTCCATATCAAAGATTGCTAGCATGGAATCTTGGGGATCTATTCCACCAATGGCCGAAAGCAAGGCTTTCCTTTGTGTTGGACGAGGTTGTAATACTTCAAGAGTAGACACGAACGACGATGGAGGCACGCCAAATCTTCTACAATATTGTAGTTTTGGGAGGCTGCGTGCGAGGTATTGAGTCGTGCGTCGAAGTGTCCCTTTGGGGGACGAATTACGGGTTCAACGGTAGGCCTTTCGATATGTAAATCGTTGGCGGCGGTGTATTGGAACTAGTTCCGGAGTTCCACACGAGCATCTATGGTAGGATTTCCGCAAGCAGCGCGGTTTGAAGGTCTTGCTCTGTGTTCCATAAATGGCCAGATGGTCCATGGCGGGAAGGATAAAAACCACACCATTTCTTGCGTTGAGTAGTTTATGGCAGATTTTCAACCATGTGTTGATGTTCTTGTGGTTGATTGGGGAAAGGATTGTGAGAAACGGCGGTGTTAGCCCGAAGTCCTTGTTAGCAATAAAATCGGTGCATTCATTTCTGTTGAGGACATTTGTATGTCAGTGATCACTCACTTCTGAGATTTTGCAAGGAAATTTCATGGGTTTATCCTTTCCTCTGTCATTTACGGCGGCATTTTCTGAGATTAGGGTTGTTCGATTATCCGTAGCTCTTGAAGAAGATGTTTTCTTCTTATTCTTCTTATTTTTCCACTAGGTTTTGTTATATTTGCCTGGAATTTATCTCGGCGGGAGGAAGAGGTCATTTGATGGGGCGGTGGCGGTAGGGATAGTTGGAGGTTGCCCCGAGGCCCGATTGGTGGCTACACGAGATATCGCGCCAACGAGACCATCGGCATGCGCTCTGGTTTACGAGTGGCCGGAGGGTTTGGGTTACCATGGGCATGGGGCGGATCGTAAGCGTGTCGGATTGTGAATAGGAATTAAATCCAAATCTTGGGCACTGCATGAATACATTGATCTTCTATCGGCGCACCGAAAGCTGATATACTTTAGAGATGTGGGGTAAGAGAGAGAGAGAGAGAGACTTTCGCTCAGGTGGCCAAAGATGGTGCATTATTGGCGCTTTGGCAGGCCTCCTCCTACATCTCCATTCATGAATATGGTCGAGAGATGTGGGTGGCGTTGTCTTGTCGCGACGATGTTAACAGTGCAGTGCCGGTTTCACTCTAATTGGTAGTTGAAAGTTCTTTAAGAACTACGTAAGCTGGCCTTAAACATATTGATGGCGGCGCGTGACGGTTCAATGTACCACTTAGCGACGTGCCAGCAAGGGTGCGGGGAAACGGTCGAAGTCGGACACTGTCATCTGTGGAATTGGATATGGACCATAAATGGAAAGGTAGTGATGTGCGGCCAGGTCGTCCCCATGTTTCCCACAGAACCGGGATATCGAGAAGGAGATCTTATGCGGTGTTGGAGGCCAAAGCGAGGTTGTGGTTGATGGGGTCGTTCATCGGCTTATGGATGTCGGAAGTGTGTCCAAAGGCACGAAAGGCTGGTGGCCAGATTTTCCCTGATGCAGCTTGAGCGATGGGCCAATTACTTGGACCATAGGGTCCTCCCATCCATGTGTTGCTGAAGGGTAAGTGGGACTTTGATAAAAAACCTCCCATGGGTGGAGGAGTAGGAACATACGGTTGCTTTCCATAGGGCATGGTGTATTGGGGGCAAACGGTTGGATTTCCCCCAGCGTAAAAAGTGCCCTCCCACTCCGGATGGAGGTTGGGGTTGGTTCGTCCAAATGGATGCAATAGAGTTTCCCGGAGGTATACTAGTACTTGCATAATTTGGCAACGATATAGATCCTACACCTATGTTTGAACCACTTAAGAGAGAAGTATTTACAATGGGTTGTCCCATTTTACATGCAAGGATTGCATAGGAAGAAAAATATTCTGCTACCTTCGTGCGCCGATAATACGCGGTATGGTAGCCGAGGGGTTTTGAACTCCTTAGAGGGTTCCAACGAAAGGGTTGCTAAAGGGCACCGAAGTAGTCATACTCGTGGGAGGAACTCACCTTGGTCCCCAACGTGGTTACGGTAGGAGTAGATGCCGAAGGGTTCGGTAAACTACGGCAGTTGTGGTAACCATAGGATTGGGGGTAGGTGTATGTTGACTGCGGGGTTACCCGATGTGGCATAGAGCGACACGGCGGGAAGGATGGTGGCGGGCCGGGGAATGGTTGCCATTGGTATCGACCTGTGGATACAGTGGAGAAATAGATGTTGGTGTTCTTATGAGACATATCTCGGCATGGTGTAATTTGGATGATCACGGGCCCCTAATGGATGAATGAGCGGAGGATTGTAGTTAGAGTACAACGCCTTCGATCGAAAGGTCCTGGGAAATTCAGAAGCTGATAAGGGTGCATGAAGTAATCAAGATTAGTCGAAGGAGACTGTGCTCTTCTGTAGAGAGGCCGGGTTCACCAAGGTTCGGTTCTTCCTCGAGGTTGAGAGGAGGTAGACCTTTAAACACGTGAGACCAGCAGGCGTGGAGTCGGGGGGATGCCACGGTGACCGGTTTTGAGGATTTTAACAAATTTTATTAAATTGTGATCTATTATGAAGTCTCAAATGACGATGACACACACCTAACAAAAAAAGGGACTTTAAAAACAATCGGCAAGCGGCGGAATAGGGTGCCACAATAAAATTACTACGGATTCACTTGGTGATGAAATCCGATGTTCGCTTGTTATCTGAGAAGTTGGTCGAAAGTATAATTCTTACGGTCACTCTGAAACCCACTTAGAACCTTAGGCGATAGGTGTAAGCACTCTCGTGGTGAGTACCCTCCTAAAGACCGAAGACGAGTGAGTCCGTCTGTTCCAGTGCCGGAACTGACTGTCCAGGTCACCTTGTGTAAGTCCTAAAGTATGGCCACTAAGGATACCTCAAATCACATACATCATCCAGAGGGGTCCACGGTCAAGGACGAGTGTGCTATATGGGCGAATACTTAGATCCCCGATCTAGTTTCGACATCCCAAGAGGAACCCCAATATATAACACACCCACGGGATGCGATCGAAGGCGGGCTACCTTCTAGTGCACCCAGTGTTGTCTGTGGCCCGGAAACTCCGGTAAAGGAACGGTCCCGATAATGTGAGTGCGACGGATTTCACTCGTTAATGACTCTAGTTTTCAAGTTTTGAGATCTTGGGTAGTTTTCTCACTTTTTCCTAACCCAAGATCCTAGCACGAACTCTTTGTTTATTGTGAGCTCAAAAAAGAGTTATTAGATTGATTTTAGTGTCGCTTTATTTTTAGTGTACTTTTTTATTAGTCTTGCGGAGGGAATGGACGTATGAAGTATAGTGGAGACTGCGGCTCAAGAAACCATGCAAAACATGCTCTAAATATTTAAATTCAATGAAGAGTGTTTCTATAGGGAGAGGTTTCTTTTTTTAATCATCTCATGCACCAACATGTAAATAACACGGCTCAACTTTTGAAGATTCGGACTTCTATCTGCCTCTTTTAACGATCTGTGAACTAAAATTTCAGAACAAACTCAACTAAATGCGAGAAAAATAAAAAAATAAAAAAATTTCTCTTTTAAAAAGTAAATGTTTTGCACACTAACTAAATAAGAGAAACAAATAACAATGCCAATTGGCAGTGGAACCAAGCACGGGGATTCGGTCGACAGAAAGGTACGGTGGCGAAAAACTCTACGGCTAAAACACGGTCACGGCGGTGAACAGCAAGGTTTTTTTGAAATTTTGAGTAACGCTCTGTCTGTGAGAAAATACGGTGTTATAACGCAACGTATTTAAGCATAAATAGCGATTATAATACCTTTAGATAACTGCATAGGTCGCGTTAACCAGGAAAAAGCTCTTCGATTGACGACGAACGAGTTGAACTGCACGAGCGTTTGGTATGTCTCCCGGGCATCGAAAAATGGTCGGAAGGATCTTTGAACGAGAGAAGAAGAGAAGAAAGGAAGGAATAAATCGTCCGGGAAACTATGGGGGAAAAGTCCCCGGTGGATGTGGTCATTTATAGGGTAAACTACTTGGGTGGTTGGTTTCGAATATCCCTCTCGGGAGCTTTCGGTGCAGGGCGGACGTTAAGATTAGCCTAATGCAATTTCCTGAGGATAGCCTTGAGCATGTTCATAGTAGCTTGAAATAACTGAAGGAATACAATAAGAAATTACCTCTTTGACGGTCTTGGAATCCTTTGGAGAACGTTGTGCGGCAAAGCAAGTCCTTCTTTGCGGCTCCAAATACGAGATACGATCGGTCGAAAGCACCGCGTAATTTCCTAATATAGTATCCTATCAATTAAATCAATATACAATAAACATCGAGAATATACACATACGAGCCATTCATCATACTATATAGCTGATTTCAACGATAATGACAATATTAAGCATTGAATGGACAAAACAAACATAGTTATATTGATTTTGAAAGAGGAGGATTACAACCATACAGTTGTACCAGCCCTCCTCGGTCTCCCAATCTCTCTTCTCTCTCTAGTGAAGAAGTCCAAGTCAACAAGCTCTCTAGGAGCCTCTTTGACTCTTGGCCTTCACAATGTACACTATTCTCTATTCCACAAGTATGCAAACCTTGAGCAATCCTTCGACCTTCAATTAAAGGCCTTGGCTCCTTCCCTTATAGGAGAGGAGAAGGCCATTGTTGCCCTTCTCTTTCCACTAGTTTGGAATGGAAAAAGCTTAGATGTTTCTTTGATCTCCATGCTTTTGCCTCTTTTGGGTTACCCAGTCTTCTATGGAAATGACCAATAATAGTGGTGCTTCTGCGGTTTCCTTTGTGGTAGCTCCTTTGTGAGGAAATTCGGAGATTCAAATCATTCTCAGCGCTCTTTTCCCAATTCAAACTCAAACACGGAGTAACACGCCCCTCCGGTGTAAACGAGAAGCGTTGCCCTAGCCACTAACGCGACGATGTGCGATTGCACCGCATTATAACGCTCTTGGTCTGTTCTATATAGGCTTTGCCACAGCGAGAAATAGGTTTAATTTTAGGTCTTTTACTTCTTCCATATTTGTCTTCCCCTGCGAGGTGATGAGGGGCTGTTTGGCTCTGCCTTTAATGTATGGCTCATAGTGTTCCTGTCCAAATTTCTTCCTTTTATTCCATTTCTCTCCAACATTTGGAATCTTGGGATTTGCTAGAAGATAGATTAACTATCGAGTGAATGTCACACTGCCAAAGAGTGACTTGACAATGCCTCTGTAAATGAAGAAAAAAACAATCTAGCTAACTCATGAGTAGTGCGGACTCTGTAACCATCTCACAAAACTAATAGCAAGACTACTTTTGAAAACATGTGATAGCAAAGGCGGGCACACGGCTCGGTAAGTGCGATAGGTTCTTCAGTACATGTTTACCACTCTTGTAAGAGCTCTCCTTGGTGCATGCAATTTAGTTGCTTAGAATCACCGTGTGTTCCTTCATCTCGGTCATAAGAGGAATCTGTCTCCATGTTTTAAGTTTGTGTTGTCTTAGATGAGTATGAAGAGTTTAGGTTTCTTTGGTCTTTTTCTTTAGCAAGTGTATGAAAATGTATGAGGGACTATGAAGGGAGAGGGTAAGGGGAATGTTGGGAATATTTCCAATTGGAATTTTGGGGAATTAAAGGGTTTAGGGACGGTCTCTAGGATTTTGGGATAGTAATTGGGGTTTGGGAATTTTGTAGTTAGGATTTGGGATAATTGGAATATGGGGAATAGGGAAATGGTTTGATGAAACTAAGTGAAGGAATAAAAGGTGAGGGAGTAGGTAATACAAAACCAACTTACAAACCCTAGGCGATCATGTCTTGAGCAAAGAAGTAGGGTTTGAAATTTTTATTAAATCCTCATAAACATCATAAGACACGCGTTTATGGCATTGGAAGGGTATTTGATTACTTTGGACGAAGGAAGCGAAACGGTGGAGTTTTGAATGAAATCATGGTTAAAATAAATACATATGGATCTACACGTGTCAGTATGTGCGTCACGCCGATTATGTTTTCTTACCAACGGGGCCGGCCATTGCGTCGCGCCGGGTCCTATGCGCGCGCCTCTCGGCCAATCACCGCCGCGCCCACAGGGCGAAACCTTGGGCTGTGATTTTTTGTGACTCTGGCTTGGCTCCCAATCTCTCTTGCTATTTTGCTGGATTGGTGAGCCCACTTTGAACATGGAAAATGATTTATATACCAAAGGCTTTAATTTTCCACTCCAACCCACTTTTTTAATGTTTACCTTTGACACTTTTTTCAAACTACGGTTTTAGGCGATTTGCTTCATTTTTACCTGCGATTATTTGAATGACTTGCTTTTGTTTGGGCCTTGAAGGGGATGGATTTTATTTTGAGCTTGACAAGGTGACCAAAGGTTTCCATTGAAATTATTTACAAATGAGAGAATTTAGAAATTAAATAATTTATACATAAAAAGACAAATGTCTATTTTTTCTTTAAAATATGAAGGTTTTTGAGAAAAAATACATTTACAGGCATGATGATGAAATTTTTTAGTACGGAAATTTATTCAAACTCCTCATGGGCTGCGTGTTCTTAGGAATTTTGAAGACCTTATTGATGAAACCCTAGAACTAATGAGACCTTGAAAACCCTATAAATGACTCTTCTGAATTTAAGAACAAAAAGTGAGTGCCGATGATCAGTGAATGGAGCTGGTCGGTAAAATACATGAGAAAATACTGCAAAAATCCCTCACAGTCGGACGATCCATGCTCCTAATGGAATGTAGCTGGTAGGTGAGACACCTAATATGCAATGCGGCAAGAGAATTTTATCCTTGATGGAGGGATGATGATACGAGCAAGCAACAAAATCAAAAAGAAAACAAGCAAGGGTGGTTACTACATAAGGTATGAGCCTATGGTTGAAGCTTATGAATAGAATCCCACTACTATGGAGGCTTTCGGGAAGGTGGGGTTACTGTGGATTACTTAGCTTCTACAAGATTTCCATCTACGGTATCCAAATACTTTTCCACCAATTTTACGGAAAGCATCGAAGGTTTGGATTTTTAATCTCACGGTGTCAAGAGATCATACTCAAATACAGAGAATCCTAGAAGTGGTGAAGAATTGTTTAAAGGCACTCAGTTTTGAGTAAGGATGTGAATAATTTCCCAAGTAGGATGTAATATTCCCAATTAGTCCCAAGCTAATGGGAATATTCATGTTTGTTTTATTTTTACTTGTTTCATGAATAAATGTGTAAAGGAGGATCATTAAAACTCCTACGCAGTAAAATAAATCAATGCCACATGTGGAATAAAGTAAATCACAGGCTATTTAAATAAGCACTTATACTAGGTGTGAAAGAGTGAATCTTTTATTTGGGTCAACCATGACCCAAATAACCAACATTTTCTTGGAGGAGTGGACATCGTATGAGGCTACTTGACGTATTTTGGTTAGGCTGGCAGCTGCCATTGCGTGTCAGAAAGAGGAGCTATTTCATTGAGATGGTTTAGGGTTTTGCAAGCTCTCAACTTATAAAGGAAAGAGGATGGAAGCATGAGAAGGTTGTTGATGATCATGTTATTTGAATATATTGTCTGTTTATAAATTTCTCATTCTCCTTGTCGTTTAGCATAGAATAGTGTTTTAGCACTCGGTGTTCTTTGATGGAATCCCCTCTTTCTTAAGAGGCCTCTTGGAAGAGATTGCATTTATTTTCCACTATCGGGCATTTGGCCAAGATCTTCTTCTAGATACAACGAGATCCTTTTGGGGATTTGGTTGTCTTTATGTATTTACATGTGAAAGTGGAGGCTATATCTACTCATATCTGGGCCAATCTAGTGCCTCTTTTCGGTGGGGAAGGCTTGTCCCATTGGCGAGAGAGCATTGGATGATTGGAGCTACATTTTAGATCTTGGCATGTGGCCAAATACATTATAAATCCTATAGCCCATTTTTTGCTTCCAAAACTATGTTATTTGTGTGGGTACCTCTGCCGGGGTCTTTTGGCACACTTTTTGGAGGAGTGACTTTCATGCATTGGCGATCTTCCTTTCACATTTGAGATCCAATTGGAGTGGATCATCATATTTCATATCAGATCGAATTTGAATATTCATGTTTTGAATATTTCTACAGATGCAAACATTTAATCTCATATCTACTCCTTGTACTTCATGTTTTGCTAAAAACCCCAAGGGGGAAATTGAAGGGGAGACTATCTAGTGTAAAGATCGATATAGATCTAAATTTTTGTACACGGATCTGCCCTATATATGAGCATAATCTAAAACGATTACGGCCAATAAAATAACGTTGTCCATCTCTTTTATGTCTTAATACATGGTTGTTTTTATCATTTTTGAGGATTTTCTTCAATAAAGTATGTATTTCTTCATTGTACATCTCATGGTCTCTCTTGTGCATATATTTTTTAAACGTGTAAATGTGAATTAAGAGCCTCCATATTGGCCTCTACTCTTACTTATATGATGCGTTGTTATCTACACTGCTTCCATTTATAATTGTTGCATTTCCATTTGGGAATATTACGGTGGTATCGGAGCAATCATCTTGGCATAGCATGTGCTTTAAGAATCCAATATGTATTTTCGAAAATAAAAGACGGAGAGAATAAGATTAATTACCAACGCCGAAGAAAAAGAAGACAAGGGTAAAACCCCTTTATACGGAAGAATGAAAGGGAAAGAGTTCTCCATTCTTTGTTCCAAACTATGCATGAGCTCAAAAGTGAAATCGAGGGAATGAGGAGGGAAAGACATGAAGATCCCTCAAGAATAATTGCACATTAAGAAATCTGATTCTTCATATTATGTGTGTGAGCATTGACACACAATCGGATCTGATGTTGGCAGCAAGCCTACATTCCTAGCAAGAGAAAGCGAAGGAGAGACACCAAAGGGATACTCTTGGTGACTATCTCAGAATATGAATCTCGATCTAAAGATTCAAAGAGCATCCCTAAGCTTCCCGGAGTTTTTCAACTTAAATAAGAGCAGATCAACATATAAAAGAGAATAAGAGGGTGCATGCGACACACTTTGGGTAGGATCTTTCTACCTACTTTTGATGGATCACCCAGGGAATACGACCAAGTATTGGGTAAAAGCTGGAAGCACATATTCCAGTGACATCAAGTTTTAGAATAAGAAGCCATTATAAGTAGCAATCTTTGCATCTTCAAGTTAAGGCTTATGCCTGGTGGTTATTTGAATCGTCTTCATTGAAAAATGTAAATATCTCTACTTATGCAAAGTTCAGCAGGAGGTTAGTGAAAATATTTGATGTTAAGCCATCTAAAACTTCCTTGGGAGAGCCAAACAAGCCCAGAAGTAGGTGCTTGCATGTGGGAGGATCTGAAAGATAGCTCCATTTCATAACATTGATGAGGGGTTAAAGATCTCCTACATGATTTCCAAGGGCAAAGGGCCCACTTTAGCAAGAACATTCTTCTCCAAAGAAGAATACATGAGGGTTCCTTTTCAATAGGAGATCAAGAGAAGGATCTCTTAATGATGAGGCATTCTCTATTGATGAGGAGAAGAAGAAGAAGAGGCAGGAAAGGGTCTCTGCGGCGCGACGACGAGGAGGGAGATCTACTTTTGTTAGGAGAATGGAGGTGAAGCATGCTTCCGCTGTGAAACCCTTGTTTCTTTGCAAGAATATCCCAAGGATCTTACACATGAAGAGAATGAGCGACATGTGTCTATGATGATAGACAATGAGACAAAACAATGGAGGGAATGTGTTCCAACATTGCATACGGTTTTGGGAACACTTTGCAACGCAATGAGATCAGACCTTTGTGATGAGACTCTTGACACGAGGAGATGTGGGGTGTTCATGAGTTAACTACATCTAAAGGAAGCACACCTTGGGCCTTGAAAGTATTTCGGAAGGTAGCGAAGAAGAAAAGATGAGGAAAGAGATCTGTCCTGACATGATAAGAGTGATCCAATATTACATGGAGGAAAATATGGAGAATTTCTCCAACTAAGTATGCGGGAAATGATACCCCATTATCATGAGACTTTCACAAAAAAATCGGTAATGGTTGTGTAGTGGAAGCAATGATATGGTGAATCTATCTATTATGCACATGGGAATGAGCCATGACATCATTATCTTGTGACCATACTACGATCTTTGATGATAGGGAAGCTCCAAGGAAAGAGAAATATTTTTACTTGTCCACGTATCCATTCTCTCATCTCACAATGTCTTTGAGAAGAAAGATATTTGCAAGAAAGAAGAAAATGACACCATCATAGAGCAAGAAGGCAATACTTGGGCATGAGAAGAGATCGAAAGATAATTTCATTTTGGAGAGCAAGCTTCCATACATGATAGGATATGGTGGTCACACATGCATACTTTAGCGAGAGCCAAGAGGTTTTGAATAGATGATAGCCTTCCATAGGTTACTAAATTCAAGAACTTCCATTTTCCTGTGAGCATGTGCATATGCAAGAGGGCAACGAGGAAGGAATAACGACCTTCCATCTTATACCTTTTTACTGTGGGAGATGTCAAGGAGAGAAGAAATGGGGAGGCATAGCCTACTTACCTTGGGCATGGAAATGTCGAGAGAACGCCATGACATGGTAGAAATTTCGATTCAGTTCATTATGAAGCACTATCTGTGTTGGGCAAATTAGATCCATACTAGAAATCCCAATGAGCGGGTGGAATATTCTAAGGATATTCACCGTAACGATTCTTAATGACTTGCTACATGATGAGGTTGTTAAATCAGATGGAGTCATCTGTGATCATGGTAGGATCTTCTTGCTCCCAGAGGCTCCAAGCTCAAGGAGAAGTTACTACAAAGGGCCTATATGAAGAGTTTTGTTTCGGCCCAGGCAACATGTTCATGAAGCTCAACAACATAATTTTGAGGAGCTACTATTGGGAGGGCTTTGAGAAAGAACTATATCAGCATTGTCAAAGATGCATGTACCATGTGGAGATGGAGTAGAAATATAACTCTATGGAAGAGTTAAAACAACCCTCTCTTTCTCTTTTTGAGGGAGGGGATAGATCCTTATACCTCCATTTCACTACAAGGAAAGACACACTCAGGAGGTTATAAAGGAGAGGTTTTTTAGTAGTATAAAAAATTGGCCAAAATTATTAAAAAAAAAATTGCTACAACATATTTTTATGGTTACGAAGGTTTTTGCGGAGATTTTAATGGAAATTAAACACAAATAAAAAAAATGGGCGGTCGAAGGTTATTATGGATGTTTTCATCGATAATTTGCTGGATTTAATGCACCGGTGTGTACATTAAAAGATGGCGCCACTGGCGCTATCTCGATCGAGCAACCCCTTGCGATAAATTTAGGTGTAAAAGCGCAGGGTGTAGTCTTGGTCTCTGACACACGGGGTTGTTCTAAATTCGTCTTGATTTGTGTGGTGCCCATAGGTTGTATACGCACCTATGTGTATACCTTTATGATGCAGAGTTGTGTCGTATCATAGAAAGGCATATGATTTATAATTGGTATTATCGATATAGTGCGTTTGTTGATCGTAAATACTAACGGTGCTTATAGATACATAAACGCCACAGTACGAGTGTCACACAAGTACAACGATATTTATAATGCAATCGGTATTTGTCGATATATGGATCGTACAACGACATCGGTGCTTATAGACACATAAACACACCGGTCGACGATTCTTGACAACAGGTTTTCCTTTTAATTTTTTTAGAAACATCAGCTTTGAAGCGATCCCAATTATGATTATTTTAAATTCATTATTCATCAAAATTCGACACATCTTATAAAAATATTCATATTAATTACATTTTTATTAATGCATTTAGATATTATACTTGGATTAATTTGTTATATTTAAATTATTGTGGTTTTAAAATTCATTATTCATCGAAGTCGACACATATATATCTTATATTAATATTCATATCAATTAAATTTTTATTAGTTCATTTTCGAACGAAAATGGAGAACACAATAGAATAAATTAAAACATATTTTATGATTATATATATATATATATATATATATATATATATATATATATATATATGAATAAAACCGATCTTTTATCATACAAAATGGGACGTATATTCGGATCCCTTTGTCTTTCGATTGGGACACTATTTCCATTACATTAAACAAGATATAGGATTTACGGACATATTTCAAAAAATAAAATGCCTTGCTTTGATATCCAAACATAGTGATCATCATTCCTCGCTTCGAACGGTTGTCAACGCACAAGAGCTACTTCCATGATTTGGGTTATTTTCGGGAACGTTTTATTCACATGACATTGATTGTTTTCTTCTTCTTCACCTTCCATCTACAAACGTAAATATTTGAAATGAGTGTATATACATTGGTGAGAATAATGAAAATTGCAATATTAAATAATACACATCATTGTAAATCAAAAAAGAAAAATTACGTACCATAGCAACAATGGACTCATAAACTATACATTCTTTCAAAATAAGCATTACATACTCTTTCAAAAATTTCATCTGGTAAAAGTGAGTTCCATGCCTTGCATTAGCCCAAGTTTTATACCCCCATAACAAGTCATATATTTAAAATAATTTTTTTCCATTAATTATAGACGCGACTAAGTAAAACAAGAGTGATATATGCTTACAAATTCCACAATTAAATTATGATATGCCAACATATACTCACAACCCATATTTAACCCAATTTCAATCAATTCATTTGATGGTTTCTTCTTTGTATGTTATTTTGTTTGAAGACATAATGATGATTTTGTAAAACAACTTAAAAAATACAAAAAATGTAATTTAGTTAAGTTTTTATAAGGAAATGTAATTACTCACAAACTTAGAGATCAACCCTTTTTCTTCCTTTTCGTCCTATTTTATGTCTTTGAATGGGTTCAGTTTCTTTTCTTTTTGCGAAGGTACTTGAAAAATTAATATTTAATGCTAAATTGTTTATTTATTGTATCTAATCATTAGAAAAATTCAATGAAAGTTACACTGTTACATTGAAGCATGTTGTTGTTGAGATGGCTCCTCCTAACGATGAAATTTTGTCCATTTCTTTGACCATCTCCTTGTACACCTTTTTGGATATTCCTACGGCATGTTCACAATATCAGCTCATTCATCTTTGAGATTTTCATAAATCACCAAAATGTAACATGACAATAAAATATTTAATTTTTATATTGATATATGAAAATAAATATAACAAAAGTGATATTTATAAATAATTCTAAACAAACATTTAAAGGAATATTATTTTTCATTCCTTTTTTTTTTTTTGTATGTTTTTATTAAAAAGTACGACATGTGTCATTGACCAATTCTCTAAAAACTCTTCCTATAGTTTAGACAAATTTTGGTTCTTGGAATCATTGGATTGATTTTGTATTTTTAAGTGGAAAGAACGTCCTACACATTCGTTCCACTAGATCCCTCAAACTTTTGTAAAAGTTTTTCCCCTTTCGTTAACTCGGCACCACCCTAGATGAGCTAAGAGCCAATTCATTTCATTTTTCATGCTCTATTTTTTCTTTTCTTAGAACAACATTCCTTTTCTAATTTGTTGGTCCACTGACAGAACATTAAACGGATGTGAATTAGTGAAGTGGCTGCATTACATATTTATCTAATAATTTTAAGTATATTATTAGCCAGTAATTAAAAAATATATTGGATCGATAGTATTTTTTCAATCACCTGATTCATCCTTTTGCAATTTTCCATTAAAATTTTATGCTCTTACGGTCCTAGATCAAAAATAATCATATCGAGCTTTGTAATTTTGTGGCTTTTCATGATACACGATCGTACATATTCGTTAAACTTACATATAGTTCAAAAATAATATTTTTTTATAAAGAATTTACAAAGAACTTGCCTTTTTTCTTTTCTTGATGTGTTAACGATATTTTTGTTACTTGATCTCTTGTCGGTCATTTCTTTATCAATTGACTTTGTACCATATCATTCATTAATATATCTATAAACAAATTTTCAACTTTTCGGGTGAAAATGAAATCTCAAGACAGGTACGCTGCTGTGAGGTACGCCTTTACTTGTTGGGTGGGTGGGGATATTAAAAACACATTGCAAAATAGTCTAATAGACCGTACGGTGCATTGGGTATTATAAACGCACCGCCTGAAACGATTGTAATAGACCATACAATGCGTGAGAATTGTGTATAAGCATCTGTAAAAATGGTGTAATACATCGTCAGGAGTGTTATCTCGTTAAATAGAGCAGGTGCTCTTTCAAATATGGCGCATGGATTTAAAAAAAAATGTTTTCGATTTTTTTTGCTACCAGTCTTTTCTGGTAGTCTGTTGTATAAATACGTTCACCATGGTCTTGGCTAAGTAGTGTATCTTGAACACATAGATAAAGAAAAATCTATTTTTTTCCAAAAATTCACGCAATGGCCAATCGATTTGGGATCAACTATAGAGTCCTCTGGTGGAGTTGGGAAATCATCTAAAATGAAAAATCCCTAATTATGAAATCACGAAACAAGGAAGAAAGGGAAAAAACAAAAAATGAGGGGTTTAGGGTAAAAATGAATAAAACCGCAAAAAAAGTAAAAAAACTATAGAAAAAAAAAAAGTAAAAACAATAATCAAATTTAATTGTAGAATGGTTTGAAATTATATGATACGGGGTTTAGATACGAGGTTTTGGCCACAGTTGTCGAATACTTGCGGTCGGGCATGTTCTTTGCTCCACGGTGCCCTCGTAACTCTCTTGCTCCAATTCACACATCCACCGCAAATATTTGGCTGAAAATTTTAGTGAAATAATGAAAAAGTGTTTAATATTTAAAGAATTATTTTGTAAAATTGTATTTTCAAAAAATAGTTTGCCATCCATTTTCAAATTGTCATTTTTTTCTAGCACGAAAATAAGTTTCGATTTTTTATTTTTCGTTTATTTATTTCGGTGCGGAAGAGTTGTGAAGCACCGGTGCATCTTAAATAATACGACACACCGGTGCGTGTTATGATGATAAGCGCACGGACCCCCATCTCAAGATTTTTTTTTTTTGTATGTAGATCATAATAAAATAATGATAAATTCTCCCCATTACATGGAAGTTGCTTTTCATTATTTTCTAAACTTTATTATATTACAAAAATTAGTATTATTGTAGATTTGTTATTTCACAATTATTTGCAAATTTACTAAATTTAAATATTTTAATGAAATCATTTCACATTAATACAATTAAAATTTTCACATTAATAATTAAAATTTTACAAATATTTTATACGATACGATTAAAATTAGGATTACAATTAGAATTACAATTTACATTAATTTCACATTCGATTAAGAATTACAATTACAATTTTACAAATATTTTACATACAATTCAATTAAAATTACAATTACAATTTTAGAATTTTACATACAATTACATTTACAGTTTTACATAGGTACATTTACAATTTTACATAGAATTACATTTACAATTACAATTAAAATTTTACAAATATTTTATACAATTCAATTAAAATTACAATTACAATTTTAGAATTTTACGTACAATTAGAATTACAATTACAATTTTACAATTTTTCATATATACAATTACAATCATTTCACGATAAATTAAATATTACAATTACAATTAAAATTTTATTATTAAATATTTTACATACGGTTACGATTAAAATTACGAGTTAATTTTAAATACAAATACAATTTTACAATTTTACATACAATTAAAATTTCAATTTCAGATACAATCCTAGCTTATAATATTTAATAAATATCATGGTCATTTAATATTAAATTAATTAATAAACATCATCCGATCATGATAACCATCATTACACCAAACATCATATTCGGTAAAAAACACATTCAAACATCAAATTAACATTGTATATTATACATCATACAACATAAATATCAAATATAAATCTTATGTCAAATAACTCATGCTATCACATATACACATCTATACGCAAGCTAAACATTAAATGAACTTATCTAACATGACCTAATAATATGCACCACGGCATGATGATCACCAACATGTAAATAAGTGTTTGTACCAACATGAATATAAAATACATGGACCATATATATATATATATATATATATATATATATATATATATATATATATAATGTTAAAAATATACAATTGTAATATAAATGTCATGGATCGGTGGTGGTAGTATAACAACATCACTAGCGGTCTAGTGGAGGCCTGTAGTAAAAGGGTCCGGCCTCGGCTTGGTGGTGAGCCTCGTGATCATGATCACTGATGTCGATGGATGCATCATCTAGTGGTAGTACAACATCAATATAAGCGATGGTGGAGGATTTCTTGATCAATAGTGCGGCCCTCGATGGTCGATGGTCCGGAGTGCCTACTTATGATCACGGCTTCGTCCTTGCGTGGAATCTTTCTGGAAATCACTGATAGACCGCCGTAGATGGTCCAAACCTCATCTCCATGATGAGCTAGCTGCCGAGATGCTGCTAGTGGAGCCTAATGCTCATCGGTGCGGTCTGGAGCAGGCAGGATATTGAGGTACATGTGAGTCGACGCTCGCGTCTTGTCCATCATGTCGTCGCTCGGCCCCTTTATAGCTGGACGGTCCTCTTCGGTCGTGTAAAATCCTTCGTAGCTCCTGAAATGTCGTATCGGGTCGTACATGTCATGCGGAATGCCTCTCCACATACGCAATAGCCTATCCAACGACTTTGTATGTCTCTCTAATGAGCGGGCACGATGCCCGCATCAAAAATCAATGCACAGATTTGGTTTCCCAACTCCATCCTATATCTAGTCTCGGGTGTTGCGCCTAGCAAAAGGCGATCTTTGGTGCACCATGACGGGAGCATGTCTCTACTACACCGGACTCATCCTAATCATGATCATCCTCGGCATCGGCCATGTCACGATCGTCATCGAGATCACACGGATCATGTGGTGGATACGGCATCTCTAGCCATCAAAAGAGCCAATGTGTAAAATATATACGAATACCTGACAATAATTAGACAATTTCATTACACAATTTAATAAAAACAAGTTAAAGAACATGTTAGAATAAATATAAATAAAATAGTAATATTACCTCTATCATCTGGTAGCTCATCATCGTGAAGAGGATGTTGGGACACCACAACCAATCTAATCCATCATAAGGACATGGGACCATAATGAATGGATGACTTGTCAACACGGGATAGTAAGTCCGGTGCATCATGTGATATCACAGTTGGAAACATAGTGTCTCCACTCTTGGGGATCATCTACCCCCACGCGCATCCGGGCTACGAACATCGGCCTACGAGGATGTCGAACAAAACTAGGTCTCATCTCGAAACCTCTCCAAAAAATAAAACGATATGAAGCAAAGGAAGTTGGCCCTGTGTCATGAGCATGACCTCTATCAGGCCGTACAAAAGCTGCCACCATGTGGAATGGCGACAAGTCGTGAAACATGCCTTTAAAGAATCAACATAATATAAAAGCAAACAACTAGTAACATCAGGTATTTGTGCAAAATGATAAATGATGGTGAGAGGCACTACACATCACATACCTGAAATGCACCTATACGTAATTGACCTCCAGTGCAAACTCTGAAGGAGGCAGGTACATGGCATATCCATCCTTATCTCTAGGAGTAAAACAACGACTCCCTGCTACACAACATTTGCTTGCGTGAGAATAGAGAAAATCACCCCCTCTCCTCCGATAGTCCTATAATAAAATAAATATCCTCCTCGGTGGGTGTGGACCAACACCGGTCGGGAACCAACCTGGAAAGTACGTAGATGGGCATTCCACCTACGGATAAGATATCTCAAAAACACACGCGTAGACTGAGGAAGTAGCCTCCTCATAGAACTTGAGGAGGCCTACCTCTAAAGGATCCCCCAGTATCTGTTGTAATAGAGGCGGTATTCATCCTCTTCCTCTCTAGGGCCTCCCATTGTGAATGTCATATTTTTCGGCCCTATTATTACTATTTTGTTCCTCCTCTTCTCTACGAATCAATGACATATTAAATAATTTTTTTTTTATTAAAACATACATGTATTTAGGAATATATATATATATATATATATATATATATATATATATATATATATATATATATATATTGAACAAAAACAAACCGAGTCGGTGCGCCACAAAAAATAATTAAACGCGCATGGTGGTGAGTGCTGACTTAAGTTTATGGCGCACCGGTGGCCGGTGCCCCTAATGAAATACAACGCACCGGCCTTGGTGCGGCGGTCTATTTTTCAAGCACCATTGACTATATATAAGTTCAAAATAGCGGTGCGCTAACTAAAATATATTTATAAAGCGTATAGTCGCATGTGGCGCACTGACTTCACGACAATTAAATAGTCGACGGTGTGGTCTTTTACCCGAGCGCCGTTGACCCTCTCGGAGAATACGAGAATGCGGTGCTGACATCCACGGGGGCGGATAATTCCGTCAACGCATCACATTGGTATTCCCATGGTCGACGGTGTGCCTAGCTAAATGAGCGCACCACATTTTATTTTTTTAATTTAAAGTTATACGGGGGCACCTTTCGGAAACCTCCCTAGAAATGGTGTGGATACGGTTAGCACTAACAATGAGTGAGGCTTTGTAAATTTTATAGGTAGCACCACTATTGATGCAAGGCGAAACTGACTCGAATTGCACCACGCGACAATTTTTTTATTTTTCTTTTTTAATGGTTATTTTTGGATTATTTCAAATTCTAATCCACTAAAAGGCTTAATTATTGAAAAACTAAGAAAAGCCATGTACATTCACCATCGAGAAGGCATATTGGTGTCAAAGTTGCAAAAGAAAAATTTGACCACATTTTTTCAAAAATTCAAGCTTTGAATTAAAGTGGCTAATGCAAAAGAGCGGTGCGTGTGATGGTGCAGTGAGAGCACGATGTCGAGAGCGACTCAAAGAAGGGAAATGGCAGGACAGCAGAGCTCTAGAACGCGGGGAAAGTGAAAAATACGGTTTTTGGCCGTAATTTGGTTTTTATTTAACCTGTTCTAGTGCGCGGGGTTTTATAGGCATCGATGCTTGCTTAAAAACGCATCGGGCGGTGTCGAAGTTGGCACGTTGCTTGTGTGCATGGGGGGTGGTTCCCTAACACCGCACCGAGGATGTTTCATTTTTGGCATGATGTTTTGATGGTGCAGGGTGATGTTAAGTAAAGCACGGTACCAAATAGTCTTAGCACCGGTTTTTTGGCCTTAATTTTTTTTTTATTTAACGTTATTCGATGCGTGATTTTATAGGCGCATTGATGCTCTTGGATAAGAATACACCGACATGTTTCTCTTTTGGCACGATGTTTTATGATGCATCGATGCAGGAAAATCTTAGAAAGCACCGAGTGTGTGACCGTAATAGGACGCCTCGGGCAGGTGTGTATGTCGTGCCGTTGTATGGTAGAGCGCGCATCGGTAATTGAGAGCTCGAGAACCTTTTAAATGAAAAATCCAAGTTTTTAGCTGTGTTTTTTTTAAATTTAACCCTTTATACAGTGTGCATGATTTATAATGAAACAAATTCTATTTCTTACAAACACACTAGTCAATTTATGTTTTAGCCGTTGTTTATGATGAACAGTGCGATTTCTCATACCCAGTGGTTTTCGGTTTTTTAGCGTGGTGTTTTATAATAATTCAGGAGCGGAAGAGAGTTGTGATGCACCGAGTGCTATAGAATAATGTGACGCCTTTGGGCGGTGTGCGAGTGCGTGGTGTCCGGTGTGCCAATGTTTTGTGCGCACCGGTGCTTCCGGTATTCCAAAGCTTTGGGGTGATGTTTAATGTTAAGAGCATCGACGAAAAACATCCTTAAAACATTCACTTGCAAACCTCCTTTAGTAACCTCTACTAGAAATGGATGTATGGGTATTTTTCTGTGGGGTTCCTCAAAAACATACGCTAGAGGGTCTTTTCCTTGTAGTGTTTGTATGAGGAGGATTGTTGGTGAAGAAAATGCTCTTGTAAAACATGTTTTATGTTTTGATTTTATGCATTCTTTCACCATTTTTTATGTAGGCCATACTGGCTCCAAGGAGGGCTATTATATCTTGTAAAATTCATGGCCAATATTGGGCCACAAAAATTGCGAACTGGCCACTCCCTTGAAGAAAGGAGATTTGCGGCATGATGGGTGCTTCTAAGGCACCAAATATATCTCACACTTCCAGCTATGGTGAGATGGTATGGGAGCAGCAAGTAAGTGGTGGAAAACCACTTACCATCTAGATCCCAGTGGGCGAGGGGTACCTTTCTGTGGTTCCACATGTGGGACTAAAGACTCCCACCTCCATATGCAAATTCTGTTTGCATATATGTTGTTTTGATCCCCTATGTTGATGATGTGCTTGTACTTTTGTAAGGATGTATGGAGGAAGGAGGAAAGGTATGTATGTATCCTATGGGATGGATATTCTCCATTAATATTGTGTTACATATTTCGGGGAGCATTGCGGCCAAACCATGTTTGCTTCATGTGATTTATTGTCTCCTTGAATGAAACTGTACATCTCATGAGAACCTTGGAGGAACAATTCATGGAGGGGTGGATTGGTGAACATTTAGCTTATGGAGGAAGCTTAACTCATGATGATGGTGTCACCAATGGAGGAGGAGAAAGAGGCTGCGGCACTCACCTTATCGATTTGCTTGAGGAATGACCAACATGTTTTGGAGGAGGAGCGTAATATTCCCAATTGGTCCCAAGCTAATGGGAATATTCATTTTTGTTTTATTTTTATGTTTCATGAATAAATGTGTAAAGGAGGATCAATAGAACTCCTAAATAGTAAATAAATCAATGCCACATGTGGAAGGAACGTGTGAAAGGGGGTGAATCTTTGTTGGGTCAACCATGACCAAATCAACAACGCTATCTTGGAGGGTGGCCATCAATGAGGCACATCGCGGTTTAGTTGGAGATGGCTCATGTGAAAGAGGCTATTTCATTGAGATGGTTTAGGTTTGCAAGCTCTCAACTTATAAAAGGAAGAGGATGGAAACATATGAGAAGGTTTTTGATGATTATGTTGTTACGAGACTCTCTGTTGTCTATTTAGACATTTCTCATTCTCCTTGTTGTTTAGCGAGAGAATAGTGATGTTTAGCATTGGGTGTTCTTTGATTGGGAATCCTCTTTCCTTGAGAGCCTCTTGGAAGAGTTTAATTTCTTGTCCATTATCGGGCATTTGGCCAAGCTCTTCTTTAACTACAACTTCCACTAATCTTGTTGAAGGTTTGGTTGTCTTTGTATTATGTAGTGGGTGACTAGTCTATGAGATCTACGCAGTCTAGTGCCTCTTTTTCGGTGGGGAAGGCTTCTATCCCATTGGAAGAGAGTATTGGATGTTAGACTGGAGTTTGAATCTTGGCATGTGGGCAAATACATCCTAAAGCCTACAACACGGTCTGCAGAGCTGCGTTATTTGTGTGGGCTGTTATTTGCGGGGTCTTTTGGCACCACTTTTTGGAGGTGACTTTCCATGTGTTGGGATGTCCCTTCATTGAGATCAATTGGAGGATCATCATATTTCATATATCATATCGATTTGAATATTCATGTTTTCTAAATATTTCTATAGATACACGGCATTAGATCTCGGATCTACTCCTTGTACTTCATGTTTTGCTAAAAACCACGAGGGGGAATTGAAGAGATCCTATCTAGTGTATCGTCGAGTATAGATCTAAATTCTTGTACACGGATGCACTTTAGATCTAAAGTGTAATCTACAACATTTGCGGCCAATAAAATAATGCTATGTCCGACTCTTTTCTTGTCTTAATACATGGTTCTTTGTAGCTCATTTCAGAATTTTCTTGATAAAAGTCATACATTTCTGTTGTACATCTCATGGGCTCTCTTACGCATATATTTTGTTGATGTAAATGTGAATTAGAGCCTCCATATTTTCCTCCTTCTCTTACTTAGATGATCTACGTTATTTCTGCGCATAGGCACATTTATAATTGTTGCATTTCCCATTTTAGAAGAATACACGGGACTAGAGGAGCTTCCGCGTAAATGGCATCCCCGAGAGGGAGGATATATGAAGGAGAATTATAAAAATTTGTTGCTAGTGATCTAAAAATACTTCACTGCAGAAGGAGATTCCACATGGTATATTCCTATCATATCGGACTCATCGCATTTTGTTGGTAAACAACCACTTGACCTACCTTTCACCTCCGAGTTTGGGGAAAATGTTAGGTAGGGAGTCCGAGTCGAATAAGAAGGTAATGAGAAGTCACTATTTCACCATGGTCGATAAAAATGTGAGTGTTGAAAGAGTTGAAAAGGTTAAACAAAGGCGGACTTCTTTCCTGTTATGGGCGGTATGAAATAAAAGTAGTGACTCCAGAAGAAATTTTTCAAAACCTAAAACTACTCCATCCCCCGGTGAAAATAGAGGTTGAAGAAGAAAGACGATTATCCTATAGAACCGATGGACATTGAATAAGAACCTGCGAAAAATGATATCCCTCGGTGAGCACATAGAAACAAAAGCATAAGAATAGGAAACAGCGATGAGGATAATAGAGGTAGGACATTATCCAAGGAAATTTGTTGAGCATCCTACTGTCATTAGATATTGAGGAGTCACCCAATAGTGCAACGAGAAGACATTGAAGGTGATGGAAGGAAAGGCGAAGAAAGGTAAGTCTATCAATAAATTGGATTTTGCGGAGAGGATCTTTGGCTTCATATTTCAGCCAAGGAATCCAATATTTATGTTTAGAAAGGAAGGCCATGGAGAGAAAAAAGAGCGGGGAAAATTTAATGAAAGGTATGCGGCAGAAAACATCATAGATTTGTCCCAATGACGGAAGAAGAAGTTATCACCGAGGGTAGAGAAAGGGAAAAAGAGAATATGATGCCACGACTCAGAACAAAACTCCTCAAAGAACAACCTAAGGAAGCAAGAGAAGAAATAAGCGAGTTGAAGTTGGGAAGCAAGAAGCACGAATTCTGAAAAGTGAGCTTTGACAGAATGATGAAAAATCAGACCGATCGACTCTCAAATATTTGAGAATCTATGAATAATGCCACAAGGCTTGTTGAAAAGGACCGAGCCTCTAAGACTTATAGCCAAACATACAAAGAAGATGGGGAACCCTACCCTGTGAAGACGAAAATAAATCAGTAGAAGAAATCAGGTGAGAAGGCTAACTAGTACACATCTTGTCCAAATTTTTATGGTTTTTATAAAATAAATACATGCTTGTACCTAATTGTTTTAATAATTATTAAAACTACAATGTTATTAATTAGAGGCATTATAATAACTATTTATTTGTAAAATCCTTTTGTTAATTAGTTTCGAAGGTATTTGTGTGTAATAGTTTCATTAATAAGTCTGCATTCTTGGTGGCAGATTACTCTATCCTTGGAGAAAAAACCAGGAGTTGAAAACTTATCTCCTTTGTCCCATATTACACTGCAGTCTCATTTTCAGCATCAACATTGTCACATTCTTCCACTTCAACATCATTTCTTCCCGGCAAAAAAATATTCCCAAACAATATTGAGAATGAAAACTAGGTTGATGCTATGAAAGCTTGAACGCGTATATTGGCTAGTCGATTTAACTATGTTGAACTTGATTTGGACATCACATATACAACTTATGGTTCATGGACATTGGATCATCCTTCAACTTCGATAATTTTTAGCGGATGATAAGGTGCAACAAAAGGAAAGCATATTGTAGTCTTTCTAGATTATGATGGGACATTTTCTCCTGTGTAGGAGATCTTGAGAAAGAATATATGTCTAATACAATCGTTCCATAGTCATGCAGATTTTGAAAAAATACTTTCCAACTACAATAATTAGTGGGTGTGGAGTCTTTCGATTCAGTAGTTTTGAGGTGTGAAACCCCCGAGTAGAAGTTATATTCCTTGATTTAGTGATTGATATCGGCATGCGGTCTTTTAATTGAGGAGTTTCGAATTCTTTATTGTGAATACGCAAGCACATTGGCCTCTTAGGAACATTTTCCAAAATATGTCTAAGAAGGAATCGAGTCAGAAAGATAGGGTGGTCGTAAGCGACCTTTATGCTGCTTACGAAGGCATCGGTGTAATGATTGTGGTGAGGTAGTCTGAATAATCTTGTACACATGCATACTTGTCAGTGTGTTTTGGTGCATTTAGGGTGCCTCGAGAGGGAAACAAACTCATATATTGAATTCATATTTTATATTGAGCTTCATCCTAACATGCACGGAAGTGGCCAAGCACAACATAACATCGCTACTCTCGAGAGGCGTATATACGGATTTTCTAACCGAGAATTTGGGGCTTTGACGAACGATACACGGTCCGTCAAGCTGTGTGCTCTGCAGGATCAATTTGTGGTCTTTGTTCCACATTAGTTGAAGCGAAAACACTTTTTTCACTTTATTTCAACATCTATTGCTAATGCTAAGGTCCAAGAAATGGAGGAAACGCGCTTTCCTCATCCACCTACGAATGAAAGGATTCTTTCATCTCTATCACGTCTTTTTTTGTTGCACATCCATGGAATGATCTTGATATTGGACCTGGAGCTCCTTCGGTGTTCAATTGTGTTGTGGAGAATTGTGAAGATGATAAGATAATTGTTGTGTGCATTGATATTTGAGTACACTTATTACAAAAACATTAAGGGCTTCCTCCCCGCCGTTTGTGAAATTTGATGTTTCTTTGAGGATTACAGTATGAAATATTAATGCCGGTATTATCTTTGCTCCCACCATTTACGCTTGATGTGGAACACATTCAAGAGGATTTGCAAAATGCATTGATGTTTTTGGAGATGATGGTATTTTCGTATGGAACATATGCATACCATGTTCACACATGCAGGAGAAGTTCGGGAGTTGGCAAAGGAACAAAAGTTCAAATTTCCTCCGAACCCAAGATTTCACCTTCCGGCAACAACAACATCCACGAAAAGGAGAAGCGATTTCCTAATTAGAGCATTCTATTTTGAAACTAATTCTTATTCCGGAAAATTTTTAAAACCAATAATATTCTATATTTTGTTAAAAATTTGATTGAAGCTAATTGTAAATCTAGTATATATATAAGTTGTCGTGATCGAAACGGGGAGGATGAGGTCCATCGATTAGATAAGCTGAGATTGATAGGAACATAAGGTAGGATTTCTCGAGATGTAGAGGAAAATGTTCTCGAGATGTAAGGTTGAATTTCCTCGAGTCGATTTTCTCGAATGTAGAACCAAGATCGAATTTTGTGAGGTGTAATGGAGACGAAGTTGATGTGTGTAAAATTAGAATTGTTGTGCATGACTTTTATTAAATCGGTGCCAAATGCTATTTTAAAAATACATTATCGCCTTCAAGTTGTGAGTAGAATTGTTGTTGCCATGATTCATTTGAATGTTGTATTTGATGTTTTAAATATTTCCTCGGTTGCGGTAAGAAGGCTTACTCCCGGGCGTGGGCCTACTGCCTCGGCTAAAACGATTGATGCCGTAAGTTAATTTGATGTGTGTATGATTTTTACGATTATAAGTTTCCTATTGTAGTTCTGTGTGAATTTGTGGTAAGAATTAGTTCAATTTCAAGAGTTTTTTGGTATATTTGGATTGTGCAAATAAATGGACTAAGGTATTATTGTAAAACTCAAAACTCATTACATAATATGTGCTTGATTTTTAACATAGAGTTATACTCTATTCTTTTTATTAAAAATCGAATGCAATGGGCACATCCAATTTACGAGCTTGATTCGGTAGTGAGAATAGATTGTAATGCTTCAAATTTGAATAAGTAACAATGCCATTTAGAATGTTAATTCAAGGTTTGATTTGTTTATACATCCCGGGGACTTCACTCAATAATTAGATCTTTTTTAATTAGAATTTGTCTTGTTTTAGATCTCTTTTTAATTAGATTCTTTCTTGTTTTCATATTATAATAATTCTTCTGAAAGTGTGATGTGGATTTTATTGTGTATATGCATGATGATTTAGTTTTCATTATTGAGTTACATAGTTTTGATTTAGTTTTCATTGTTGAGTTAGATGATTTTGAAGAAATGAAAAGCTTGTTTAAACTTCCATCTAGATTAAAATATTTTACAGATTGAAGGTGTCATAGATTATTTGTATGTAGATTTTTTTAATAAGATTATTTCAGTTTTATTTTTACATGAAGCAAAGTATTTTCTTTTAAATAGTTAGGATTGTTTCTTTTGTTAATTGGAATCTTGAATTTGTGGTTCTAGTTAGTTTAAGGTTTAAAGTTATTATTAAGATAATGTGTGTGTTTTAGTTTCCATTATTGAATTTCAAGTTAGTGAAAGGAGTAGATAGGTTAAGGCTTTTCAAGATATAATAGGATATTTAAAAAGTAGGTGGGTGCGAGAATGATTGAGGATTGCCTTGAATTTCATACCGGTTTTTAATTGTGAAGTATGCGATTGCGATGAATAGAAATTGGTTAAGTAGTTCTCCTTTTCAAGATTGTTTATTTTCCGGCAAATGTGTGTTTCATTCCGGTGTTTATTTGTTATCATTAAAAAGGAATATTTATACTACGACCATTAAGTAGGCAAGACGCGGTACAACTCACGTTCCCCGACTCCGGATTGATAATTAATATTGAAAAGGTTTAATCCGACAATTAAACCGCCCAACATTTTATTGTTGTCGGGGAGTTTTATTTTTGGCTCGGAGTAAAATTTTCTTACATAGTTTTAAGGATGTTGTAGGACATGATCAAAGGTTAGAGAGTGTATGGTAAGACGTGAGTGAAGAGCCACACATCCACTTTTTGTGGGGTTTCTCCAAAGTACGGCCATCTTGCTTATCTCTTGAACTTTTATTCCCTTATCTTGCCTATGTGTAGAAGTAGAAGCGAGTTTAGACATTTAATTTTAAATTTCTTTGCTTTTCATAGATTAAATAGTACTTTGATTCGACATTTTCCATTCATACAAGCGTGGTGATTTTCTTTTGTACATTAGCTTTTAAAAAATTAAGTTATCTTGATCAATGTAACCATTATATCATTTTGGGGAGTGTTTAAGAACCCTTCTCTACTAATCGATGTGATGACGAATGTGCCGATTGACTTGTTGAGAACGAAAATGGTGTTTTGAAGAATCATTAAATGAGGAGTTTTATGCTACTATAGAGACGAACAACTCATGGAAGTGAAGAATTCACAAGTGCGAAATTTAATACTTTTCTTGAACATAAATTTAATATTATTAATCTGCAGTTTCGAAATTGAATGATTTGCGGGAGCAAGAAGGATGAAGAACCAATGCTTATCCTTTGGGCCAGCTGATAGAAAGAAACACTTCCATGGAAAGTGTCCATGACGGTCTAGAAGTTTGCAAATTTAGAGACGATCCATAGCACAGAACAACCCATCACTACGGCAACCATCGATAAATTTTTGTCATGAAAAATGATGGCTAAAGGTCTTAGGCCTTGAGGGTCATTTCATATAAAATAGCTCATTCTTGAAGCCTTGATCTTTAAACTCAAAAGTGATTTTCATATTTTTCCATTGAAAAAATCCCCCGAAACCCTGCGATATCCAAAGAGACTTTTTAGACCATTTCCCATCATTTTCTAAACTTTGTGTCACTCATTATTTGCCCTTATTTGTCCTCCATTTCCCAAGTCCCCCTTTTCTCCTTCTCGGTTTCCTTCATTATCCTAAAACACAGCCTTTTAAACTCATAAAGAAATCCTTTTATGGTTTAAACCATCTTATTTTCCTATCAAAACCTCATCCCGTTTAAAACCCTTCTTTTTTCCTAAAGGTGCCCCTTTTGTACCATAGGTTTAAGACCTTTGAGGGCTTAAAACGCCAACCCCATATCCGTCGTATGACGTGACCACTTAATAGGGCGCTTAAACCTTGCTCTGGGCCCCTCTTCCCTTAGCCCCGATTCTTCATTTTCTCCCCGCCATTGCGCTTTCCTGCCAGGAGCCCCCTTCGCAGTGACATTTCCTTTTAAAACCCACATTTCCTATAAAACTTCCCACCCAACAACGACCCCAAGATCTACACGGTAGATCCATAGGATACGACGGTCCTAGTTTGACCCCATCTCCAACCCATCACACCTCCTCTCCCATCCTAAGATCACTCGAATATCCGTCCATCCATCCCTACCATTGATCTTCAAAGATCAACGGTCCTTCCTCTTCTCTGCTTTCTCCTTATCCTCCCGACTTAATTATATCCTTTCACCCCTATAATCTAATCTTGTTCGTCTCTGCTGCAAATCCAATGGCTCTCCTTTAACACGACAAACCAACCCCATTGGGGCCCTGCCACCACCCGCAAAAGCATCCACCTTATTTTGGATGCCACACAGCTCACTAAGACACTTGCCGTGCACCTTTCCACTCGCGCTCTTTCCCTGTTGTTGGATCTGCCCACCTCATCCAACGGTCGGTATCGCATTCGCGTAAATCTTCCATCCCAGGGTTTAAACACCCAAACTCATGTGAAACCACCGGTTTTCCGGGGGACGCGTGTTGCGTAATGATTGAATCAAATTCGTTTTACAATAAACTAGCTTACCTTGTTGCTAAATGCGAAAACCATTCGCCGGTTTCTAAAACACGAGGCTACAATTTAAAACGCCAAAATTCATTTTTTAAACTTTGGTTTTTCTGATTTTCTCGTAAAACCTTCCCCACATGCTATTTCCTCCTCCTCCTTGCTCTGCTACCTTCCCTAGCCTCCAAAGTAATCTTTTCAAATACGCGAAGTTTATTAACATGTTTATTGGTTTTTTATAGGATTCGATGGAAGTTCTACTGTAAACCAAAGTCCTTCTCATGACTCATAATGAAATATGGCTAGAAGTTGATGATCCTCATGGTCCCAATGGAGGAAAAATCACGCAAAAAGGAGTAACCGGGGTTTATTCTCATGGTTTGATGAGTGATCTATGAGTGTTGGTTATATTAAGAAATCCTCCTGTTCCGTGAAAACCCTCCTTGTCCTTTTGACAAGGAAAAGGCAATTTAGAAGTTTGAAGATAAAGGTTAAAGTCAAAAAAGCCTAGAGATTGAGAACTTAACCAATGATTTAAAGGTTAATACGGAGGATTAAAGGGAAAGTGTGAATAATCAAAGTTAAAAGGAGTTATTACATAATATTGAAGGATTAAAGGTTTAATCCTTTATAGTTTTAAAGTTAAACAGGTTTAAAGGTGAATGCGGCCCGGCAGAAAAGGTTTAAGGGCTCTAAAGATTATTATAAAGGCCCAAAATATCGAGCCTAATCGGGGGTTTAAAAGTGATAGAGAAATTATGACGGATCAGTAGGAGAGAGCTTTAAATGCCAAATCATCAAAGGTACTCCTCCAAAGATCGAAATGCCACCTACGGTTTATTTCCTCAAAGACTAAAAAATAGATACCCATGATCGAGAAATATTTGCCAAGAACGACTCGAGAATTCATTGCCGGCCTACCAAAGCCTCCAAAGTCAACAAAAGTGGCCCGAAGTAGATGAAATTTAATGTAAAATTCATTAAAACGAGAGATAAACATCTGAAAATTTTCTCCCTAAGGCCTCCCAAAGGTCGAAAACACTTACTGTATTAATTGAACAAATAGACCTCTTTTCACTCCACCTCCTCCAAAATACCTATAAATATCATATGAAGAGTTCATTATTATTGTTGGTTGGATACTTGTTGAATGTAAATAGGCGTGGAAGCATCTTTGAAGCTTTGTATTGTAATTGAAGAAAGATAGGTTTGAGATGAGAAGTTTGAAAATTTGTAAAAGACCTTTGGACTTGAAAATTGTAGCGGTTTGAACATCAAATACAGATGATTTATGGGATCACGGATTTATGTTAATGGTGATGTTTATCTTCTTGTAATTGTTATTTTTCTCATGTTTTCCATATTGTCTACTTTCTGCGATAAAAGAACATAAGATATAGATTAGATTTACTATCAAGTACCCTAAATCTCATGATAAATCTTTATCTCTATGTTTTATACTAATTGTGTATTTGAGGATAATTGATAGAGTGTAATCGGTCGAGGTGTCAATGATGAGTCCATGTCTTGCGAGTAAAACTTGAATTTTTGTCCTTGAATGTTCTTGAAAAGCTTGCTAAGTAAAGTTGAATTAGAGAAGTCTATGGTTAGCCTTGTCCTCTAGTTTCTTCTCCAACGATTTGCTTTGAAAAGTTCCCTTAAAGTATGTCAAAATCGGGCTAGTTTAAAAGTGCTTACCTGATCCTAGGCTACTTTTTATGTTTTATACATGAATGTTTCCTTTAAGAATATCTTTTAAAGCGAGGATATAAGATTAAAAGTATTTACTTTATCTTAAGCTATTCTTTGTTATTAATGTTTTCCCTTGAAAGTATATCAAAAGTAGGCTAGTTTAAAAGTACTTTCTGAATGTAGGTTACTTTTGTGTCTTTCCATTAAGCATGTCAAAAATCGGACTAGTTTAAGTACTTACACGATGCGAGGGTTGTCCTTTGTTTTTCTTGTGTATTTGTTTCTTTCACAACACCTTTATGTTTCATATCTGAAATCAATCTAAATAATCCTTTGACATAGATGACTTGCCCCATGGACCACTCTTGGAAACTTGTTGTGCAATTAAATCCTTTTGTGATTCCATATTGATGGATTAATGTTGTTCCTTACTTATCCTATCAGGCCGAACCATTCTTTCCATTCACTCACACCTTCACCCCTCATATAGACTTCCTTCATTTCGATGATATCCTACCCGGCCAAAAAAAAAAAACCTTTGTTCTTCTTAACTAGCCTAATATCGGACCATAAACCTTAAGATATCTTTGAAAACACACTTATATAGAAGATCCCTTTGAATCTAGGATGGCTAGATCACCTCAAATTTAAAAGTGGTTTTGATGTAGGCTCTGTGACGTTGTATTTTTCCAATATTCCAAACTACGGAGGCCTAACAAATGCCACAATTACGAAAGGTACTTAGGGAATCAAGAAAGGAATCGAATCAACCACCAGTGTAACTCAAAGCCCAACACCATTTGATACTTGGAATAATGCTTATTTTCACATGCGAGTTCCTCAACATGTTTATAATCCTATAGCTTCATGGAAAACTTTTAATCCACCTCCAATTCAACATCCTACTTCATGGCCACAATAGACCCCTCCTTGGCCCTCTCCTTGGCCCTACTTGGCCCTCATCTCCCGAACGAGATATCTCCATGGCCTTAAGAATCATTTGGATCTTTCTCTCTGGAAATCTCCCATGAAAAATTCAATCATGTGAGCACCAACAACAACCACAATTTATTTCCAATGCACCTTTAAGTTATCCTCCTCCATGGTCCCAACTAGTATGTGCAACCTTACCACACAGCCCTTATCCTTACCCTAGACCTCACCTAATCCATACCCTAGTCCTAATCCAAACCTAATCCATGCCACAACACCGTTCATACCCAAATCCACACCCTAAATACAACCTTCTTTCAATTTAAAACTGGAATACAACACAGTCAAACTAGCAATCCAAATCCAAATCATAGGCCAAGCATTAACCAAAACCTAACCCAAACCACAACCTAAACCCTAATCACAAAGCATGAGGTTGCACAACAATTTGAACCACCTATTCTTTCTATTGATTCCCTATTGAACATAATGCTACATCTTCCATGTTAGGAAAGGAGATGAATTTGGAAACTTCCCCCATTACCTAAAGCATTCACCACCGGGAAGATATAATTCAAAGAACACCGGAGGAGCAATATTTCATTGAACTTGTTCGAAAATGTTGTTGAAACTCAAAACCCTAGAATCTCTCTTAGCCATTCTTGTAAATTTGAAAATCAATTATTTGAGCCTGAACTTAGAGTTGTCTTTTTTTCTTTCCTGGTCCCTTGTGTATACGAAGAGAGTGAATATCAAAATGGGGAAGAATTGCATAGGTAGGAAAATCATAAATATGTAGATTCCATTGAATCTTGGTTTCAAGTAGTCGACTGTCTTATTTCCTCAACATTCGGAAACTCTTGGTACCATATCAATTGAGCAAACTGGTTTCTCATGCTTTTGTGTGTCTTGAAGTCTATTCTTTAAAACTAAGTGTGAGTATAATCCTATACTTAAAAAGGAGTATTTCGCCTCTTAGGTAAAAATAGGGTAGGAGAATAAATAAATAAAGCTGTTATAATGCTATTAAGGTTTTGAATTTTAATTAATTCTGTTAAAACTACTTTTGATCCACATTAGTTGTTAACACATTTGTATTAAATATTGTTGAAGTACAATTCACTATAATACCTCATGATTTTGCAAAAGTAACCATGATTAATCACTCTAATAATTTTTGTCTCGGATATATATTTTTAGTTTCCCTTAAAAGTATAATGGCTTGTATGGTGGACCACTCTTTATAAAGATCATAATGAGCTATTCGAAAGAACACTAGCATTCTTAATTCAAGGAATCTTTGAGTCATTATGCAGGATGTCTTTAATAAGTCCTTGGGGTAGAAATTGGCAGCCCGATGATTATTCATTAAAAACACTTCATGCCATCATGTGTACTCTTAAGGAGTAGATCTATCTCCCTTATTAAGTAACCTTTACGGGTTAATCATAATTAGAGCTTACAAAGATTTAGGAAGGATAAGAGTGCGCGTGGGCAACCTACCACGATCATGATACCTAACATGTGATATTACCCTCCTCCTGGTCACCCAAACCCAAGTATTAGTTCCAGCCAAAAAGTGGAAAACGGAGGTCTCATCATGAGCCGGCCTATTCATTCATGTTACTTCTTGTGAGTGGCAGCTACATAGTACGCTAGTTACCAAGCCGGGACGGTGGCCTTCATACAAGAGGCAAATAAGCTAACCCAAAATGTATCCGATGTCTTTAGGATCTTGACATTTCGCTAGGTTAAAAGACATCCTGTCGAGGTTAGCAGACACCTCCGAGTAGCGAGGGCCATGTCTATGGTATTAAAGTTAATTGCATACTATGATTTGCTTGGTTATCCTTCTCTTTCCCTAAGACTCATCATTTTTCTTGGGCAATGGTTTTAAGACAATTTGAACATGATGCTTTGAGTTCTGTCTTTCAAAAAATCAGAATCTTTTAATGATGTGGTACCATTAGTGAAGGTAATCCTTTGTACTAGATTAAGAGGGAAATTTATTTTTCGAATCCAGATAACAACGTAATTTAGGAAGTCTTTCATATAGGGTTCTTGATTGGTATCATAACCCACTATAATTTTCATAGTATTGAGTGATGAATTACTTGTTAGAAAATTAAATATTACGGAGCAATGAAACACATAAAATATGCGGAAAATACAAGCACATAAAACACATAAAACCACGAGAACACGGATATACGTGGTTCACCCGAGTTTGGAGGCTACGTCCACCGAACGACCGGTCCTTCCTTTTATGTTATCCGGCAAAAATGAAGACAAAACCCTCTGACGGTCCCGGCTATGTATCCTGCATTCTCTCTACGAGTCTCCCTCTGTTTCTCGCTCCGAGAATACACACATAATACACGGCCGTGTCCCAAATGCCCCCATATATACAAGGGTTAGGCCTTCTAGGGCAAAAAACCCTAATCTAAACATAACTTCTACCGTCGGATCATTTGCTAATGAACGGCAGTTGACTAGGGGTATTATACTTTTACAAGGCAATTTTACATCTCTTTTTTAGCTTTTAGGGGCGGCACCCCAGGCCCATCGAGGGGAGCTCACTTCCACCTCTGGACCCACATGGCGGCCCGATTAAATTTTTGGGCGGTGTTGCCGCCCCTTTTAAAATACGAGGGGTCCAATGTTAGCGATACCTGGTAAAGAATGTCTGACTCCATGCAAACAATCTCTGCAACAGAGTGATTGTTGTGACTCCACCCAAGCTGGCTTCATTTCTTGGACAATGATTCCTCTTTGGACCTGGTACATTCTTCATCTTCATCGTCATCCTTGAAGACCAATTGGCTTGAGCATGTTCTCGAGTTTCTCCACAATTCGCACATTAACGCCATGTAACGAGTTCCCCGCTGAAGTGTGTATCTTTTCAGCTTCAACTCCTACATCTGTTGTCTTCGTAGTGTGAAATGGTACTTGAGATGTGTGTCTAGTTCTGGAATGAAATCTTTGAGTTCTTTGCAAGATGAATAGCACTTTGGCTATCAACTGTATAGTGTGCCCATATCATAGCTGCCACCAAATTCATCCATAAACCTTTGTAACCAAATCATTCTTTACTAGCCTCTTATGGCAATGACATACTTTCTCGGCTCTGTTGTTGAAAGTGCAACAACATAGTTTTGAAACCCAATTGTGGTGTTCCACCTACGGTAAATACATATCTGTAGTGCTCCTCCTATTATCTCTGTCTTTGCCATACTCTGTCAACATGTCCTTGTAGAGAAATGTTTGGTGCAAAGCATAATACTTGATTTATGGTATCTCAAAATCTGAGAATCCATTTCTTGCCATTAATGTTCTTTTCTTTGGATTGTTCATATACCCTTCTGACTCCCATGCATGTGCAATATCGAGCCTTGTGGAACCATTGCATGCATTAAACTTCAGCTGATGCATATGGAGACTTTAGACATATAATCCATGTCTTGGGTCTTTAGGCACATCTCCTTACTAATTTTGAAATAGTAACCAAGGTGTACTAGCTGGTTTGCATTCTACATGATAAATATTTTCAACATCTTTTCTATGTACTCATTACGAGACGATGTTAACTTGCGATTTTTTCTTGCCTCTAGTTATCCTCATACCAAGGATTTGTTTTGCGGCTCCCAAATCCTTCATTGCAAATGAATTGCCAATTTTCTTTTGAGCACATTTATTTCTGCATATTCAGACCTGTGACAAGCATGTCATCTACATACGATAACGATTATAATATAGGCGCCATCATTTTGCCTTTCGGATAAACACAATGATCAAAAAGTGACATCTTAGTATAACCTTGTTGAGACATAAACCTGTCAAATTTTAGATACCCTTTGCCTTGGGGCTACATTTTAAGCCATACAAGCTCTTCTTTAACACCTTTTTTAATTTTTTTCTTTCCTTTCCTCTGTATCCTTACGGTTCTTGCATGTATATCTCTTCCTCCAAATCTCCATGGAGAGAAATCTTTGAAAAATATTTGCATCTAAGCATTCAAGATGTAAATCTTCTAAATGCTACAAGACTTAGAGAACGATTAGAGTTGAATTCATCTTAACAACGAGGAGAAAATATTCTAGCAAAGTAATACCTTTCTTTTGTGCAAACCCCTTCACCACAAGTCTAGCTTTGTACCTACATTTTCCTCCATCTTCTTTCCTTCTTTCTATAGCTTGTTGATACGCAATGTAGTTTTACACCAGAATAACTTGTTAAGTCCCAATCCTGATTCTGCATTAAAGAGTCCATCTCTTCTTCCATGGCTTGCTCCCAATTCTTCTGCTTTCAACCTGCATTGCTTCTTCATAACATTCCAGTTCCACCAGAATACGTTAATAATAAATAATATAATGAAGGAGAGTATCGTTCGGGGGGGTCTACTTATCCTGGTAGATCTTCTAACACCACTTTCGAGGTGTTTGAGGTGCTGATGCTGTTGTGGTGGTTGTGTACTGCGCTGTGGTTGTTGATTATTATTTTCGAACACCTTCCTTTTCGATTATCTCCATCGAAACTGATGTATTCTTTGCTTTCTTTTCCTGTTTCTTTTCCTGGGTAGAGTTCTTACTCTGAACCTTTTCTGTTGAATAGCCCATCTCTACTCCTAATGATTTTGTGATTTTCATAATCATATAAGCGATAATAAAATCATTAGCACCATATCCAATAAAGGTACATTTCTTTGATTTTGCCTCGAAGCTTTGTTACATTTTCTTTATTAATATGGACAAAGGCCTCACAGCAAAAGGCTTTAAAAAAGAATAGTTTACCTTTTTACATGTCATATTTCACTACGGAATACCACCATCCAAGGAACTTGAGGCCCTCTGTTTATTAGATAAACAGCGATATCTAAAGCATACTTAAAATTATGCAAAACTTGATATTGCTGCAATCTCATGCACCTTGCTCGCTCCATGATTGTTACATTTCATCCTTTGCGACACACCATTTTCTTGTGGTGTTCTTGGGCTTTATCTTCTCCTACGAATTCCATGCTGCGAAACCGGTACCTATATTCTTTGTTTAAATACTCACCTCCATTGTCGATGCGAGACACTTCAACTTCTTTCTACCATTCAATCTCAACCAAAGCTTTCCATTTCTTGAAAGTATCAAATACATCAGATTTATTACGAATACAATAAATCCATGTTTTCTAGTTGCATCATCAATAAAAGTAACATAATAACGAGCCAACGAGATGATGCGAGCGGGTCCCCATACATCTGTATGCACAAGCTCCAACTTTTTGCTCTTCTTTTCTTTCCCAACTCTGAGAAATCTTGACTCTCATACATTTTCCATAAATGCAATTCTCACAATCCAAATCAACATTCTTCAAACACAGCAGCAAATTTCTTGAGTGGAGAATCTTCATTCCCTTCTCACTCATGTGTCGAAACCTATGATGCCATAATGCGCATGTTGCTCCTTTGGAAGTTAAAAGCATTAACAGTTAGAAAATACCATTGCATAAATACAATGTACTGACCTTTTGCTTGCTATTGCAGAATCCTTTGGTGACCTTTAGAAGTTTCACTACCATGAAAGTTGTCCACAGCACCCGCCTAGCTATACTGTTGAAATCGATTTTTTCTTCGGATACGGAACATGCCTTACCTCCTTTAATGGCCATTGGTTTCCATTACGTTTGTTTTACAAGAACTTTACCCATTCCAACAATTTTACGAGGTTTATCATCACTAACCAGAACTTTGTCCAAAATCTCCTTGGAAATAGTTATGAAAATATTTCTTATCGAGGTGTGGCATGGAGACCAAACCCCTAAATAAACAAAATAAATAATAACATTTGAAAGAAAGAATCAAAGCATCTTGTAACACATCACTGTCCATTTGCTTCATGATTGTTTTCTTCTTTGTGTGTCTCCTTTAGCACTTTCCCTTGAGATCTACGGTCTTTCTTTAGGTGTCCTTTCTTTCCGCAATTCAATACACTATCCCGATCTAGACTTGGATCTACCTTTCCTTGATTCTTCACGATAACCAGGAATCACCACTCTTTCATTCTTCCCCTGAGCCTACTTTCAAAGCATTGCACGATGTCTCACGGAGCTTTTCTGTCGCATTTCCTCGCTAAGGATAGCACCAACGAAGCATCATCAAACTTTAAAGTACTAGATCCGGAAAACCGAGTTACTAATGGCCATTACTAAACCATTCCAACTCTCTGGCAGTGAGCACAAGAATAACGAACTCCCTAACTTCATCATCAAAGTTTACCCCTACGAACTTAAGCGATGATAAGCCCGTATTAAATTCATTTAAATGGTCGCAACGGATACGTACGAGCATCTTCAGCTTAAATAGTCGTTTCTAATAAAAATACCTTGTTTGAGGCGAGGGTTTTCATACGGTTTCGCCAGCATGCGCAAACCCTCTGTTGTTCCTTCTGAAATATTGAAGGCGGCGCGCCGCAAGACACGGCCGTCTTGTTAAGTGCCTTTACATCGAGAATGTTCCATTAGCGTACGTATGATGTGGCTTCTTTGTTTTTCCGCTCAATGGTAGGTACGGATCTTTAAATCTGAGATAATCTTCCTTTGCATCTTCACGAGCGCAAAGTTTTGGCCGTTAAATTTCTCGACCCTAAACTTACTGTAATCGCCATTGCTCCCACTCGAACCGAGGAACCCTTCTTTCTGCGATTTCTTACATTAAATAGACCTTCGGCTGCGATGCAGTTGTTAGAAAATTAAATATTACGGAAGCGATGAAACACATAAAATATGCGGAAAATACAAGCACATAAAACACATAAAACCACGAGAGACACGGATATACGTGGTTCACCCGAGTTTGGGCCTAAATCCACCGAACGGCCAGTCCTTCCTTTATATTATCCGGCCAAAATGAAGAGACAAAACCTACGACGGTCCCATTGTAATATCCTCTGTTTCTCTCTCCAGGTCTCCTCTCTTTGTTTCTCGCTCCGAGAATACACACATAATACAAGCCGTAACGAAATGCCCCCATATATACAAGGGGGTTGCCTTCTAGGGAAAAAACCCTAATCTAAGCATAACTTCTACCGTCGGATCATTTGCCTAATGAACGGCTGGATGGTAATTACCATATTTCTGAGGCAATTTTCCCCTTTGTTTTTAGCTTCGGGGGCGCGCCGGGCGCCCCCACCCGAGGGGGCTTGGCTTGTTGCCGCCCCCCTGGACCCCAAAACGACGATTAAATTTCGGGCGGCGTTGGCCTTCTTTTAAGTACAAGGGTCCAATGTTGTGATACAGTAAAGAAGATAATCGGGCTCCATACCCAACATTACTCAGTGGCTATAAAGGTGTTGGTTTGCCATCAATGAAATTGCCTCCTAGTAATGTTACATAACCTAGGTGCTAGATTTCTATAGTAGGTGCATCAACATTGTGTTGATATTTTTGAAATTGCACCTCTTCGGTGAAATTTTATTCTTATCATAAGACTTTGGGCGAGAAAAAATAGCCATGGAATTCATTTGGGACAAGGTAATAGGTATGTGCAACACTATTTTCTCCATAAATGTTTACTTTAAATTTTTGATCTTGTTTTATCATTTCACATGGTTTAGATGGTATTGTAATAGTGATGTAGCGGGCTAATGAATGCATTACAATATCAAGCATATTCCACCGACTTGCATGAGGACGTGCGAAAGTTTAGCGTGAGTGGCTTGTTTGCATCTTTGTCCAAATTTTTATGGTTTTTATCAAATAAATACATGCTTGTACGTAGTGTTTTAATAATTATTAAACACACTATGTTGTTAAAATTAGAGGCATTAGGGATAATAAATATTTATTTATAAAATCCTTTTGTTAATTAGTTTGGAAGGTATTTGTGTATGACAATTTCATTAACAGTGCCTTCTTGGTGGCGAGATTTTATATCCTTGGAAAAACCAAGGTTAAGCTTATCTCCTTTGTCCCCTGTTACACCTACGAGTCTCATTTTTAGCATATTGTACATTCTTACGATTTCGGCCTTCGGTTTATTTGACAAAAAAATATTTCAAAACAATATTGAGAATTAAAAGCTGAGTTGTTTACTGTAAGCTTTAGAACGTACATGTTCCATTTAAAGTGATTTAACTATGTTGAACTTGATATGGACATGACGGATGCAACTTATGGTTCATGGACGTTGGATCATCCTTTAACTTCGATAATGTTTGAAGCGGATGATGGAACAACAGGGAAAGCTTATTTTAGTCTTTCTAGATTATGATGGGACATTTCTCATATTGTGGGAGATCCTAAGCAAGCATATATGTCTAATACGATGTGTTCCACGATTACATGAAGTTAAAAAATATTTTTAGCCATTAATTAGTGGGTGTGTAGTCTTTGATTCGGTGGTTTTGAAATTCTTGAAACCTTGAGTAGAAGTTATATTCCTTGATTTGACAATTGATATCTCGGTAAATATTTTAATTGAGGGGGTTTGGAACTCTTCAGTGAATTTGTAAGCACATTGAAAACCTTTGAATAACATTTCATGTGTACAAGGAGACATTCGGAAAGATAGGAGCGATCGTAAGAAGCTATTTTCTTACGAAGGCACATCAGTGTAATGGTTGTGGTGAGGTAGTGCGGATAGTACGCCGCATGTGATATTTTCCATGCACTTTGGTGCATTTTGGGTGCCTCGAGAAACAAACTCATATGTGCACTTCATATTTTAGATTGAGCTTGACTAACATGCACGAGGTAATGACACAACACAACATCATTATCTTAGAGGTGATATATTCGGTTCTAAGCTTCGGGGTAGGGCTTTGATGGGCCCAGTCACACAGGTCAGTCATTGTAATATGCCGAGATCAATTTGTGAACTGTTCACATTATTTGATGAAGACACTTGTTTCACTTTGTGTTCCAACATCTGTTCCACTACAACGCTTTGAAGGTCCAAGAAATAGGAGAAATGCTTTCCTCATCCACCTCTCGAATAGAAAGAGATTCTTTCATCTCTATCACGTAGATTTGTTGCTACACATCCATGGAATGATCTTGAGATTGGACACGGAGCTCCTTCGGTGTTCGATTGTGTTGTGGAAATTGTGAAGATGATAAGATAATTGTTGTGTGCATTGATGACTTTGAGTACCACCATTACAAAAGCCCGGTAAGGAGCTTCCTCCATTGTTTACGAGAATTTCAATGTGTCTTTGAGGATTACAAATATTAATGCGATATTATCGCTCCCACCATTTACGCTTGACGTGGAATACGATACATAGGATTTGAAAAATGTATTGATATGTTTGGATATGGTGGTATTTTACGGTATGAAGCATACATACCATTTTCACGCATACAGGAGAAGTTCAAGAGTTGCTTAGAAAAGGAACGAAGGGTAAAATTTCCCTAAGAACCCAAGCTTTGCCTTCAAACCAACGACATCCCCACGAAAGAGTGATTTCTAATTTGACATTCTGTTTTGGAAATTGTTGGTGTCTGGCAGTTTAACCTTTTCTTGGCATACTAAATAAGCAAAGAGCAACATCAGAAGCAGTATTTTAGAGCTCTAAAGTCAACCTGGTCTCGAAGAGGATCTCTCATTCTTTGCAAAAAGGAATATGACATTTCTTGTAAAGGTTAGTTTTAGAGCTAGTTATTAAGCATGCGTTTGTTTGATTGTTTGGTGGAACTGATAAGTCTAGGCGGCATAGATAGAAAAAAGGAAATCTAATTCTAGTTGGGCAATGGAGTCAAGTGGAAGTTGTAACAAGTTTGTAGATGAATTAGGGATATCGAAGAGAAAATCTAAACTTTGGCAGGTGGATCTACAAAGTTTTTTTAGGTGAAAAATGAAATGGACATCAAAGGTTTTAGAATGAAAAGCCTAGAACTAAGGGCAATTAATAATCCTTGAGTATATGTACTTCTTAAAGGACTTAAACAGTATCAGAACACGAAGAGGTATTCCATAGACATGGCTAACCATAAATTCTAGAAACCACTTCGATGAAATAAATTTCCAAGACAAACTTTTCAAATAAAATCTGAGTCGAGGAATGCTCTATTTCATCCAAATATTTCACTTTCAAGGATAATGTAAAGATTCTGTACGCATTCATAGAAGAGAACTCCTAGACATGTTTGATTACGACTATAAAGACCTTGAAAACAATTATTTGACAGTAGAAATTATGAGTGAAAACAAAACCTCTTTGGAAAACTTTCGACAATGGTACTTTGAAGGGAGACTTCAGAAACAGTTTTTAAGTAGCAGCAAGCAAGTAGGGAAAACCACAAATCATTCTTGAGGCCAACTGTATTGAACTATTTAAGAAGTAAACAAGCATAAGGGTTCAAGAAAGAAATTAAGAATTCTCTAGAATACCTCAGTAGAAGAAAACATAAAATGGTGAAGAGTAAACAGGTCTAAGGTGCTTCTAGGAGACATTTCTTAGCCTAAAATTTTTACTCTATTGTAGTAAGAAATGATGAACCATAATGGAAAACAGAAAAAACATTAACAGATTAGAATACTTCACCAACAGAGGTTCCAGAACATCAAATTTCTTTCAACTTCAGCAGAGCTATGTATTACTTCAAAAGAGTCATCAAATGCCCACTTTAAAATGAGTTCCAATGTAGTATTTATGTTGCAAATGAGGAGGTGGAACTGATCTAGGGTCCAAGTGTTATTAATTACAGAGTAAATGCATCCATGACCTTGAAAACCATGCAAGGCATAAGATAGGAACATGTGTGCAACTACTTCTTTGTTTAATAACTTTGTCTTAACTTTCTAAGGATAAAATAGGTGAAAAGTTTGACTTTGAGGCCTATCTTTATCTTTTGCATTGACTGTCTTGATATCTTAAAATATCTTCTTTTGTGTAATAACTGCTGATTTTCTTTACAGATAAAGGGTAGGCCAAAGGTGTCAGTTTGATTTATCAAATGAAATAACTGCTCCCTTTTGATGTTTTTGAGGCTATCTTTAGGCCTAATTTGCCTTTATTTCATCACTAAACTGTATTTAAGTCCTAATCTGCTTTTGGCCCTTCATAATGCATTATGTTGTCTTTTAACACCTTCAGACTTCTTCAAACCTTTGATTCATTTGTCTTAACTGTGTTTTATTCTTTAATCTGCCAATTAAACTTTTAATCTACCAATTAAACTTTTAATCTTCTGTATGCCTCTTTTGGTTCCCAAACTTCATTAATTTTCTCTGCTTCTATATGTAGGAGGCTCCTTTGATGCGTTGGAGGGTTTTTAAAAAAGGATCAATGCTTATGAGGCATCGATCAATCATTGATACAAAACCTTGGATCCCTTTCTTCTTTGCCTACAGAGCCTCGGATCATCATCCAAAGGCCTTTGCCACTTGAAATGGTCGTGAGATGGCTTTTAAGCCTGAGCCACTATTTAAACCTGCACATTTAAACAAAAACAATTAATTTAAAAAACCTGTGCTTTTGTGGATTTACTGCATTTCAGAGGTTCAACAAAGGTGGAGGAGCAGTGCAGAGGGAAGGGAAATGCATGAGAGGAAGGATCCCACAGGCAGAACTAGGAAAAATCCACGAAAAAACTAAATTTGGCGCAAAAATTGGGAAAGTGGTTTTCTGGGAAAAAGGTTGTTTTCACGTTGAAGTTGGGCGGTTAGCGTTTTTGGGCATTTCAAACATGATTCCGTACAGGTGATGACACTTATCCACCCCAATACCACCTATTTCACGTGCAAGATGCATGTTGGAGGGGTTGGGAAATTGGAATGCGTCAGCCGTATGATCTGCGGGGATGCAGATCAACAGTGGTAAGCGAGCGCGATGGAATGAATTTGATCAGTGGAAAGGGATGGTGGAGGATAGGTGGCGGGCAGAGAGTGGGCTGATGAAATGTTAGTGGACAGTGGGACCAGCAACATCATTTAGCTGATAGCCGTTGAATCTCGAGAAGATCGACGGCTGAGATCGACTACAGGGGGACCGGTGGTACGGAAGGATCTCACAGGCGGGGTGCCTCGACAGTGATCGGGGAGATACTAGCCATTGGATTGGGAAACAATAAACGGTGGAGATTTAACGGCAGGTGGACTTAGGAGTACGGGCTACCTTGGACGGGTGCCCCCACAGTGATCCTGCGTCGTCTGATCTGGGAGAGATCGACGGCCCAGATTAAATCAAGGCCACGTAAAAAGAATGAATGGGGCAGATGAAAAGTGATAATGCGAGACATAGCTGACCGTTGTATCTAAGGGAACCAGATCAACGGTCCAAAATATATCGGCGGGAAGAAGCGGAGGCCGTTGGTCGATGGGGAGAAGCGGAGTGCGATGTGCCGATGGCTGTCCGATCTGGGACAGATCGACGGTCAGGAGTTCATTGGCAGAGAAATGTCGGCGGAGAAAATATTTGGCGGAAACGAGAAACGGGCGATTGCGATGGAGCGATGCGATGGAGTGATGGCCATCGGATATGAAATGAGATCAATGGTGGAGATTTTTAAATCGGGAAAGCGCATCGGCGGGGGAAAAAGAGGTTTTGGAAGTGGAAACAAAAAAGCTGAAGTGTGATGGCCGATGGGTTTATCACTTAGTCACAAGGTGTAGTTTTATGGTGGAAAAAGGGTCAGGGCCTAAGCCGAAAGGGCTTAAAGCCTATGTTTAATAAAAGTCGGAAAATAGGCCAAAAAGTGGGTTTTTGAGCCTTTTTTAGGTTCTGATGGAGGAAAAAGGGGATTTAAACTCTGTAAACTGGATTTACAAGGTTTTAAGGGGGATATTTTAGGAAATGGAGGATAAGGTAAAAGGAAAAATGGGATTTTTTATGGGGGAGAAAGAACACTTATTGTGAAGGAAAAAATGAATGAAATGAGGGGTTTTTAGAGAGAATTTTTGAAGGTGTAAATGAAAGGAAATAGGCTTTGAAACCGTCTTCTTTTGAACCAGTAGGGTTATTTTGAAGCTTTGAGTGAAGTTTTTATGAGAAACTAATAGACTTAAGATTATGAAGTCTATAAGATTTCTAGAACTCACAATGTTTCTGCAAATATTGTTTCTAGAAATCTGGGATTGTCAACTTAGTCATCTTTGGATAGGATCAAAATTATAGATGACTAACAGAAACTAATTCTTATTCTGGAAAATTGTTAAATCCAATAATCTTCTATATTTTAATTGGCTAGTTGAAGCCCCAATTTGTAATGCGATTTTTAATTAGATATTTTAAGTTTTATTTTTACATGAAGTAAAGTAGTTTTCTTTTAGCAATAGTTAGGATTATTTATTTTGCTATTTGGAATCTTGAATTTGTGGTTCTAGTTAGTTTAAGGTTTGAAATTATTATTAGGATAATGTGTGTGTTTTAGTTTCAAGTGTTAATTTCAAGTTAGTGAAATGAATAGATAGGTTAAGGCTTTTCAAGATATCATAGGAGATTCAAAAAGTAGAATTCAAGTGTGAGAATGATTGAGGATTGCCTTGAACTTCCTTGCAGTTTAATTGTAGTACCGAGTTTGCAGTGAATGAAATTCGTTAAGTAGGTCTCCTTTTCAAGATTGTTTATTTTCCAGCAAATGTGTGTTTCATTCCAGTGTTTAGTTTATCATTACAAAGGAATATTTATACTCTGACCATTAAGCTAAGCCAAGACACAGTACAACTCGTGTTTACGACTCCCATATTGATAATTAATATTGAGAGGTTTAATCCGACAATTAAACTGCCCAACAAAGACCTTCAAGAACAAATGGACATGATTGAAGATGAGCTAGAGAAGAGGGGACTAAAAATGAAAGTGATTGAAGAAACTGAAGGTCAAACCATAGTTAATTAAGATGAAACTCCCAAATATTGACGAGTTGAAATGAGGCATTTTTTTTAAGGTTTTAGCTTGCAAGTGATATAATTTTGGCTTAGAAGATCAAATTTTGAAGAAAAATTACAAAATCTGCAATTTCTGCCTTATTAGGCAGTTTCGTAGCCACTTGCAGATGCATATGAAGTTATAAAGCCATCACCTCATCTAGTTATTTTCAATTAAGAACCAACACCAGTTTCATAAGCCCCTATAACAGTAGTTTAAGTACCAGCATAAGTCTCATTAGCAAGCTCTAAGCTCGAAGGCCTAAAAATGCTACGAAAATTCTGAAGATGATTTTTTGCCTATAAAAATGGTTTTTTCAAGGTCCAACGAGGGAGGCTGATGGTAATTACCCATTTTGACCTGAAAAACATTATTTGGCCAGCAAAGGTGGCAGATGGAAAAGATAAAGGAAAAAAACGATCTCGCTACTAAACTACGCTACAAAACTGCCTAAGATGCTCTATTTTGTAGCAAGGTGTTTTTAAAAGTTTTTTGAAGGTTTGAAAGTGTTTTTAAGCTCAGCCAACCACGTGGAGGTATTAAAGGGTATTATTGAAATAATATAACAAATATTTGGCCCTCGACAAAGCTGTCTTCTTCACCACCTCAGCAAAGGACAATCAGCAAGTGTCATGTCATCATTTCCTTAAATATAAGATGACTATTTTGTATTTTATTGAGGGCTTTTATTCTTTGATGGTGGATAGTGCCATTCAAGAACCTAAATAATTTTTTATGTAATTATGCACTCCTTTATTTAGTAGTTGTAATAAATATAACTAGAGTCCTATTAGGAGAATGACTCTTAAATGGATAGGTGTCTTTTTATGTTATAGAAATAGATGTGTCAGTTATGATTAACTGTCAGAGTAAAGCTTTGATGATCCACAATCCTATGAAATGTAAATGAAGTCTATTTATAGATAGAAGATCGAATATCAAAGGGTTGGAGAATATTTTACTAAAATGCTACTCTATAATATTTTTCAGTTTTAGTAATATATAGTGATATTTGCTTCTTTACCTAAGATTCGAAGGAGGTGTTTCAATGTGTTTTATGTTCTATATATTTCATGTTTAATATCTATATTTAATTTGATATCTAATTACTCAGAACTCATGGTAACATGTTCTGACTTCCTTTAGAGGTTAAACTATTGTTTTCTTCTTGTGTTGTAAGTGTGTACTACCTTTTCATCGAAACCTCCATTTGCCTCAGTTTCCATAAGAAGAAATATTCTCATTGAGATTACTAATGTTGAACCCATTGCCCAATGGTAGCAACTTCTTACATTTTCAAACCGCAATCAATCACAATCAAGTTACAACTATAGAGTTAGTCATTTACTAGAATTTCCATTGAAAATCATAAATTACCTTGAGAGAGCCCTCTCAAACTGAAGAGGATAATCTTCATCCAAAAGTGGTTTGAAAGAATTACATTAAGTTGATTGATGAGCAGCCTATCAAAATCAATTTGTTGATAACATTTCCGTGCGTCTGTCGTGAGACTGATGGCACATTTCCTGAATTTTGTGTGCAAACAGTGAAGCTGAACTCTTGGAGGTAGCAAGAGCTCAGAACTTTTCGAGGCTGCAAAAACTACCTTGGTTACTCCACTACAAATTTTCATGCTTAAAGGTGGCTTCGAGAAAAATATATACAAGGAGAAATCTAGATCCTAACCCACCTACCATTGTGGATAATCTAGATAGGATTCTCAGAGGCATTGAAAGCAAATCTTCAAAATCAGGTATTCCATCACACTTAAGAGCCTTGTCCTCTTAAATTTTTCGAAGTCCTGAAGATAGGCAATTTGATGATAAAATTCAAGAAGTTTCATTTAGGTCTAAGAGTTAAAATAAATTAACTGAGATAATTCTAGGTATTGATAACTCATCCCTAGTATCCAAAAAAGAAAAAGAAGAGTTCTGGGAAACAGTTACATTAGAACTGTTGTTAGAGAGGGAGTCTTTTGAAAAGTTAAAAGAGTTAGATCCATCTGTATTCTTGTTGAAAAGAAAATCTGGTATACCTTTTCCTGAGTGGAGCTCATTTGTATCTGGACTGCAAAGACCAACTACACTGCCTCCTAATAGCTCATCTTCTCCTACTGTTTTTCCAAGAAATACCATAGTTCCTGTCATTATGGATGGAGTTGTTCCACTTCCACCTCCTCCTGTTGCACCTGCAAGGTATGCTCCACTTTTCCTCCCTGTTGTTCTTCATGACCTCCCAATTAACTACTTAGCTAGAATTAAAACCTGGGGGAGTGAAGAAGACATAACAACTGAGGACCATACAGATCAATTTAATGATTTCATTAACATAGAGGAAGTAGACCATGAAGATGTTAAAATGAGACTATTTGCTCAAAGTTTCACTGGTGAGGTAAGAAAATGGTTTAAATCCCTAGCTCCAGCAAGCTTGTAGAATTGGAATTAGTTTGAAGATAGTTTTTTTGAGAAAATGGGGGAATAGGACAAATCCAGTGCAGGCCCTGACAGAATACAAAAGTTTAAAAAGAGCCTTAGATGAATCTATCCAAGAATTTTCTAAGAGGTTTAACAAAGTATACAACTCTATACCTGCTCATCTTAAACCTCCCCCAGGAGCTGCTCAATTATGCTATGCAGAGGCATTTGATTATGTAATATTCCAAAATTAGCATGCAGCTAATTGGAATATTGATTTTTGTTGTTTACACTTAGGAGATGAATAAATGGGTAAGGAGGCCCATGAATTTAAGAAATAGGAATAAAATCTCTCATAATGTGAAAAGGGATCATCATAGGAGCTGGATTTCACACCCTCATGTGTGAAAAGGGACATTTTCGTGTGGACAAGGTCAAGTTTGACCAAGTCAATAGTGCTGGGATAAGAGATGGAGATCACCTATGGAGACAGCGCAGTAATAGTGGGAGGAAGATTCCTTGGTGGAGTAAACCCTAATGAGTGGGACCCGAGGTTGGAGGGCTTCCATTTGTATAAAAGGAAGGCAAGGCAGCCATAGCAAGACATCTTATGTTATGGATTATTGAATTTGTGGTCTGTTAAACTATTGTGCTTTCTTCAACTGTTTAGTTGAGATTGTTGTGTTGCTTAGCACAAGGAATTCCTGCTTAGGAATTCCTTCTCCTTTCTTGATAGGCCTCTTGAAGGAGCTTGTACTTCATTTCTCCACATTCAAGCTTGAGGCCAAGCTACCTCCTTCAACTACAGCGCAGTTTCTGTTTAAAGCTGGATTGTGTTGTAGGGTGTTCAGTGGAGGGTTCACAACAGCACTTCCAGAGCTTGTTTTTCAGAGGAGGAAGCTTTATTTCCTTTGGGAAATCAGTGAGGAAGATTCTAGAGCATATTTCATATCTTGGCACTAGGCCAACATATTTCCTTTCTCCTACATCGCAGTCCCTCTCCTTGACTACGTTATTTCTGCAACCATTTGCAGTGAGGGGTTGCAGTGTTTATTTGGAGGGTGGGATCTTCATTATTAGGATCAGCCTTTCACTTGGAAGATCCATTGGAAGAGGTATATTCATCTTGTGCAGCATCTTTAGCCATCTCCATCCAATTCTTGAGTTTCAGCTGTTATTCAGTCTTAGGACTGCAACTCCGGTATTTTTTCCATTTTTGCATATTTCAGGAAATCCTTTCTGGATTGTCTTGAAATTGAGTTTGGGAGTCTATATCTTTGCTCCAAACATTTTATGAGCTATATCATTGCAGATCCATGTATTGACATTCACCAGCGGTATTTATTCCTAATAAAATTGCGTTGTCATAACCTTGGGCAATATTTGTGTAGCAGTGTTCTTCCTATTTTATGTACATGCTTTCTTGAGGCTTGTTGTGCCTACTTGACTGATTATTTCCTTAAGAATTTGTATAAATTTTCTGGTATGAGATTAATATGATGGCTATGTTCTCTTCTTAAATTTTTATGAGTTTATTTGCACTGCTATTTCCATTATTGTGTTCATGTATTGTTGCATCCCCATTTTGGGATATTACAGTGGTATCAGAGAATAATCTTGGCTTAGCCTATGGATCTCAGCCATTATACAATCAGAAGAATAAGAAGACAAAGAGGAAGAAATCATAATGATGGAGAGGATGAGCTTTTCCTCATCATTTTTCAGATCTATGAAGAACCTCTCCAAGGAGGTTAAGAAAATTAAGAAAGATAGTTGTAGTGAGACCTCTAGAGTATTTCAAGGGGAGGAAGGCCCATGCACTTCCTATGATCAAAGAAGAAAGCCATTGTTACAAAGAGCTCCAAATAATTTCACTATGCCCTTTCCTTTTGAAGGAGAAGAGAGGCAGCATGGGGATAGTGGACACTTGGATCACAAGATTCTAAGTGAGTACCTTGTTGAGTACAAATCTCAATCTAGTGCCTTCAAGGAGACTCTAGCTTTCCCTCAGTTCATTCAATTGGAGGAAGAAAGGAGACCTTCTAGCAGAGGGAGAATCAAGGGAAATAGGTTTCTATTGTCTACTTTTGATGGATCATCTACAGCAAGGTTTTGGGCAAGAAAACTTGATGCATTCTTCCTACTACATCCAGTGGAAGAAAGGGAGGTTGTGGAGATTGCAATGTTTTACCTTGAGGGTGAAGAAAACATTTGGTGGTTCAGCCATTTGAGTCATGCAAGAGTGACTAATTTTGCTGAGTTTACTCAGAGGTTGATTAGAAAATTTGGCAAAGAGAAATCAGAGGAGGAGAAGCCATCACTACCATTATGGGATACTTGTACCAGCATTGTCACAACTTTGGAGGAGTAGCCATCAACGTCGGTGGTTGGGGGAGCCAACACATTGGAAGAAGGAACTCTTGCAGCCATACAAGATGTTCCCAAGCTTCACCAAGGTATGATTAAATTTCCACTGTCTATTATTGCAACAAATATTTTAGAGGGTTGTGGAAATCTGCCTTTGCATGACCAAGGGTCAACACATACTGCAGATTTATTGCAGCAATATTCCACTGCGCTATGCAACCTTGAGTTATTCAAGGAAGGGATGAACCACCATCCTCATGTGCCATTGTTGATTTGCACACAACACTTGAGGTTCGGGTGTGAATCATTGGAGGATAGGATGAACTTTGTCCAAAACAAACTCGTACAAAACCATATGTTCATCCTTGAGTTGGAATGTATGACAACAAATACACCATTGAGGAGTTTTATAATGCTATCATCAAGCAACAGTAAGGAGGTTTTACCTCCAGCACATTTGGATTCCTATGGATTCAAGAAGGACATTGATGTGAGATCTTCCCTAGGAGATCTCCAAGGAGTTTCATTTCAACATTCCATGAAATTAAAGAAGAAAAATATAATTTGGGAGGATGGTAGTCTTCATTGGGAGGGTACCAAGATAGAGTATGATGGGAGACACCCACATTTGTATGAATTGGTGTGGATGGTGAGCAAGAAGCTGGAAAGCCACTTGCAAATCTATGATACTTGGCAGCATGAGGCTTAGCTGTGTTGGCTACTCTTGAAGGAGTTTGGCCATCATGTGACATATCCTCTTTCAAAGTGTATGTGGGAGGAGAAAGTTTGGTAGGATACTTGCATCATAGGGCAACAAGGACTATGGATGCATTGTACTAATATGACATTCTTCATATCAATCATTATGTTTTCATCACATGATTTGTATGATGGAGGTATGAGGAGGCAGAAAAAACTTTTGTTGCTTTGGGTATTCTTGGGAGAGCATGGGCAGATTTTTTCTCATACTTTGCATGATGTTGCAGGGGTAGGAGGTGGCATTATCATGGTGCAAAGGCCATACTTCTTAGCCTTGGATGATCAGGAGGTACTTTCACTTGGGAAGGAATTTCCTACATATAGCAGCATTGTGGGAGATGTCTTTGACAATGATCATGTCAAAGAATGGAGTTATGAGTTGGCAGTAACCTATTTGCATAGGCCAACAATGCTGTCACTTGGGAGCTGGGGTTTATTGATGGAGTATCCCTGGGATCACTTCAAATTTGATGCACTTGGTGGACAAGGAGGAGGTGAGCTTGATGGAGTAGTGGATGGAGGCATCTATTACCGAGATATGATCTTCTTAACTTGGATTTCCAAGTATAACAAGGAGGATCTTCATGCAGCACATTATTCATTTCTCTTCATGGGAGTATGTCATACCACTATGGAGGACTTATTCATGGATACATGGATCATATTACTTCCAGTATATGGTAGGAATTTTGTTTTTTCATATATTGATTATCTAACACAGTATTTTCATACTCTTACCATTTCTCTATAGTGCATTGCTCCACAAGAGGGAAAGCTTCTCTTTGGGATCCATGGTCAATTTTGGGCCAAATTATATGATGGAGACAACCATATTTTGTGTGGCCTTGGGAAAGTTTTATATTATTTCATGTATTCTCAGTTGATGTGCCAAGTCATTTACTATTCACTAGTAGATGTGATGACACACATAACTAGCAATTTGTCAAGAAACAACTTGCCATGCTATTTTCTAAAGCAACAGTTAGGAAAATTGTGTTGTGACCACCTGGGAAACTATTGGTACCTTCCAGTACTACATGAAACCTTAATTATTCCTCTCACTTGGATACCATATGGTGTTGATTTCTTATTCATCATATATGGGATGATTTGGGCCAACATGATTCATAACGTCGGAGAGGAGATCCTTGGAGATCTAGTCTTCTTCTTTCACTTGAGGGCAACAATATTGAAGCCCAAGATTAGCAGATACTCTACACTTATCATAAGTGGAGAGGATGAAAGCATGGGGTAGGCCATTTTTTCTACCATGTGCAGATATTTATCCCACCTATATTGCAGGAGCCAAAGGTGGAGGAGGATTTGCATGAGTTACCATTTTGGAGGGTGGCTCATTTTGTATGGATGATAACTTGGGGAAGGAGGATCCACATGGGAATGATGATTCCTAATACATTTTATATTCCATTCCTCAAAGGGACCTCTAGATAGCACCTTATTTCTTCCTTGAGTACTCTACTTACTCATGATGATAGCTATTTAGCTAGCTTGCATGCTTGGGAGGGGAAAAATGGATATTTATTGATGAGACATCATCTCATTCCTTGGAGGAGTTTATCATATGTGGATGTTATAGCAAGAGGATCGGAGACTTCTCAGTTCTATCCTTGCAGTTTCTTGAGGACAAGCAACAATTGGGAGGGGAGGACTGTAATATTCCAAAATTAGCATGCAGCTAATTGGAATATTGATTTTTGTTGTTTACACTTAGGAGATGAATAAATGGGTAAGGAGGCCCATGCATTTTAGAAATAGGAATAAAATCCCTCATAATTTGAAAAGGGATCATCATAGGAGTTGGATTTCACACCATCATGTGTGAAAAGGGACATTTGCATGTGGACAACGTCAAGTTTGACCAAGTCAACAGCGCTGGGATAAGAGGTGGAGATCATCTATGGAGACAGCGCAGGGATAGTGGGAGAAAGATTCCTTGGTGGAGGAAACCCTAATGAATGGGACCCAAGGTTGGAGGGCTTCCATTTGTATGAAAGGAGGCCAAGGCAACCATAGCAAGACATATTATGTTATGGATTATTGAATTTGTGGTCTGTTAGACTATTGTGCTTTCTTCAACTGTTTAGTTGAGATTGTTGTGCTGCTTAGCAAAAAGTATTCCTGTTTAGGAATTCCTTCTCCTTTATTGAGAGGCATCTTGAAGGAGATTTTAATTCATTTCTCCACATTCAGGCTTGAGGCCAAGCTACCTCCTTCAGCTATAGCGTAGTTTCTGTTTAGAGCTAGGTTGTGTTGGAGGGTGTTGCAGTGGAGGGTTCACAACACCACTTCCAGAGCTTGTTTTTCAGAGGAGGAAGCTTTATTTCCTTTGGGAAATCAGTGAGGAATATTCTATAGCATATTGCAGATCTTGGCACTTGGCCAACATATTTCCTTTCTCATACAACGCAGTCCCTCTCCTTGAATGCGTTATTTCTGCAACCATTTGCAGTGAGGGGCTGCAGTGTTTATTTGGAGGGTAGGATATTCAGTGTTAGGATCTGCCTTTCACTTGGAAGATCCATTGGAGGAGGTATATTCATATTTTGAAACATATTCAGCCATATCCATCCAGTTCTTGAGTTGCAGCAACTATTCATTCCTAGGACTGCAACTCCGACATTTTTTCCATTTTTGCATATTTCAGGAAATCCTTTCCGGATTGTCTTGAAATTGAGTTTGGAGTCTAGATATTTTCTCCCAACATTGTATGATCAATATCATTTCAAATCCATGTATTTACATTCACTAGCAGCAGTTATTCCTAGTAAAACTGTGTTGTCATAGCCTTGGAAAATATTGGTGTAGCAATGTTCTTCCTATTTTATGTACATGCTTTCTTGAGGCTTGTTGTGCCTACTTGAGTGATTATTTCCTCAAGAATTTGTATACATTTGTTTCTATGATATTAATATGATGGCTATGTGCTCTTCTTACATTTTTATGAGTTGATTTGCACTGTTATTTCCATTGTTTTGTTCATGTATTGCTGCATCCCCATTTTGGGATATTACAGATTATGATTTCTCCATTATGCTAAGGGAAAGAGAATCTGCTTCTCTAACATTATAGCAGATAAGAAGTCTAATATGGGTAAAACAAAAACTAAAATAAGAAGAGAAACCTTCCTCCTCAGATGATAATTTGAATCTATGTTGGAGACCATGGAGAAACTCATGGATAGACTTGCCCTTGGAACCACTTCTTTACCAACTTCACAACATGATCCACAAATCAGAAACACACATTTTAGGAGGCATTAGAATCATCAAAGAAAAATAGAAAACATTAATCAACCTGACCCTCAAGTGAGAACCCCCTTTCAGTAGAATTTGATTGATGAAGAAGAAACTCAGCCTGAGATTCAAGAAGATACTATCCACTGTCTAGATGAAAACATGTCTCGAATTTTTCTGACCAAAGAGGAGCATGATGAGTCTGGTCATGATTTGAATAAGGATGACGAAAAATCTGATTACCTAAAGGGATATTAGCATGCTATATTGGAAATGCAGAAGTCGTACAATCTAAGAAACAGAAATGTTCCCATCACTACAAATAAAACTCAGCCAAAGAAGGATGCTCCTAAAGATGTTGACCTGAAAAAAGACCCACCACTTCCTCCTCCTACCCAAGAAAATGAAAATATGACTTATGTTTTCAGTTTAGAAAATGAAATCTACAAAATTAAGATTCTTGTCCCATTTGGAGAAATTATCAAGGTCAATGAGTACAGAAGAAAAAATGTGAAGATGTTGAATTCTCAGCCGGGAGCATTAGATATCCTTAATCTACAAGAAGACCATCCTACCATATACCTAGGACCAAGATTGGAAGATGAGTAGAACGAAGAAGTCCCTCCCTTCTATGTCAGCCTTAATATCCATGATATGACCTTACATAATGCCATGTTTGATTCAGGAGCTTCTCATAACCTCATGCCTAAGGTGATTATGGAGAGGATGGGTTTGGAGATCACTAGGCCATACAAGGTTTTATTTTCTTTTGACTCTAAAAGGGTACAATGCATAGGATTGATCAAGGATGCTGTTGTTGGCTTGGCACAAGTTCCTACCAAGACAGTGGTGATGGACATTGTGGTGGCAGATATTCCCCCCAAGTTTTGCATGCTCTTATCCAGATATTGGGCAGCAAAAATCAAAGGCACCATGTAGATGGACATGACATATGCCACCATTCTTGTTTCTTGTGAGCAGAGAATATTGTACAAGGAGAGTTGGATGGCATACATGGTAAGAAACAAGGATAAACCTCAGAATTTTCCCATTTATGTTGTTGAAACTGAATTAGGATCAAAAATTCTTTTCAATGAGATAATTGATGAAGTAGAAAGTGAAGGGAAAATAGAAAATCAGCAAGTTGAAAATTAGGAAATTATAGAAGAGAAAGTAGAGGGCTAGTGGCTTCTACATTTTAATGTATCTGCTAGAAAAGAAGGGGCTGGAGTGGGCATATGGATCACTACTCCTGAGGATGAACGTAAGTTTTATTCCTTTAAACTTAAGTTTGAATGTACAAATAATACGGTTGAATATGAATCACTATTTTTGGGTTTGCAAATTTTGAAAAGAGTGGGTGCCAAGAAGATAGCAGTCTGTGAAGATTCTGAGTTGGTGATCAAAAAATTTGAAGGAGTATACCAAACTAAGGATGTAAGGATGAGAGGTTACAGAAATTTGATTATGGAAATTCTTGAAAATTTTCAAGAAAATGCATTTATTGTGAAAACTAGAGATCAAAACTTAGTGGATGATTCTCTAGATGTTTATGCAAGTTTGTTTGTCATTCCTACACATTCTACTGAGAATTATGAAATTGAATTCCGACATAGGTCTTCCATCCCAAATAATATCATTCATTGGTAGGTGCTTGAAGATGACCAGCAAGTCAGAAATTTCATAAAGTTAAAGGAGGAGTTTGAAAACACAAAAGTGGATCAGCAAAACATGTTCTCTGAAAGTAAGGTTAATTTTGAAGTTTTGCAATTGAAAAATAGTTGTATACCCAAGGGTCTTATTCCACTTGAGAATATTTTTTATCAGAATGATGTTTTTAAATCTCCTATGATGCAAGCTGATGATGTGGAGGTAGAAACTTGTAATGCTGGTACAGTCACAGCGCCTAAAATGGTAAAGCTTTCCAAATTTCTTTCTATAGGGATGAAGAAAAAATATATTGAGATGATGAAGAAATACATTGATGTTTTTGCATGGATTTATGCTGATCTGAAAAAGTATGAGCCTAGTATTATACAACATACTATTCCTATCAAAGAGAATGAGAAACCTTTCAAGAAGAAATTGAGAAGGATTAACCCATTTCTCATGCCTCGGATTGAAAAAGAGATTAAGAAACTTTTTGATGCAAATATCATTGTTCCTATAAGATTTTCAAAGTGGATTTCTAATATGGTTCCAGTCAGAAAAAAGAGTGACGAAATCAAAATCTGCATTGATTTTAGAAATCTGAACAAGGCTTCCTTAAAGGATAACTACCCTCTTCCCAAGATGGATGAGATTTTGTAGAATATTGTTGGCTCTCAAAGGATTTCCATGCTGGATGGATTTAAGGTTATAAGTAGATATTGGTACACCTAGAAGATCAAGAAAATACTGCTTTTACCACACCATGGGGGAAATTCATGTATGCCAAGATGCCTTTTGGTTTGATGAATGCAGGAGCGACTTTTCAAAGAGAAATGGATATTTCCCTTGCTGAGGAGAAAGAAAAATTAGTTGTAGTATTCTTAGATGGCATAACTATGTTTTCAAGAAGGGAGGAATATCATCTTAAGCATTTGGATAAAATTCTGCAGAAGTGTAGAATATTTGGTATCTCTCTTAACCCCGCTAAAAGTATCTTTGCTCTGAATTCTGGAAAATTTCTTGGACATATTATATCAAAGGATGGGATAAATATTGATACCAATAGATTCAATGCTATTAAAAAGATAGACTTTCCAAGAACAAGAAAGAATTTCAGTCTTTTCTTGGGAAGGTAAACTTTGTGAAAAGGTTCATCCCAAACTTTGCTGAAATTGTCAAAGACATTACCAAGATGTTGAAGAAGGGAGTTGATATTAAGTAGACTGTTGAAGCCAAGAAATCATTTGAATATATAAATAAAGCCCTTTCTCAAGCTCCAGTTCTTATCAGTCCAAATTTTTCAAATGAATTTATGGTTTTCACATTTGCATCTGAAAATACCATAGCTGGAGTTTTATTGCAGAAAGGACAGCAAGGTACTGAACAACCCATTTCATTCTTTAGTATAACTCTTGCAAATTCAGATCTAAAGTAATATTTTGGAAAAACAGACATGTTCTTTGATTAAAACTATTAAAGACTTCAGAATTTATATTTTTCACTCTCATTTCATTGCATTTGTACCTGACATTGTGGTTAAAGAAATTTTGACACAAGTTAATCCTGATGGAAAAAGAAGGAAGTAGATAGCTACTTTTCTGGAGTATGACATAGAGATCAGGCCTACAAAGTTGGTTAAAGGACAGGGGTTAGAAAATTTGATAGGAAAATCAAATTTTGAATGTCTTGACATGAATCTGATTGCAGAAATTTCAGAGGAGTCAGAGGAAGATGAAGAGTTTATACCAATTCAAGAGAAGTTCACTCTATTTGAATGGTACATAGATAATTTTTTTGTCTTGCATCATCACAGAGCTCCTTCAGAGTTGACCAAGTCAAAATCAAGGTTTTTGAAGCTGAAATCATTAAGATATTGCATTGTACATAAGAATTTGTATTCGAAAGATACTGTTGGAATCATTTTAAACTATTTGTTGGAAGAGGAGGCTGAAAATATTATTGAAGAATTTCACAAGGGAGATTGTGGAGGACACCACTACTGGAAAGCTACAACAAAAAAAATACTTAGAGCAGGTTACTATTGGCCCACCATGTTCAAAGATGTCTTCAAGAAGATCGTTTCTTGCCACGAATGTCAATTTTTTTATGGTAAGAAAAAACTGATTCCTTTACCTTTGATGCCAATATATGTTGAGGGGCCTTTCCACCAATGGGGGTTGGATTTTATTGGTGAAATACACCCATCATCTTCAGGGAAATATCATTGGATCCTAAAAGTCACAAATTATTTCACTAAATTGATTGAAGAAATCCCAACAAGGCAGGAAAATGACTCAATCATCATTAAGTTCTTTGAGAACAACATTTTGTCCAGGTTTGGCTGTCCTATGAAGATTATTACTGACAATTCACAAGCTTTTAAATCCAAAAAATTAATTATATTTTGTAATCAGTATCATATAACACTTGAACATTCAACAACCTATTACCCCCAAGGTAATGGCCTTGCAGAATCCTCTAATAACAGTATTGTGAAAATTATCAAAAAGGTACTGCAGGAAAACAAGAGATCATGGCATTTGAAATTGAAATATTCTCTTTGGGCTGATAGAGTCTATACAAAGCAATCCATTGGTACATCACCTTATGAGTTAGTGTATGGAGCTGAAGAAATTTTTCCCACTTCCTTGGGAGTTCCTGTAATGAAACTGCTGCAAGGACTTGAGGAGGAGCCCAATGTCATTCAGAGGATAAACCAGCTCATAGCATGGCAAGAAAAAAGAGAGGAGGTATACAATATCCATCAGCAATCACAAAATAGAGTGAAGAAAATATTTGACAGAAAGGTCAAAGAAGAGAATTTTCAGATTCAAGATGTAGTTTTAAAGTGAGAAGCCAAAATTGAGGAAAAGGGTAAGCATGGAAAGTTTAAAAACATCTGGAAGGGTACATTTATAGTAGCTTCATATCATGGCAACAATACTTATCTACTTCAGGATATGGATGGACAAATTTGTGCTAGAGGACCTGTCAATGGCAGGTTTCTAAAGCACTACTCCTATTAAGTTTTACTTAATTTCACTCCATTGTATATATTTCGTTTTATTATGTTGTTCTACTAATAAATAAAGTTTGATCATGAAACTTGAGACTGAGGTGAAGGCCATAAGAGTTTGAAGAAGGCCTGCTAAATTTTAGAAGTTTTATTTTTAGGAGGGATGGCACTGGAAATACATGTTCTTTGTTGTACCACACGGGCACACCATCCCAAGTGGAGCCACTCTTATCATTCATTATTTTTAACACTTTCATTGATAGGGTCATACATGTTTTTCACCTAGGTTGATGTGGTATCATAAGCCATTTTCATGAAATTTATGACTAAATTTGCATTTGATGGTGCCTACCTTAAGTTTAAAACCCACCTTTAATCATGTCTTTTCAATAAAATCAACCACATATCATATAGTTTTCATCCCCATGCCTTTCAATCAAAAAACATTCCACTTGTCAGTTTTTCATAGTTTCATAGCGAAATACAAAGAAAATCGGCAGATTTCGCTACGAAACTTCCTAACAGTTCCATAGCGAATCTGTCAGCAGTCAGACCATTTTCGCTACGAAACTGGGTTTTTCTACAGAAAGGGTCAGAGTGGTGTGAGGTGTTAATGTTTGATTTTAAAAGTAAAGGGTGAGGTCATTTGAGTTCATTATGATGATTCTCAAACATGCATAGCCGTATTTTTTGTCATTATTTCCTTTTATGGTCACATATGCCACCATCAAAATCCAAATTGTCAAATAACCTTTTGAAAACTTTACCCCAAGCTGCTTTTTATCATTCAGTGTTTAATCCTTGCATGTGAAGTATCCCACTATAAATATTTTAGAGTTGTTTCACCACATCAAGTAGGTTGTTGTTCAAATTCGATTCTGCAGGTGTCACCAACAAGCGAGGAATTGAAGGTGTATAAAGCATCCATGGCATCAAAAAAGAAAACAAACAAGGGTGGTTACTGTGTAAGGTATGAGCCTATGGATTTGAAGCTTTTGAATGAAGATCCCACTACTATGGAGGCTTTCAGGAAGGTGGGCTTCCTACAGTTCTGCCAAAAGTTACAGGATCTACAGGTATCCAAAGGCTTTGCACCCAATTTTACAGGGAAAGCATCAAGGTTTGGATTTTGAATGTCACAGTTTCATCAGAGATCATATCACAAGCTACAAAAACTAAATAAGTGGTGAAGAATGGTTTAAAGGAACTAATTTCAGAATGCAAGGATGTGAAGAATTTCTCAAGTAGGAGCATGTTGTGGTCCCGTGATTTGATAGATTGGCATACCAAATGACAAGGAAAAATGGAACCAGTCTTTAGAGTTCTAGGACCTAGCCTTCCTAGACTCAGAGAGGGATCTCTCGGGTTTTTTACAAAGGATATGTGCTTGTTTTATTTTTAAGGGTTGATTTTAGGCTACTTATTAAGTATTAGGTTTTGTTGTTTGTTTTGGTTGGACATAATGATAAAAGAGCATAGATAGAATGAGGATATCTCTAAGTCATTGGGAAATGGAGTCAAATGAAAGTCATGATAAGTTTATTGAAGGATCGGGGAGTATCATAGGGAAAATCTAACCTGGCCAGTGGATCTTGAAATTTTTTAGGATAATGAGATGACCATTAAGGATAAGAATGAAAATTAGGACAAAGGACAATTAAGAATCCTTTATCATGTACTTTAAACAAGAGAAATATTTCAAGGTAACTGTTTGAAGCAAGCCAAAGGAGAGGGCAACCCATATACTTATTTGGTCAAACTTTTAATAATAAAACCTTTTAGAAAAAAATCCAGCAATCAAAGGACTACTTTCAGATAAAGAAAACATATAAGATAACAGTGAGGGAAGCCTAAGATCAAATAGAAATAATCTAATCTGCTTTTGACTAACTCTCTAGGGATCTTTAAAGCAACCTTTTGAGGTAGTCCAGAGGACAGGGCAGACCATAGACTTCCCTAGCTTAGACTCTAGTAAGCATACTTTAAGAAGATCTTAAAAACAATATCTCAAGTTGTACTAAAGGAGCATGGACTCATCACTAATTTCCCTGGTTGCACTCTATTAAAATCATTCCTTAAAACAACATCTCAAGTTGTACCAATGAACATGGAATTACCAAAGATTCCTGGTTATACTCTATTAAATCATTTCTAAAATAACAAGCTAGATTGAACTGGAGGGCAGTTAAGAATCCTCCAATCAGACCTTGCAGAAGAAAACATTAAGACACTGAAGAGAAAACAGAACTAAGGTGCTTTCAAAAGACATTTCTCAGCCTAAAAATTTTTCTCTACTGTAACAAAGAAAGATGGAAACATAATGAAAACATGAAATAACAATAACATATTAGAAGCACTTCACCAATAGCCAAGCTCAGGGATCCAGTGATCTAGCCTCCTCCATCAACAAACAAATCAGGGCATTCACAAGATCCAAGACATCAATTTTCCTTCAACTTCCAAGAGACTATGTATTACTTCAAAGATTCATCAATTGCCAACAATATAATGAGTTTATATGTAGTATTTATGCTACAAATGAGGAGGTGAAGCTCAATATAGGGTTTGAGTATCATTTATTACAAAGTAAGTGCATTCCTAACCTTGAAAACCATGCAAGGCTTAAGGAAGGAATATATGTAGCTACTTATTTGTTTCAATAACTTCTATCTTAACTTCTAAGGAAGAATAGGTGAAATTTTCGACTTTAAAAGCTTTGTAATAACTTTGCAATAACTATTGAGTTGCTTCAAAATATCTCTGACTGTGTAATAACTGCCCACTCCTTTATGAAAAGAAATCATGTTGTAGGTGGCAGTTTGGTATTTGGAGAAGTAAATGCTTCTTTGTTGAATTATCCAAAGCTGTCTTTGGGTAAATCTATCTTTGTTTAATCATAAAACTCTATATTAGGCCTTCGAACCTTTATTTAGCCTTTATAATCTATTTCATTGTCCTTTCTTCTTTAATCACTGACTGACTGTTTATTTATTCTTTGTTTTAAACCTTTGACTTTCATCCTTTAATCGTCGTCTTCGTGGCTAATCCTCTGTGTTTGTGGCTTCGGATTTAGGATTAGCCCCTTAATCCTTCCAAGCTTCATTTCCTTCATTGCTTCTTCTGACTGTAATTGTATTTTGCATGCAGGGGAGGTTTCTTGATGGTATGATGGTTTATAACCCATTGATGATTTGTTTCATCGAGGGTAAACCTGTTATACAAACCCCCTGGCTTTCTTTTATGTGAATTTACCTCTCGAGTCATCATCCAGAGGTTTATTTGATCATTTCTCGCCCATCGGAATTCTCTTTTGGGCATTACCGCCATTAAAACCTGAATAAAAACACAAAACCATGTTAACTTTAAAACCTTCGAGGAGTGGTAAGACTGCATTTTCAGGGTTTGGAGCGGTTGGGAGGTGTATTACAGAGGAGAAATGGAGAAGAGGTTAAGGTTCCATATGCAAATCCTGGTGGAAATTGAACAGAGGCGAATAGATTCGAATTTTGGCACGAGAAAGGAGAAAGTGGTTTCAGAAAACCAGGGTGATTTATCGCATGCGTTGAGGGCGGTAAGTGGTATTGGATCAATCGGACGTGATAACATAGGTTGATTGATGCGTGTCAGGGCTAATACCGCCCATTTCGCGTGGTTAAGGGGTTATTAAACCCATTTCTACTTTCTGCGCGATATGGGGTTTGGGCCATCAGATATCAAGGAATGAGATCGATGGTGCCGAATGAATCCGGGAGAAATTCATAGGTGTGAAGGGTGGAGCCTGGGGACAGATGGCGCATGGTGAATGGGCAGCGGAGTCTTAGTGGAAGGCGGGGCCCGTCTTGATGATGTGGGCGGGTTTTGTCGCGTTGTGTGGGATTGTGTTGATGCGGGATGAAAAGCAAGGGCGTGACAGCCGTCGGATCAGGGCCCAAAGCTCTAGATCGATGGTGGACGTGGCCCGATGAAAAGGTGAAGCGGGATGGGGGAAGGCGGGCCCAATTTAATTTTTCAAAGGTTAGGGGGGGGGGGGGTTATTATAAGGTTTGCGGGGGTGTATAAAGTAAAAGGGGTGGAGGTGTATTTTTAAATGGGGACGGGGCTAAGATATAGCAGAGGGTCATGGTCTTATGCATGGAGGCAGCTAAGGCTTTAAGCCAAAAGGGGCTTTAAAGGCCTATTTCACAAAAGGGCGGGTTTAATACAAAAATAGGGTTTCTGCAAGGTTTTTAAAGGTTCTAATAGGCTAAAAATTTAAATTTAAACAATGAGAAAGGGGATTTTTCATTGTTTAAGGTTTTTTAGACAAAAATGATGAATAAGGGGGTTTATGAGGGCTTTTAGGGGAAAGAAAAATGGGTTTCGGAGGAGAAAAAGCGGATGAATGAGGGCGTAGGTGAGGTGATAAAATGAGGCGAACAGGCCCAGAAAATGGAGTCTTCATTTGGAGCAGTGGGATATTTTTGAGAAGGCAAAGATAGGAAAATTTAGTGAATCAGTTAAGTTTAGGATGATGAAGGCAATGAGATTTCTAGAACTCACAATTTTTCTCAAATATTGTTTCTAGAAATCTCGGATTATAAATTAGTCATCCTTTGATATCAGAAAAATTTGTTGATGACTACAGTGGCTCCATTTGGGGAACGCAGCTTTCCTTTTAAGGTGTCTAGAACTCCAGTTTATCAAATCTCTAAGTTTCAACAGACCAATGTCTTTTCCATTGGGCAGATTTCCCTTCTTTTTCACTTGTTGATATTTCTTTGAAGTGACAATCTTAACAATATGCAACATATGATTTCTTTCAAAAAGCATTTCTACCTACCAAATCCTACTTCTCCCAACATTTTTTCTTCCTCTTTGAGTGCACTTGGACTGGCAAACTCTTTGACTTTTTATTTTTGAAAGCAGAAATAAAATATCTACTTCAATCCTTATTTCTTCCAAGAGTTCAGATTAAACTAGTGAACTCTTTTTATTCTCTACCTAAAAACTATTTGACTGCTAAGATTAAGTTGTTTGGCAGTCTTGATTCTCTAAAATATTGACTTGAAATTTAAATCATGGTTCAAATCAGGATTATACAGTCTGATTCACCATGGTTGTGGCATTTGGAACAAGTTGCACACAAACATTATTTTTGCAAAAAGTAAATTTAGAAAGATAAGGCTATGATTTGTCATTAGCAATGCATCCTTATCTATCTCTTTGGTTCTGTTTTGAGCATGTGGAACCAGGATATTTATATTTCCCTAATCTATCCTTCCTAATAAGTCAATTCTGAAATAATCTTGACAATCATTTTTTCTACTAACTTATCAACATAAATTCAAAGCATGTTCAGCCATGATTAAGCTAGATGACTGAACAAGATATCATTTTGAATCAGTAGTGGAATTTAGGCTTGCACACTTTCAGTAGTACTATTTTTTGGGTATGGGGCTATACCTCTTTTGAATGTGCCCTCTTTTTCCTTTCTTTCATTGTTTTTGTATTTTCATTTTGGATCAGCATTCTAAAATTAAAAATTAGAAAGTTTCTCATAGTGTTGAGCTTATTTGCATTTCTATCTATCCTAATCTAGCTTATACATGATATTCAATCAGATAGTGAACTCTTTTTTCCAATACAACCAATCAAGCAGATGATTCCACGATGGATCTTGGTTTAACTCTTTCAGTGTTTTGAAAAAATAAAAAGACCATTCCCACCTTACTTGTGTCTGAACAGTAGTGTCTAAACTCTTCTTCAAACCTTGCATTAAACTGCCCTTGACATTTTTTTCTCCCTCTTAAACTACCTTTAAGAAAATAGCATAGGGATCTTGAAATAACACCTAGTTTAGAGGATTCAGAAAATAGGCATGATCTAGGACTGCTTTTTCCTCCACTTTGCTGAACTTGGGACTCTTTTGGGAAAGAAACTCCACCTCTTCCTCATGATCACTATATGTATAGTGAGACTCATCATATACTTCAATGTTGTCTTCTATCAAGTCATTATATTGATGAGCAGGAGCACTCTTGAATAATAAATCTTCCCAAGAAGGTAGTGCAACAACTCTCATGTGGTTACCAACCTCTATGCCTTCATTTGAAATTTGTAATTAAATGAAACTTGGTGACTGTAAATCTAGATATAAGGAGTATTTCATGTTCCAAATGATTTCCTCAACCTTTTCAGGAGAAGGCTTCTTATTGAAAACTTGCTCAAGAAGTTCCCCATTCTCCTCATTATTATCATCAAAGATGAAAGACTGTTGATTTCCAATTATGTGAAAGTTATTTCTGATAGACTGAAGTGAAGTAGGGAAAAGAGTCAACGACTCTTCACTTGCTTTTAAACTTTCAATATTTTCCTCATCATTGTCATAGGTGACCTGTCTTGTTTGATTACTACTTTCAATCTGATAATAGTGAACTTCATCCCAAAAATCAACTGCTAATGGCTCTGCAAGGTTAACTTTAATTTGGAGAACATCAACATTATCAGACTGATCAAAATTTGGAGAATCATCATAAATAATTTCACCAATAAAACATATTGGATTAACAACTTGCTCCTTTTTGAATTGATCTACAAGTTCACTTTCTTATTTATGGTATATGGAATTAGTAGGAGAATGAACAAGAATGTTTGGTTCATATAAGGATTTCGAGGTGGTTTGTATGTTTAGAAGCTGATTTATTTCTTCTTCAGTCAAAAGAGGAGGAATTTTTCTTTTTCTTTGGATAGAAGTGAAACAATTCTCTTTTTCTTGTGAAGGCTGATTTTGAGGCTGAATGTTTTCTTGAGCCTCACTTAAAAGAGATGGTGAATCATCACTTGTACCTTTAGAGGGATCTTGTGGGTTTTCTTCTATTTCTTGATTTGGTTCCTCCTCAGCTGATTCCCCTAGGCTGTTATGATAGCTACCTTGAGAATGAAATTGTGAATGGCTTCTAAGAGGTCTTCAAGATGCAAATTTTCCAAATCTTCATCACTATCTATAAGGTATTTTATGATATCCTGAGATTGGTCACAACAATCTTAAGCTAATGATAAATATGGACAATATCCTAAATAGTGTTTATAAAATATCTTGTGGAAATCCTTTAAAGAAAACAAGATGCTAGGTTCTAGCCATTCATACCAATTTCTTGCCTTACCTTCTAATGTTACCATAAACATTTTCATGAGGTAGTCCTCATGCCATTCAACCTTTAACCTCCATATGTGTATATGAAATTTGATGAGATGTAACAAGGGGTCATCAAATTTTTCATCTTGAAATTAGGTAGGTTTTTTAACCAATTTATTTTAGGCATTTTGTGTGGGAATCCAGGGATATGATCTCTACTCATTGGGGCATATCTTCGTTGTATTTTTGGATCCATGTTTGTAAATCAGAAATGGGTCATTGTATATTTTCAACCAGTCTAGTGTTCTCTGTCAGTGGAGTCTTTAGGTCTATTGAGATTTGTGGAGTCGCCAGGTGGAAGATTTCAATTTTTATGTCCACCATCAACATGATTGGGATTGTTTAATGCATTCACAAGGGAGTCTAGAAGAACTGGTGGGATTAGTAGGCCTACTGGAGGCTAGTGGAGTCACTAGGTGGATGTTTTTTTTTGTTTTTAAGAATGTAGGTTTATGGTCCACCACCATTAACTGATAAAAACCAATCTAGGAAATGTTTTCTGGGGTTTTCTGAGTTTTTTATGTTTTGATAAGATAATCTGGAGTCTTAAGGTATAATTAGATTTTCACTGACTCAGAAGGTCTCATCATGATCATCATTGTGTTAGTAATGTTTGAGGTGGCTACGAATGGATGGATACTGAGTGGTTTATCTTAGGACTTACTCAGAGGTCCCATCGTGATCGCCAAAATGTTGGTTCTGGGGATGAGGTGGCAGATAAATCAACAGATAATATCATTCAAGGGTTTATGAACCTTTTAAGGGTGTTTAAGCATGAATTTACTCAAAAGGTCCCAGCGTGATCGCTAGAATGTTGTGGTCCCGTGATTTGTTAGATTGGCATACCAAATGACAAGGCAACATGGAACCAGTCTTTAGAGTTCTGGGACCTAGCCTTCCTAGACTCAGAGACGGATCTCTCGGGTTGTTTTCAAAGGATATGTGCTTGTTTTCTTTTTAAGGGTTGATTTTAGGCTATCTATTAAGTATGAGGTTTTGTTGTTTGTTTTGGTTGGACATAATGATAAAAGAGCATAGATAGAATGAGGAGAAGGGAAAATCTAACTTTGCCAGTGGATATTCAAATTTTTTAGGATAATTAGGTGAACATTAAGGATAAGAATTAAAAGTAGGACAAAGGGAAATTAAGAATCCTTTATCATGTACTTTAAACAAGAGAAATCTTTCAAGGTAATTGTTTGAAGCAAGCCAAAGGACAGGGAAAACCATAGACTTCTTTAGTCAAACTTTTAATAAGAAAACCTTTCAGAAAACAATCCAGCAATCAAAGGACTACTTTCAGATAAAGAAAACATATAAGATAACAATGAGGGCATCCTAAGATCAAACATAAATAATACAATCTACTTTTGACTAACTCTCTAGAGATCTTTAAATCAACCTTTTGAGGAAGTCCAAAGGACAGGGCACACCATAGAATTCCCTGGTTTAGACTCCAGTAAGCATACTTTAAGAAGATATTAAAACCAATATCTCAATTTATACTCAAGGAGCATGGGCTCATCACTAATTTCCCTAGTTGCACTCTATTAACATCATTCCTTAAAAAAAATCTCAAGTCGTACCAATGAACATGGACTTACCAAAGATTACTGGTTATACTCTATTGAATCATTTCTAAAATAACAAGCTAGATGAAACTGGAGGGCAGTTAAGAATCCTCCAATCAGATCTTGCAGAAGAAAACATTAAGACAGTGAAGAGAAAACAGAACTAAGGTGCTTTCAAAAGACATTTCTTAGCCTAAAAATTTTTCTCTACTATAAAAAAGAAAGATGGAAACATAATGAAAATAGGAAATAACAATAACATATTAGAATCACTTCACCAACAGCCAAGCTCAAGGATCCAGTGATCTAGCCTCCTCCATCAACAAACAAATCAGGGCATTCACAAGATCCAAGACATCAATTTTCCTTCAACTTACAAGAGACTATGTATTACTTCAAAGAGTCATCAATTGCCAAAAATATAATGAGTTTAGATGCAATATTTATGTTTCAAATGAGGAGGTGAAGCTCAAGATAGAGTTTGAGTATCATTTATTACAAAGTGTATTCCTAACCTTGAAAACCATGCAAGGCTTAAGGCAGGAATATCTGTAGCTACTTCTCTATTTCAATAACTTCTATCTTAACTTCTAAGGAAGAATATGTGAAATGTTTGACTTTAAAGGCTTTGTAATAACTTTGCAATAACTATTGAGCTGCTTCAAAATATCTCTGACTGTGTAATAACTGCCCACTGCCTTTATGAAAAGAAATCATGATGTAGGTGGCAGTTTGGTCTTTGGAGAATTAAATGCTTCTTTGTTGATTTATCCGAAGTTGTCTTTGGGCAAATATATATTTGTTTAATCATAAAACTCTATATTAGGCCTTCGAACCTTGATTTATCCTTTATAATCTATTTCAATGTCCTTTCTTCTTTAATAACTAAATGACTCTTTATTTACTATTTGTTTTAAACCTTTGACTTTCATCATTTAATTGATGTCTTCGTGGCTAATCCTCTGTGTTTGTGGCTTTAGATTTAGGAGTAGCCTCTTAATCCTTCCAGTATTCATTTCCTTCATTGCTTCTTCTGACTGTAATTGTATTTTGCGTGCAGGGGAGGTTTCTTGATTATATGAGGTGTTAGTATGAATCCTTTTTCGAAGTGTACGAAAAAGGACCACTTTAGCTACGCATAAACAATAGCCCTAACAACAAAAGTGGCTGCCAATATCTTCAGATCTGCGGTTAGTTGAACAAGAAAAGAGCTGCAAAAACCAGATCTATGCATGGAAAGACATTAAGCAGTAAAAACAAGGGTTTTCTCCATATACCAATAGACAAGACAAGAACGATTTTTAAAAGAATTTTTGTATTAATAGGGCACCTGGGAGGAAAACAAGAAGGCGTATCCAATTCTCCTTAGTGGGATGGGTTCTTGGAAGTCCTCAGCACTTCAGATCTAAGATTTCTCTCTCTTGTTGGTGCAGAAAACCCAATGCAAAGAAAAGAGCTCAATGGGAGCTCACACAGCAAATGATGGAAAAATGTGACCAAGTGTATAGATCTAGAGTGATCTAATAGGCAACAAAAGGTGAAGAATGGTAGGAAAAACCCTCCTATTTATAACAAAATATTGGGTCATTCTAGATCTTGGTGCATGATTAGAATAATGTTAACCAAATCTAGATCCACCTTTTATGGAATATTTTATTATATTTGTTGGAGGGAAAAGGTATTTGACTTGGGTCAAATCCCTTGATTAGTCAAAAATAAATAAATAAATGATTTATTAATCTTTTTAAGGAAGTGGTTGGAAGATAATCAAATAAATAATGATTTATTTAATTATTTGTGGGTGATTTGGTCATATTTAACAAGGAATATTATCTAAATAAGATTTAAATAATTATTCCTAGAAAACAATAAGATAAATAAAGGTTTATCTAATTGATTTCTTTGTTTTTGGGTTAAACATGACTGGGAATAATAATTAAAGTATGGTTTAATTAATTATTCCATGAGGAAAATCAAACAAATATAGGTTTGTTTAATATTTCCTTTTGGGGTTTCCTGTTTAGACCATAAACAACCTAATAAATATGGTTTATTAAGTTATTTAACATAGTGAAAGCAATTTTACTTAGGGTAAAATTGGTCTTACATGGTGTACTTGGGTCCATCTAATGATAATAGGTTAGATGACCAAAAAATGGTGTAACAGATTGCCCCCTAGCGTGCGAGTGTCAGGAGCAAATCGTAGGACCGAAGTACGTTGTAAGAACTCAATCACTAAATAACAAAACGAAAGTCAGAGAGAGAAATGCAAGGTAGATAGTGTGCTGAAGAACTAGACCCTGAGGAGACGAGACTCGCAGGTGCAACAAGTCTCTTTTTATGAGAGGGTACCTGTGCTAAAGGCAGCGGGGGAGGCATACCTATGCCCGCTGAGACAAAGTACAAAAGAATAGTGTGTCCAGTAAACAAGGGACCGAACCATAAAGTACAACCGGCATAAACATGAGCCAGATAGAAATACAATGAAGGATCCCACATACATGCTGTGCCTGGGATAACCACGAGAGCGTCTGATAATATGCGAGTACATGAGATACAAATACAACCCAAATGCCCTTTGTAAATGGGGAAGGGCTCACAAAATCTGAGCGATACATGCAAATCAAAGAGGCGCGCAAGTGGCCAGAATGTATCATCAAATATACGGGGCTGCATCAGAGAAATTTACCAAAGGAGGAGGTCATCCAGGCATGTGGGGGGCTACCTGTAGGGCCACCCCCTCATGAGGGTTGAGACATCTCACACACACCTGGGAAGCATCAAGAGCTGCTGCTGTATCACTGAACCATCAAGTATACAGATCTCGATCATGCTGAAAGGAGATGGAGTGGAGAAACAATCAAGTTAAAGGGAGATGAGAGATCCCTTTGCCTGATCCAAGGTACCGAACAAGAGTGGAAGCTAGAACCAAGGTACACCGCCCTCTAGACCTGGCTTCTGGAATGAATGAGCTGATGTCGACAGAAGGAGGTCCGCTAGAGGTGAGGCCATGAGATATCCTCAACGAAGGCATGAGAGAAGATAGTAGAGCGACGGACAGACTGACACTAATGATGATAGTGAAATGGAAAGGACTGAGTAGCGAATGGATGACTTCCCTTGTTAGAGCATAAAGGGCATGAACGACATGGCAGCGACTGACACAATATCATAATGGATAGGGGACAGTGGGACTGAAGGTCATAATGTGCAACACAAGAGAGAGACCAAGCAATGAAGGATGGAGGGCTATAGCGGGGTACAAAGGGACTCGGGATAGACTCCATAAATGCGATGATGACTCAACGTGGATGCTCTAAACAAGGGCGACTCGATGGTGCTGCCACATAGTAAAGGCCCAATGGGGGACCATGAAAACATGAGTACAAGATGGTTACTCATGACGAAAATCAACACGAACAAAGACAAGTAAGGAGGCAAAATGGTGCCCCAAGTACAAGTGTCGTAAGTGAGGAAATTCGATTTTAAGGAGAGGTGAAGTGACCCTTCTTGGACAAAATGTGTCCTGGTGAAGTATCAAATCACAAAAAACTAATAGATACCCATTTGAGGGCTCGGTGAGAGCTTTCCAACGATGCAGACGGTTTGTCAAACGGGGCTACGGTATGGTCGCAGCAGTCGAAAGAAGAAACAGGGGTTCTCTTTTAATAAGGCAGTTTTCCCTCCAAATTCACTCATTTGCTATTGTTGCTGTTGTGAATGTAGAGAGGAGAGAAGGCCCTAAATCTTGTGGTGAGCGTAGCAGACAAACCGACTGTTGGAATGGAGATCCATCAGTTGCAGGTAAGAGGCCTAACTTTACTCTTTCATTTTGATGGATTGAAAGTTCAGTTTAGGGCCCAAAATCTCAGAAACAGTCCCTCCTTTATCTCTATGACCGGGTCGCACTTTTTGGGCCAAAAAGTACGACCTGGGAAGCAGGTTTCAGGGAAAAAAGTGCGACCTGTCCCAGAATTGGGCAGAAAACTGCGACCTGGGAGATGAAGGGGTTTTAGTGTTGTTTTATGGCTGAGAGTTGGGTTTTTGTGTTTGGTTATGGTATTCCCGATCTGTATGCTGACAAAGATGATGTTTTTGTGTAGGTATGGAAGATTTATGGATTAACTGGAGAGAGAGAGACCTGGGTACATTACGGGCAAAGATCCAGGCAGATCAGGGTGTCCGTCGTGTGTTGGCCAGGTTTGGGGTTCTAAAGTTTTTGGAGAACCCTTTGATGAGAGCGGGAGAGCCTTTGTTGGCCCGGATTATCAGTTACTGGGATCCAGAGCATGAGGTCTTTGTAGTGCAGGGGCACAGGATCGAATTGACAGTCCAGGATGTGTATTTCCTGACGGGTCTCCCGCCACTGGGGATGGTGGGAAACACGCAACCAGTATTACCGCGGGGGCGGCATATCATGGAGTTTGTGGAGTGACATTGTCGACCGGGTCTCCAAGTCAAGGGGACTCGGATACCGATCGGGGACCTAGAGAGATTAGAGACCCGTGCAGTGGCTGCAGCAGTGCTGCGTATCCTGGGCAACCAGGCGCTCCATCACATCACTGGGGGGCAGATGATGATTGTGGAGAGTGTGTTGAGTGGGACCTACTATGGGTGGGCCCAAATGATGCTGGTGTCGCTAAAGCGACAGTTGTCGCTCTGCAAGCGGAAAGTGAACCACGATTGCTCGTATGGGACTTTATTGTGTGCCTTCTTCTTTGAGAAGATCCTGACCTTGTGGCCTCGTATACAGCTCCCAGATGGGGGCCCGAGAGAGCCCAGGATGTGCCGGTGGGGGTGGCTACTGTGCAGAGGAGGAGGAGGGGCGGTCGGGTGAGTGTTTCGACCTGATTTCTTTGCCCATTGGGATCATATGACGTTATACATAGACGACTATCCCTATAGTGGGATGAGTTATTGTGGGGATCCGGAACTACCACTTCCGCCTGGTCGAGTATGGGGGCCCGATGGTAAGTGATAAGTAACTATTCTTGTATGGGCATGTTAAAGTTATTGAATAGTAGATATGGTACTGATTCATGTACTTTTGGTATGCAGATATAGCTCCGGTAAAACTGGCCGGATATATGGGACGCCCGACAGCCTCTGCAGCTGCAGGGTCGAGTGGGTCGAGAGAAACGTGCAATGAGGAAGCGGCCGCCCTTCTGGAGGACATCCGCTGTAGATGCGAGAGGCTGCTGACCGGAGTTTCAGAGCGCGGGTGGCAAGACTTAGACGACCAGTATGTGGAGGCATGCATTGGTCTTCCCTCGGAATGGCGAGGTGTCATGCGGTGCATGGCGATGGCCGGTCAAGGCATACGTGATCTACGGGCTGCAGGGGCAGAGCCATTGGCTCGGGATCCACCAGATAGTGAGTAGGTGTGGGGCATGTGGTGCCCCCTAGTGTGTATGTAGGGGCAGGTGGTGCCCCCAGTTTTGAGTTTTTTGTAACATGCTATGTGCATGTCATATGTATCAGAGTAGATGGACTCTAAACACATGTTTTGCGACACATATTATGGATATGCATCGTTTTTAATGATTATGAATGTTATTGTCTTGTATGAAATGCGTGTGATAAATTCCAATCTAGAACATGGTTTGAAATACTATCTACATAGTGATTTTTTTCTCGAGGCACATGGTTGAAAGTTATGGTTTCAAATGCACATATCAAGATTTTCACTCGTAAATAGCGTCTAAACAGCACAGGGTTATGCACACGATAAACACCATTTAGTTGCATGACAGGAAGTAGGGAATCCAAACGAACGTGCAGATGGAGGATGCGATGGAAGAGGGCATCGGCTAAGAGACCACGCACTGCATTATATTCGGCCTAATTGTTGGTGGCAGAACCAATGCAGACCCCGTTGGAGAGAACAAGGGCATGCAAGGGGGTGAAGATGGCCCAACCTGCCGAGGCTAGATTCCGGGAGTAACGACTTGCACCATCGGCGTAACCGATAAAGGGTGTGGACGGGGGGTCCTGCGGAATGGTGTTACAAGACAACAAATGAAGGGAGGAGAGACAATGACAGCAGCGTGAGTGTATAGAAGACATCGAGCGGCAATTGTGGGAAGGATTGCAAGGAGCAGGATGAATATGACTCATATACGAACTAGAGGGTGGTATATGAGGGTTATCGGAAGTATGGCGAGGACTCGGGCTGCAGAGGTCAACAGAGATACGGGTGGAGTGATCTCGGGTATGGGTAGAAAAGAGGGGGTCAGGCGAAACAACAGGGGAGGATGCAGGAGGACTGGGCTCCAAGTGTCTCGCAGAGGAGGATAGGTAAAGAATGGTCGTAGTGGACTCCGCCATCTGAACATCAAGGGGGGGAATGTAGATGGGAGCAGGGGGATCCTCAGGCTGGCCTGAAGCATACTGCGCGAGTATGGGAGAGGCGGATTGATTTTGTTCAACCTCATACTCTCGAACTACCTCTAAAGAGGCGCGGTAATGTGTCAGGTGAGGAAAATGGTGGGATTAATGGCCATGAACACCGCACAAAGCACAGGGTTTGTTGGTGCGGAGAGTCTTGGGCTTCTTGGTTAAGGACGAAGAAGGAATGGAGGCTTCCGGGACCGTAGATTCGGGGAACGCGACTTTAACCATGGGCTAAATACGGGGCAACTCGGGACAAGCATGTGTGGCATGACCGACGACATCACACAAGGCACAAGGCTTTGCGGGCGGAGGAGGGGCCGGGTCAGTCATGGTGGTCTTGTCTTTGGGTGCCCCCTTGCAAGCTTTTCCTTTCTTCCCGGGAGCCGGCACGACAGGAGAAGGGTCCTGTGGAGGTGCTGGGGGCACAGTGGCAACGGAGGAAGCGAGGGGGACCGGTTGAACTGGTGTCAAAGCCATGTAGGGTTTGGGGTGACCAGGAGGGGTAGCAGTGGGAGGATCAAGGTACCAGACCGGTATGCCCAAGGTCAGGTTAGGGAGAGAGAGGGTGGCCATGACGGGGACAGAATATACTCGGGGAGGGGGGCAGGGAAGGTATCTTCCCGGTGTGACCGGGGGAGGGACAGCTCCGAGATGGTTAAGGCCTGGGGGAGCCGATCCAGGAGGATAAAGGGGTTCGGGGATACCAGCTATAGGGGGAGGGCCAGAAGGAGGAGGTCCGGCTGGCTGAGATGAATGGCTAGGAGCGGGTTGCGGAGGGCGAGGGGGAGGTTGCTGACTAGCCGAAGCAGGCCGCTTAAGGGCAGCCTGAGATGATTGCATCATGCAAACATTCGATAAGCTGGGATCAGTGATAGGAGGAGGGGGGAGATTAGGGAAAATTCCAAGCAGGGAGGAATCTTTGTAAACTCCGGGGGAGCCACTAGTCAAGGAATCGACGGTTTTCTTGTTGGCTACAGAAGAGATGGTCGTCTCAGGTGAGGTCTAAGATTTTGGCTCATGATATGTCAACTGGTCAATGGTGACTATCTTTCCGTTATGGGGGAAAGACATCTTGCGGAAAACCGTGGACGCGACAGCAGACATAGCATAGGTGTAGCTTCGCCCCAATAGAATGTTGTAGTCTAGCGGGGCGTCTATGACTTCGATGTCAACGCAAACAGTCTTACCGGTGAGGGTGATAGGACAATTACGAAACAGGCCAATGGGCTGGGAGGCATGGCCGTCCCACGCTCGAAGGGTGATCGTGGAAGGGGCCAACTCAGGGGGTCCGAGTTGCTTCCAAACCAAAGCAGACATCACACGGGTGGATGCCCCCTCATCAATTATACATCGGGAAATGTTGGCGTTCCGGATTTTGACTGGAATTTGGAAGGCGACGGAAGGAGGAAGAGGAGGATGGTCCGATTGAGTGGCATCGAAAACAATCATTTGGTCATCAGCAGGATCTACAGCGCCCACGGCAGATAGTAGAGCCTTCTTTTGGGAAGGAGACACGGCGGAGGAGTTCCGAGTGTGATAGCGGCGAGGATATTGCGCAAAATCATCTACTATGCTATACGAATAGGCGGCTCGACCGGAAGCGGTGTTTCGACGTAGTCCCTTAGAAAATCTTGGTATGAACCTCAAATTTGGGTTGGGGATATGCAAGGAACCCCTTTGGGTGTCGAAAGAGGCTCTGTAGAACCTGAAGAAGGAGGCTCGGGGGCAGACTGAGCAGGAGGCTTGGGGTACTGGCGAGACCGAGTTTGAAGGTGGAGGTCGATGGTTGGGGATAAATCAGAGGTCATCATGAGGATCCGGTAATCGAAGGAACCAGAAATGGAGGGTGGAGTGGAGACTCGCCCGTCAGGTGGTTGAGTAGCCACGAATCCCTGCTGAGGGAAAGGATCAGTAAACACAGCTGGTTGAGTAGTGGCCACATTAGGGGGAGCGTGAGGGGAGGCATGTTGTCCGCGAAATGTGGCTTGAGACTCCCACATCTGCCGCATCTATGGTAAAAGGGGACAATCGTGGGTGTAATGGCCGTAAACACCGCAACACGAACAAGGCTTGTTGGTACGAAGAGGCCTGTCCGGCTTGGGCTGAGTGCCCTGTTGCTGGTTAGCAGTGTTAGGGTCAAAACCTTGAGGGTTGGGTCCACGAGTACCAGGGGCAGATTGATTTGGATTGCCTCTCCGCCTTCTTTGAGAAGAAGGGGGATTAGTCACACCCTGCTGAGCAAATACTTGTCCTGGAGGGGGCTGTAGGTGCTGTTGCTGGGGTTGAGGAGGCAAGGGAGGTGGAAGCGCATATGCTGGAGGAGCTGGCATACCAGGCAGCGGATAAGGGTAATGGTTAGGTTGGGCAACATTGAGGTAAGCAGGAGGTGGGGAAAAAGGAGGAGGCATGCCGTATCCTGTGTACATGCTACCGGGAGGGGGAAGAGTGCTAGAGGTTTTGGCCCCTCCGTGAGGGAGACCGTAGCCCATAGGAGGTTGAGCATACGGATGGGAAAGGGCTCCAACGATACCATCGGCGGAATGAGATGCCCCTGGGGCATTAGCGCCACCGGGCCTGGGGAGGTCAGGAAGGACGGTATAAACAAAACCAGACTGGGCGTAGATCAGGTCATATTTCAAGGCTATTTGGAGGGTGACTTCTTCGGTTTGAGGGAAATGGGAGGCAACATCTTTGCCGATGGGAGCTAGGAGAGAGCGAAGGAACCAGTCCATATAGATTCGATCTTCGAAGGGAGGAGCTCGACATAAGCTGCATCTACGTCGCCATTCCTGAACATGGGTGGAAAGGCGGGTCGAATATGTTTGCTTAAAGGAAGTCAAGAGCTCCGTACCAGTATCGTATCGGAGAGGGAGCTGGAAGTAAGATAAGAAGGCTTGGGAAATGGTCACAAAGGTGGTATGGGAAGAGGTGGCTTGGTCGACATACCATTTAGAAGCTTCGTCGGTAAGCGTGCATTGGAACAAACGAAGACATATGGAGTCATCGGTAATGGAATTGGAGGAACACCACATGTGTAAAGATCGGACATGATTGGTTGGATCTTCTCCAATAAGGCCTTCGAACTTAGGGATGTCGGAGGGGAGCTTGGTTGGCATAGAAGGCCAACCAACATTGTGGCGGATAGGGTCATTGATCAACTGATTGAAATCAGGGAGGCTGAGGCCTGCAATGTACGGCAGCAAGGGTATGGTCGAGGTAGTTCCTGTGGCGGTTCCGCTAGTAGTGGTTCCGGCATTAGGGCCTGGAGCACCGCTAACGTTAGGCCTTGGACCAGACATAGTGAAGGTGGAAGGGGGAGAACCAGGAGGAGAAGGAGAACCCAATGAATCAGAAGAGGAGTCGGAGTGCAGACTCGGAGGAGGACTGGCTTGAAGACGGCGGGACAGAGCAGGTCGTTCGACCGGAAACTGAGGGTGAAGGCCAAGAAGTCCCTGGGAAAGGCACCTTGGAAACGTGGTGACGGGAAGAAGGGAGAATCGACGAGGGAAAAAAGGGACGAGAATCAAGTGAGGTCAAGGGCGGAAAATGTAGAAAATGTGCGGTGACAATTGATTTTAGAGTCTTTTCAGAGACGGTGTTAACCCCGAGACGCTTCTTCACTGGTGTAGGCGTGCGTTAATTTAATTTTTAAACCCTTTCATTTTGAGAGCAAAGAAAAAAAAGTGTCTTGTGTAAGCGAAAAATAGATCTGCGAGAGGAAACAGTATGTAATCTTTGAAATAACGAAAAATTAACGGCTACAATTTGCACATCAATCTAACCCAGAAGGCTGGTCTCTCAAAACTAATCTAAAAGAGGGAAAAAATCTATTCAAAACACACTAAAAAGAGGCCAATAGATCTAAGGTCGAAAGGGACAGGGATCTAAAGGGAAAAGCTGCTGAAAAGAGGTGCAGATCACGGCCAAGAGGTAGAGGCAAGGTGGCTGGAAAAAAGGAGGAAATCAGAAAAAAGCAGAAGGGGCAAGGAGGAGGCCCTAAAAGTAGATCCAAACAAATCTTTAGGAGGTTATTTGAAAGGGAGAAGAGCTGATTAGAAGAAGTCTGAAAAGGAGGTATCAGATCTGGAAAACGGGGGGCTGAAACTCTGAAAAAATAGACCTGAAACAGATAAAAACTCTTCCACCAAAAGTGGAGGGTACTGAAGCCCTAGGGGGCTATGTTCCAACTTAGATGAGAAAAACAGATCAGAAACAGGTCGAAACGGAAATTTGAGACGGAGGGTGGAAAACACGACGGAAACGGGAAAAACCCGGAAAATTGCGGAAAAACGGCTAAGGGTGGCGGGTCACGGGGTTCGACTGTTTTCAGTGCAGGTCGCAGAAAAGAGGCTGAAAAGTGCGACCTGGAGGTCCAGGTCGCAGGTTATGGGCCAAAAAGTGCGACCCCCCGTTCTGGTTGTCTCGGCGGCAGATTTTCAGAAAAGTTGTCGTCTCAGTTGCGGCTGGTGTCTCTTATCTGTGCAATAGGGCCAGAAACACACGAAAGTTAAAAATTTTAATGTTTTAGGGTTTTATGTGAGAAAAACAACATAAAAATAGGAAAAATAAACAGCTAAAAAGAAACCCTAGGGTCTGAAGTAGCTGGATATGCAGGAATATGAAAAACGACAGCTGTCGTAATTTAAAACCCGTGTGGAGTCGCCATTTGTTAGTATGAATCCTTTGTCGAAGTGTACGAAAAAGGACCACTTTAGCTACGCATAACCAATAGCCCTAACAACAAAAGTGGCTACCAATATCTTCAGATCTGCGGTTAGTTGAACAAGAAAAGAGCTGCAAAAACCAGATCTATGCATGGAAAGACATTAAGCAGTAAAAACAAGGGTTTGCTCTATATACCAATAGACAAGACAAGAATGATTTTTAAAAGAATTTTTGTATTAATAGGGCACCTGGGAGGAAAAAAAGAAGGCGTATCCAATTCTCCTCAGTGGGATGGGTTCTTGGAAGTCCTCAGCACTTCAGATCTAAGATTTCTCTCTCTTGTTGGTGCAGAAAACCCAATGCAAAGAATAGAACTCAATGGGAGCTCACCACAACAAATGATGGAAAAATGTGACCAAGTGTATAGATCCAGAGTGATCTAATAGGCAACAAAAGGTGAAGAATGGTAGGAAAAACCCTCCTATTTATAACAAAATATTGGGTCATTCTAGATCTTGGTGCATGATTAAAACAATGTTAACCAAATCTAGATCCACCTTTTATGGAATATTTTATTATATTTGTTGGAGGGAAAAAGTATTTGACTTGGGTCAAATCCCTTTATTTGTCAATAATAAATAAATAAATGATTTATTAATCTTTTTAAGGAAGTGGTTTAAGGATAATCAAATAAATAATGATTTATTTAATTATTTGTGGGTGATTTGGTCATATTTAACAAGGAATATTATCTAAATAAGATTTAAATAATTATTCCTAGAAAATAATAAGATAAATAAAGGTTTATCTAATTAATTTCTTTGTTTTTGGGTTAAACATGACTGGGAATAATAATTAAAGTATGGTTTGATTAATTATTCCATGAGGAAAATCAAACAAATATAGGTTTGTTTAATATTTCCTTTTGGGGTTTCCTGTTTAGACCATAAACAACCTAATAAATGTGGTTTATTAAGTTATTTAACATAGTGAAGGCAATTTTACTTAGGGTAAAATTGGTCTTACATGGTTTACTTGGGTCCATCTAATGATAATAGGTTAGATGACCAAAAAATGGTGTAACATGAGGGTTTATAACCCATCGATTATCATGTTTCATTGAGGGTAAACCTATTATACAAACCCCCTGGCTTTATTTTATATGAATTTACCTCCCAGATCGTCATCCAGAGGTTTATTGGATCATTTCTTGGCCATTGGAATGCTCTTTTGGGGATTACCGCCATTAAAAGCTGCACAAAAACACAAAACCAGGTTAAGTTTAAAACCTGCAGGGAGTGGTAAGACTACTTTTTCAGGGTTTGGAGTGGTTGTGAGGCGTATTTCAGAGGAGAAATGGAGAAGAGGTTAAGGTTCCATATGCATATCCTGGTGGAAATCGAACAGAGGTGAAGAGATTCGAATTTTGGCGCGAGGAAGGAGAAAGCAGTTTCAGAAAACTAGGGTGGTTTATCGCATGCGTTGAGGGCAGTAAGTGGTATTGGATCAATCGGACGTGATACCATAGGTTTATTGACGCGTGTCTAGGCTAATACCACCCATTTTGTGTGGGTAAGGGGTTATATACCCATTGCTACTTTCCACGCGATATGGGATCTGGGCTATCAGATCTCAAGGAGTGAGATTGACGGTGCAGAATGAATCCGAGAGCAATGCGGAGGTGTGAAGGGTGGAGCCTGGGGATAGATGGTGCATGGTGAATGGACGGGAGAGTCTTAGTGGAAGGCGGGGCCCATCTTGATGACGTGGGTAGGTTTTGTCGCGTTGTGCATGATTGTGTTGATGCGGGATGAAAGGCAAGGGCATGACAACCATCAGATCAGGGCCCAAAGCTCCAGATCGACGGTGGACTTGGCCCGGTGAAAAGGTGAAGCGAGATGGGGGAAGGCAAGCCCAATTTAATTTTTCAAAGGTTAGGGGGGGTTATTATAAGGTTTTTGGGGGTGTATAAAGTAAAAGGGGTGGAGGTGTATTTTTAAATGGGGATGGGACTAAGATATAGCAGAGGATCATGGTCTTATGCATGGAAGGGGCTAAGGCTTTAAGCCGAAAGGGGCTTTAAAGGCCTATTTCACAAAAGGGCGGGTTTAATACAAAAATAGGGGTTTTGCAAGGTTTTTAAAAGATAGGTTAAAAAGTTAAATTTAAACAATGAGAAAAGGGCTTTTTCATTGTTTAAGGTTTTTTAGACAAAAATGATGAATAAGGGGGTTTATGAGGGCTTTTAGGGGAAAGAAAAATGGGTTTCAAAGGAGAAAAAGGGGATGAATGAGGGTGTAGGTGAGGTGATAAAACGAGGCAAACAGGCCCAGAAAATGAAGTCTTCCTTTGCAGCAGTGGGATAGTTTTGAGAAGGCAAAGATAGGAAAATTTAGTG